>NW_010585397.1:707153-732693 GCF_000705375.1 Tinamus guttatus | reverse complement strand
ATTTTGACATATTGAGAACTATAGAACATGTTGGCATAGAAAAGGAAAACTTTCTAAAGTGTTTGCTATGACAAAGCAACTACCAAAAATTCAACAACTTCTGCAGTTTCAAAGACTGTGTACAATGGGGGAAAAAAACAGGAGCACACAAGAAGAAAAGAAAACTCAAAATAAAAGGCAGAGGGAAGCACCAAGGTAGGATGGGGAAAGCAGGTGGCAGTTGTGGGGATTATGTACTTTGCTTTAATTACACAGTATCCTCAGAGCACTCACTAATATGCTAGCCTGAAAGTTTAAAAATATGTCATCCAGGTGTCTTAAACAGAATAGCTTACTTTTAGAAAAACAAGCTTAGCTCCAAATGCTTAAATGCATCTCCTGCTTTTCAAAGCGCATCCCACATAGCAGTTCCCTTTGACAACTATGATTGCTGTTGGGTGCTAAGCACTTTGAAAAGAAGCTACTCCTATAAGATATCTAACTTATGGCACTTAGCTTTGAATCTTGTGGCTTCTTCTTTTCTTGGAGAAAAAGGATTTTAAATAGGCTTGCTTGTTAAAACTTAAATTACCAGCTGCAGTGAAATAAAAGTGTTTTTCAGTCAAGGAGCCATTTCAATCTTCCAGTTATTTAACCACTAAAAAAAGATCGTGCCATGCCCCAGCGGCGGACAAAGTGCTGCCTATGGAGTTCTACAGCCTCGCTCAAAGCTGCTGTAATAATGCTTGGAACTTAGATACCACTTTTCATCTTCAAAGCAGTTTACAAACATTAACTAATTAATCCGCACAACATCCCTGAGGCCCACTTGGATCAAAAATGGGGCACTGCATGCTGGGACCTGAATCCTCCGTGGGCTCTAGCTCCAAATTAAAGATGAGCAATCTCTTTTTTTTTCTTCCCTTTTTTTTTTTTTCTTTTTTAAATAGACTCCTGATACAATGCCAATGCAGCCCTCTGTTGGGCAACATTTGGATGCCCCCAGCTTTAATCTCTATTAAAGTATCATGCCCCAGTCTGCCTTTGTTAATTTTGGATGTCTTGGAATCTATTAAACGTGGCAGAGTTTCTTGTGCTTTTAACAAAGCTCCAGCTTTGAAAATGCATCTTCTTTTGTCTTCATGCTAGCTGGCTTCCATGCAAAGATCTTTCAGATGAGATAGATACTGAGTTTTCCGTCGTTGTTGACGCATTAGTCTTAACTATTAACATATTCAGCATGATTTTCTAATATTTAACATTGCTTTTGCAGCACTACATAACTGTTGCTCTTCACCAGCTCCAAGAGCCAGATCCTCCTCTGATGTAAACTGGACTGCCAGTTTACAACAGCAAAGGAACTGACCCAAAAAGTTTAACAGGGAGTTGGCTGCCATCATTACATTGTGTCAGACTGAGTCAGGAGACTGGCTTAGTCCACCTCCAAATAGGAACATTAGCATTTAAAATAAATAGAATGACACTGTGAAGCAGCAACACAAAAATAATCATCTGCAAAAGGATCTCGGGGCGTGACATCAGCAGACAAAAGAGTGTCTGCTCCCAGTGTGAAACCAACACCAAAACAGCAGTGGAATGCTCTTAAACTAATTATTGCATTGCTGGACTTGGGCATGGAAAATACTACAAAAAGGTAGTACATTGAAGAACTGTTACAGAGCATGAAAGGATTCATAGTCTGTCCTGGAAAGTGAGCCATTTGTGTTTCCCCCATGAATGAAGATGCCAGCTTTCTGGTTAAAAAACAAACAAAAAGTCTACATTAAAATAGTACCTAAAAGATTCTGAGTGGAAAATAGCTGGCCAAACCTCAGGTATGCTAGAACTGCAACATCTACACACAAACCCAAATTTCTCTCTTCATTGCACAGGTTTCAATGTATAATTAAACCCACTGACTGAGCTGGTGTTTTTCCAACACAAAGTGGATGTTGGATTGGACCCTAGCTATAAAGATTTAAATCTCTACATATTCCTGTTTTGATTTCCAGATTCTTCAGTGTTTGGGGAACAGCGACACTTAAGTAAGGAACGAAGGGAGGGCTGTTTGTTTGGGTTTCTGCTGTTAATCACTTTAAACTGCACCGTACCTGTAGTGTCGGGAAATCTCCTCTTCCACCTGGGTGGTAAAGTCACATTTGGTACATGAGTGTTCTTTGTTCTCTTTGAGAGTCAGCGGCCCCTCGCTCCCCTGCAGCGCATTTGTTTCTTGTTTGACATCGGATGCCTGGGCTTCGTGGGCATTCTCATAATGCAGCAGGAGCACATCGACATCGGGAGTGGAGAATGAGCACTGATGGCACTGGTGTTTGACTCTAGAGCTTCCTGTCACCCCTGGAGACAGGTGCAAAAGCAAGAGAGCACAGTGGGAACAATTACTTTTTCGGCAAGCAAATGGGTAAGTAATTTCTCCAAGGTGCTTTTCTGGGCTGCAGAGGCCTCGGGGACAGAACTGACAGTGCTTAATGGTACATTTATGAATGTTGTGGAGCTGCTGATAGTGACGGAGAAGTGGGCCCACCACTATTACGTCTGGGCCATGGCTCTTTGAGTACCTAAAGTCACAGAACTGACAGTTGTAGCTTGTCACCATGCTGTCCTCTGCTCCTTTGCTAGACAAGTCTTTCTTTTTTGCCACACTTGCACCCTTTTCTGTCTTTGTCACTAACTCCCCATCTGCATTTTTGGCTAGATCATTCTGGTTAATGACAGATCCCCTAGAAAGCTTATCATTCAGATCTGGGTGCAGGCTTCCTGACTGGTTTCCCCCATGCTGCTTGCTGTAATGTTCTAAGAGTTTCAGTGAGCTGGACGATTCGCAGCTGAAACTGCAAAATTTACACCAGTAGTAACTGGTTGTATCGGTACCATTTTGTCTAGAGGAATCTATTGGCTTGATGGGCACCGAATATCCAACTGGTGTATCATCTCCTGCTTTTACAGTGATTCTGTCTTGCCACTTCCCCAAGTCTCCAGAATCACATGGTCGAAGAGTAGGACTGGATTTATTGGAGTTTTTCTCTGAAGTTTTACCAGAATCAGAGGAGGGAAGGGCTGCTTTCATTTTGTTTGGGTGAGTCTGTAAGAAGTGTTGCTCTAGCTCAGTGGACGAGTTGCCCATGTAGGTGAAATTGCAGAATTTGCAGCGGAAGTACTTGGTGTTGCCTTGGCAATCTGGAGTTTTCCGCCCAATGCCAATAAACGTTCCACCTAAAGTAACCTGTGAATAGAGAATAAGGCCCTTTTAGCTTCACTTTAGTTTTATTCAAATAACAGAAAGAAAAAAAAACAGAAGAGAAATAAAGAGCAGTTAATTAAGTAAGCTTCTTTCACCAGCCACCACCACCACCAGCATTTTCATTTGTATTTTTGTACTAATGCAGCAAGACATCATACTTATACACTCACTTATTTAGCACTTGCAGCTGAAAATTTTGCAATGTTTCACAAAGTTGAACATATATTCCATATGAATATTAAATATTTCTGTTTGGGGAAACTGAAGAACACATGGCAACATGACTCAAACTCAAAATTCTCTAACAAACAGGACTATTTCTTCCTTCACCAAACCACTTAACTACTGTTAAAACTTCAGCTTACTGTTGAAAGAAGATCCAATAATAATTTCCCAAAGCCTTTAACCTTTTGTTGGAAGACTTCATTGGGATATGTATAGAGAGAGCTATAGATAGATATAGATATAGATCGATCCTAGCATATGTACATGCACACCAGATGTGGAGTAAACCCTCTGTCTTTTTCTATCAATGCACTTAAGTGTTTTAATGGCATTCTTGCTTAATGACCCAAAAGATTTGCTTTCAAAATATGAGCAAAAAAGTACTGAATTTAAAAACGTGACTGTAGTAGTTTGCTTTCTACAAAGAACATTCTTGTAAGCATTTCCAGTATCCACCAGGACTCCTTTTAAGAATGCTGGAGCAGCCAATGCCTGAAATAAAAGGCCATTTTCTCACGATTACTCAGTCCAAACGTTCTCCAAGGAAATCTCTCCCTCTCATATACAGAGCTCAACGAAGATGGAAAAACTAGTGTAGAAAAAGCGGCATGTGGCAAAGCAACGTACCACACCCAAGGCCCTGACTTCACTAACTCGAAAGAAAAAAGGTAGCTCGGCTGTTCCCATGATCTGGGAGCAAACTGGTCTGCAGGAAGGCAGAGCGGCTGCCAGCGCTTACGTTACTGGAAGGGCCGTCTCGAGCAGGCCGGCCGCCCTTCCCGGGAGAGCACCACACCTGCCCGCTGACATCAGGGGGAGATTTGCTGCTCCTGTACAACTGGCTCGGAGGTCAAAAAAGGAAACGTCACCACTCCTTCTAAAAATTAATAAAAGCTATACAGCATTCAGAAAATGACTCCTCTTCCCATCCAAAATTCAGGGCCAGCTACACCTTTGCCATCATCAACTCTACTCCACTGAATCAAAGACATGGGTGGAAGCTCCTGATGCCACGTCTCAGTTTCTATGTCCAAGAGATGCCTTAAAAAGAATATAAAATTTCCACAAGAGGTTAGATCTTCATTCTCCCAACAAGTAAGCCTATTACTACATTTCTACGCGATTCAGTTGTAATGCGTTAGGCAAGTGGTGCAATTATTTTTCTTCTCTTTCTCAACAGCTGTGCCCAAAGAAAGCATGTGATCACTGCTCATTCAGTGTCTCGCCATACGGAAGGACTCAGACATACAGAGAGCACAAAATGTAAACATTTTTAAATGCATATAATACAAATGCCTTTTAGCCATTTAGTTTGGAGAATGAGATGCTAGACTGTGTGCCATCAGAACTGAGCACACACAGTGAGTCAATGTGCTGCTAAACACTGATATAATGAGCTGCTTTTCAGCCTCTGATTCTTTTTTTAAAAGAAAACATAGTTCCCATCAGCTGGTTGAAATTGTTTTTTCTTTCTAATAAACTGAAAATTGATTTCCATTTGTTTAGAAAACAAATTTCAACAGGTAATGGTGAGCCAGACAGCCAAATAACGAGGATGTAACTACAGTAACATTTACATTGAAACTGGAATTTCAAGTTCTAATATCAAGTTATGAATATGCCATTTTGTTTCAAGATTTGAAAGGACTCTCTCTTTGGAAGAGGAATATTTTAACAGACCTTCTGCACTGCAGAAGACACTTTGTTTTATTCATTTTATGGCTAGCAAGAACTGGAGACAGAAACCATACTGAGCCTGATTCACGGACAGTAGTGGGATTTGGGCTCGCTCCATTGTGTCTGGCAGATGAGGCCTCCATCTACTGCATGAATTCAATATTGAAGGCCTCACTTATGTCAAAGACATCTTAAGAACAGCAATGATGGCAATGATGGAATTATGGCAAACAGAAAATAGTAGCAGCACACCATGGGATTTCCTATGTTGTGAAGGATCTGGTTTTGCTCATCTATTTAGTTGCTTATGTTTGCTTCATAAAGTGGAAAAGATTCTTTACCTTTAAATGCTTCTAATGAGTATATATCCATTATTCTTACGTATCAATTCACAGAGTTTACAGATGGCAAACTTATTTTGCAGACACTCTGTGGACACTTGTAAAAATTGTGAGGGACAATTTCAGTTGCTGTTCATTGCTGATTACTCTGAACAGTGAAATTTCTGAAAGAACCCAAACCTGAACACTGGAGAAACACTAATATTAGCATTTTATACAATGGAATATCTGTAAATTAGAACATTTCAGTAATTTTGTTAATCCTGCTTAATGGCCTACATTGCAAATTTGCAATATGTATCTCCCTCTACATCTGAGAAGGATAAAGGAGAACTTAGTATTAACATGTTATTTCTGTTTGTCTGTTACAATAGTGGGTTGGGGGGAGGGGGAGGAAATACAATCTTTGAAGCACTGGAATAGAATTGATTATTAATTAGTGTACATGAAAGGTAATACAGGGCCATCTTTATGTTATTACATGCAGTTGTGTCTTATTACATACAAAGACATGGCTAAGATAAAGAATGAGAGAATTAAAGAAACTGGCTTCCACGAAAAGAAGTTAGGTGAAGCACTTGAAGGAAAATAGTAATGAGATAAACTGAAGCTGCTTCATCTTTCAGCCAGACAAATTTGAGTGAAGCCTACACATCTGCACAATTGTTTGGATTAATGCATTTTATGCAAGTCTTGGCTTGACTTTCAGATTTTTTGGTTACCCACCATATGTCTGTGAAGAGGCACAAAACTCCTTCAGTGGATTTGTAACTGTCTTACTGTGACTGTAGAAGTGCAAAGTTCCTTTTCATACTTGGTGGCACTGATTAGAAGACCAGTTTGGAGAGGTAAGGATCCTATAGATAAATGGCTCCTTCAAAAATCACATGAGGAAAAATGTCTACATGCCTTTTTTTTTTTTTTAAGAAACTTAAAATATTGGAAATTTGTAGGGACTGGGGAGACTTCAGGTTTTTTTTCCTTCACTGCCATTTTCTTGTGAGATCTTGGGATAAGCACTTCTTCCTGAAATACTGTAATCATTGTGGTATAGGTGGTATAAAGAATATATCAATCTCTTTAAGAATAAGATATTGGTGGGGGGAAAAAAATCACAGAAATAGTTGTTCTGGTTAGACCAGTAGCCAACAAGTCATTTAAAGTATAAACACTGCTACAGAGTTGGATCTGTTAAGTTCATTCATGCAAATGGCATAAGGGGAATTTATAATGCCTTGATCCACACTAATTCTGTACTTTAGATGAGAAAATTTTATGAAGGGCACAAATAACCCTTTTTTTTTAAAAAAAAAAATGGGGGGGAATATTCCCAAACCTCTCCCTTTATTACATATACATGGCTCAATTATTATGCAGTGTAGGAAAAGGACAGCTACTAGAAAGGATTCTGCATTGTTGTGCTTTAGATGGCTGCACTAACATTCTTCAAAAATTATTCTTCACAGCCATGTCTCCATTTGAGATTTAGCTGAAATACATTCCAAAACAAAATTCCCTGAAACTTGAACCTCCGATTTTTAAGTTAAATCATTAATGAGGAAAAATCCAAAAGACAGGACTAAAATTACCACAGGGACAGAAGTTTTTGTCTTAAGACACCTAAACTATTTCCTCACATATGCACACATTCCTAAAAATAGCCAGAAAGAGAAGAAAAGATAACAGGATAATTGACAACATTTCAAAATGTATTTTCTACAGCATGTTGGCAAGTACTTCAACAAAGCAGTGTAATTGCACTGTATGTTTCCAACAGATATATTTGTATTACCTTAATTATTCAAATCAAAAACAATGATTGCACAGATAGATGGAGAAGGCCTAGGATAGGTACTTTGAGTTTTTAAAAACTTGTGTTTCATATTTAATCTGCCCTTGATCCAAACACTATGCTACTCTCTTTTCCTACCTCCTTTTTGAAGTTTTGGAATCATTATTATGCCAAAGGAGTTTAAAAATAGTGTTCTGCTTACAGAAAATAAAAGAATTACCAAGGAAGACAACGTCAGCCAGATCCTGTAATCCTTTATTCCATGAAGAAAATTCCACCAGTAGAACTAGTGGCCTATAGCTGCACAAGGGATTCAGGTTTAAGACTTACATGGACAGGGTAAAGCTGCCTTTACCTCTGCTGCAACTACCGTTTAGAAATTAGACCAAAACTCTACATTTGGAATATCTTTTTTTTTTTTTTTTTTTTTGATTGCCTAGGTTATATCTCTAGGTAATCAGGAGCTGAAAGGCTCAAGATCCCTTATCAACCTCCTGAGCCATACAGTCTGTGTTAGCCAATTACTCTTAATCTTCTAATCCTAAAGTATTTTCTAATGCTCTTGTTTATTCATTTGCTTTGTGCAATATAGCATCCAGAACATTTTAACCATCCAACATTCATGAAGTTCTTCATGTCATGCAGGCCAGAACAGATTCTTGGCTTTCATGAAAGTTTGTGTAACACCACCGACTTCTCTCAATTCCATTATGGAGAACTCGCTATCTCTCCCTGTACAACTAGGATAATCCTCAGAATATATTTACTCTTGAAGCTATTCACCATACTATAATTAACTGTATCTGTAGACAGAACCATGTTGCCTAAGTGAGTCAAAGACTGACTACAGATTCCTAGCTTTCTGGGCTACTGGTATTTACCAAAACAAGAAATCAGACTATCGTGTCACATTCATTTGAAATGACTATATTCTTCTCAAGATTTATTCTGTTGCCATTGAAGCCAGTAGCGTTTTTGACATCGGAATACAAAATGTAGCAGACTAAGGTATTTTTATAACAAAGACTGCAACAGAACAATAGCAGGACTTAGATTAAGGCCAGGACACCAGATGTGTAAAAACAGTAAAAGTAAGGAACACAGAATAGAGACTTTCATTTGCTAACTAATGCTAGTACAGTAATATCTACATCAAAAGGAAGCACCATCCTTTATATTCTCTCTCTATACACAGAAAATTACCAGACAGTACCCTGGCTACCGTAAACTCCCACAGCTTCACAATCTTGAGGCAAAAGAAAACCTAACCTCTTTCTTTTTTTTCTGTTTTTTTTTTTCCTGGCAACTTTATTTTTTGAGCCCTCACATTTGTGTAGGCTAGCTTAGCAGTACATCTTTAAATATATTCTTGATTATTACTAGTCTCACCAACCTTCTTCATTAACCAGTCTTCATGAACTACCAGATATCCCTGGCATAAGGATGAGGAATATTAACACATAAACAACTTGGCTTTGTAGGCTGTGAATACACATCACGTCAGTTGTTCTGCAGCAACTGCCCATATGAATACTCTAATTTGAGGATAGACTGTTTCCCACTGAAAGAAGGCAAAAATAGCTCATTTCTGTTAGAGAGCAAATGAATGTTCACAGGCACTTACCATTTAGCAGCTGACATGCTGTAAATCACTGCATATCATTGTGAATAGTAAACTTGCTAATGTATCCACATAAATGATAAAAAAAAATAATTTCTACACATATTAATATTAATCTTTACTTATGGGCTAAATTCAATAAAGAATGCAGATGCTTACAAGGCCACAGATGTTTTTTCACATATTGGATAATATTTATGCATGCATGTATGTATATAAAATAAGCACTTATATGTATATACACATAAGTATATTAAAATATATGCATATATATGAGTGTGTATATAAAGTTGGTTACCTTTTACCACCACTCCTTTCTCCACTTGCCACCTTTTCTTTTTCATGTCTGTAATTTAAAGGAGAGCCCAGACTCTTATGTTTATGAGGTGTGACTCTCAGTGTGAAGGCAGTCTCCGAGTCTGGTGATTACCCAGAAATAAAACTCAGAATAAACAGGTATGCACATATGCAGATGCAACTCTCAAGACAGCTTGACAGCCTCCGGTTCAAGGAGGGAAGTCCCCAGTGAGCACTGGCAGCACAGCCAGCTCACACACGAACCAGGCCTTCCTGCGAGTGCTCGCCTTCGTACAAGCGCTATTTCAAACACTTTCAAAAACAGAACTACGTGACTTAGTCTGAAAAAATCAGGACTGAACATATGCACCAATGGCTGGTCAACAGATTTACATCTAATAGATCTGTACTTATTCATGCCTCCAGTATAGATTCTTTCCAGAACCATAAGAATTCTTTCCATATCCATAAGAAGGTCAAACCACCTAGTGTAGAGAGAAGATATGTACCAGGAGAGATGTTGTTAACACCTGTACTCTTCCAGATTTTCTTTTTTTATTTTTTTTTATCCTTACCTTACTTTCACAGATTCATATTCAATCAAATTGCTAATAAAAAAAAAAAGGAAGATAAAAAGCAGAACCTATTAATAATAAAACCACTGGTCCTTATTCAGCTGAATCCTAGTTAGACCAGATTTTAATTATAAGATAGACTACTAGTCACACACTTCTAATATTAAGAACACAAAAGCTGCCAGATTTAATATATTGAAATCAAGAGCACTAAAAATCACACATACATAGCTTTGCATCAGCACTAGAAAGTCTAGCAGTGATTTATAATGGAGAAAATAGAAAGAGCTTTGCACATTCCACTTGCATGGGCACTTGTGCCCCTTTTTAGGACACTGGGCAGCCAAGTACCTGGACACACAGAAGTATCCTCAGCTGCTATGAAAATTATGGAAAAATATTCATATATTCCACAGGATTTGAGTAATACAGAATAACCCTTAAAATATTGCATGTCAGAACCTTTACAGAAAATTCTGCTGCCAATCTTTCATTAATCTGTGGGACACTTAAATAATGTAATACTTTTTGTCTTTACTCCCTGGAATACAATTAAAAAACTTTTGGATTCTTTCATTATCACATACACCAGGAAAGAATCAAAAGAAAAGTCTCAATTGGAAAAAAAAAAAAAAAAAAAGCTTTTAGTAAATACTTACATACAGGAGCCTGAATCTGTATTACGACTCGTAAGATGAGGAGGTAAGTGACAATAAGCTCCAGAAGACCCGGCCATGCTGAGCAGGAAGCTACTCAAAGCTCACACACACAATGTGGAGCTGCCTCTGGTCTTCCTAAGAAATGCTGAACCTTGCAGTACGTCCTTACTCACGGCTGCATGAATACACTTCTCCTCCCCTGGGACATGCCATCTGAAACGCTCACCTAAATGCAGACATTTCTGTCCATTCTTTGAAGGACACTGTTTTCTTTTAAAACATATCAGGAAATGGGGTCATGCTCCCTTTTATACAATAGGCTAATGGCTTGAACACTTGTTCAGGAAACAGGAAAACTAGGCTCCTTTCCTTGCTCTGTCAGAGAGGATTCAAGCCCACTTCTTCTACCCCTCTGGACAACGTCCTAACGACTTAGCTATAGGCTGATATGGGGAAGATGGTGCTCTCTAGCCTTCCTGTTGAAGGGGTCCCCCTCACTCCTCATGCAATAATTCAAACATAGAGAAAAGACTCCTGCCTATTGGCTAGACCTTTCCATATGTTACGTCAAAGACTCATTAGACCAGACAGAAGCAGCCTTAGTCGTACAGCAGAAGAGCAATGCTTCCCAGAATCATGGCTCTTATCTGAGTCATCCAAATTTTACTTTAAGTAAAATTAGTCTTTGTTTAGAGCTGGCCTGAACTCCAAAATCCTAGGCACTTCTGCAAAGTCATGTTTAGGCTAAAATGTCCAGCAAGACAAAACTGAGAGATTGCCCAGTTAGCCAAAACTGAAGAAAAACTAATGAATGGCCATTGCTCTCTCCTAAATCTCATTCCAACAACAGCCTCAAAGCTGATAACACCTTCTGAGTGAATTCAGCAACGTGCTAGCAAATGTTTTCTAATCTCCAATACCGGAAAGAAAGTTAATCTTCAGAAACTGCTCAGTGAATTTACAAATCCTGTGGAATTTATTATAACTCAAAGAACTAGACACATCTGAGAAAGAAAATGGGAACACAGAATACAAGCAGATATTTCCAAACTATGTTGCATCTTCAAAGAACACACAGATTAAATATTCTAATCAAGAAGAAATCTACACAGTGGATTTACACAGTAGGTCAGGAAGCTTGAATTATTTACACCATTCCTAACCAAATCCACTTATGTGCTAAAAAAACATGATTATAGCATTCACTGTACCTGGATATGAAGCCGAACATGTATCCTTAATTTTCTGCTGATTGCTGTATAATAAAAATTTAGCTTTATAGTTTAAGGATTTTTTTTTTAAGTTTTCTAGGACAGACATTACTTGAGTGGCATGACTCAAACTATGTCTCATCACTTGCATCCAAGCAAAGGGACTGCATTTCTATCTAAGAGTAGACACTGGATTTTTCTGCATTCTGACATTTTTGTTGTTGTTGTTTGTTCTTGTTTTTGTTATGATTGCAAAAACTGGGGGTCAACAGCACATCTCATTGGTGTAAATCATGATATACCATGATCTCCAGCTAACCACCATGAGCCACATCAAAATCACTGATCTTCATCCTCTGGCCTCTGGCCCCAGCTCCCTGGCCTGACATAGTAAATCTGTCAATAACTTGCACCCTGGCTGCAACAGAACAGTTTGTTAAGTGCAATGAGATCAATAAATCAGACTTAATCCCAGTCCACTACTATTTCCAGTTAATTACAAAGGGATTATTTGCCTTTAGCCCAGCATCTAACCAAGATAATGCTGTTTAGACAAACACCAGTGCTTCCAGTTCAGCTGCTTCTTACGGAGGACTCTGACTGAACCAATTTCAGCGTGAGCTTTAATCAATAAAACGCTTCTTTCCGGCAGGAGACGCCAGTCCTTCAGATGCCTGAGAAAAATCCCCTCCAACAGGGACGTAGTAGCAGTATAAACATGTGTGGGTGCAAAGGGGAATTTCAGATGTTCTTTGACTATGTTTATGAATCTCACAAGGCTGCTCTGTATCAGGAGTGGGGGAGGAGAAACCATAAAAATATTAATCAGTTACTTATCTTCTGACATATTCTGGATCAACATCTGCTGCATGTGCAAGTGATGAAGTATGGCATTTGGCACAAAAGCTTATTTAATCTTCTCTTCCCAAATCAAGCAGGGAAAATTAGCACTCTTAAAAATTAAGTTTCCAGATCCGATTTTTTTCTTTAAAATAAATTGCCAACATTGTATAGGCTGTCTGTTCTATTCTGGAAAATGTTTTTGGTCTGAGAAAAGACTGATCTTAAGTAGATTATCTATGGGCTGTTTCCTATCGCTTTTTGTCTTCCCTGCAGTATCTTACTGCCAGGGCTTAGTAGACAAGTATAGTCTAGTTTCAGCTGTTTTATTTCTACTTCTATCAGTTCAAACTGAGATAGCTCACACATCTGTTTTATTTCTGAAAACACTGCATAGGAAAAGTGTCCAGCTCCTTCTAATCAAGCATAAACTTTCCTATAAATAACTAAGGACCTAACGAAACAATTGTTTGGAGGAAATGAAAGTGTGTTTAGAAACTCAAATTCCTCTATACTGTATGCCTGAGCTGTTCCAGTTTGAATGTCTTCCTGACAGCATGGATCAGTTGCTCTAAGATGCTGTCCCCGGAGTCAGCAAACTCAAACTATAGCAGGAAATCCAGGTATTAACATCATACTATGTGCTAATTATAAACCATCATTTCACATTCTGACATTATTCATTTCCAACCTCTTTTAACTAAATCACGTATTTGCTTTCTAATCACAGCATGACAGGAGAGGGTGTCTGACATAAGACAGTGAAGTGATCTTTTAATAAGACAGCAGTTCAAAGACTGTAGCTTTTAGGCATAATAACAATCTTAAGTTTGATTTGCTGTTCCACAAAGAAGTTGTAGAGTTTCTGAAAGAAGGGGAAAAGTTAAATCACTTCAAAAGCTTAAAGTTCCTGACTTGTGTTTCTGTTTCTGCTTTTTAATTAAAATTAGGTATTAGCTATTTTAACTTCTTTTGTGAAAATTCTCTCTAATAGCTAAAGCTTCTGCAAGTATTGTTAAAAACTTTCCACTTTCTGCCTTTTTTTATAAACATACCTTAGAGTTTTGTCTGGTCATTTCTACCAGGACAGGCATCATGTCCTATGCAAACACGTTCTTGAAACTGGACAGACATCTGAACTCATTTTGCATGCAACCTTTGTTGCTGATTTTTTTTAATTCAAAGCTAATTGCTAAGAAACTAATGCAGACTCCATGCAAAGGCTTTGAATCTACTTCCTTACAGTAAAACCATTTTCTTTTTAATGGCAGTATATGAAATGTAGTTTCTTCAGCACTATATGAGAAAATGGCTGGGGCAATAGCTTTTTTCTTTACAGTCTCACTAATATGAAGTAGCAGTGTCACTGTTACTTTTAAAATTTCTTAAATATCCATTGTGTATCCTGTTTTTCTGGCACTAGACAACTTCAGAGTTGCCAGGACTTGTAATTTATTTTATCTTAATAAAGAATCAATATGCCAAATCTCAGCTCCCATCAGCTGAATACTTAGGGTTATATTTTTAATTTCCAGCTGCAGTCTTTTGTCTATCTGGTTGTTATTTCTCATTGTCATTTTCTCTTTTCTTTCGATGATAGAAAATCCTTCCTTCAGAAGTAGCCTGTTTGTTGTATAAGGCCTTTTACTATTGATTACCACTGTGATTATACAGAGAAATATCACTGATCAAAAAGCCAAGTACTACTCTTCTGCACAAGATACTACGTAGAACTCCAGATATCCCGATATACATATAATATATATACATTTGGGTATGTGTGTGTGTGTATGTATATGTATATATATTTAACGACTTCAGTAGTACACAGTCAGCAGCAAGCTGGCAAAATACTGGCTAAAAGACACCAAAAGAGTTCTTAAGGTGTAAGCAGGTTATATTCTGCATTTTCATCGTGTATGTAGGAGATGCTCTGTAAGTAAGCAACTTGGCAGCTGAGAGAGAACGTGGCAGAAGCAGGGAGATGGGGGAAAATACAAACCTGCACATCATAAGTCCCATTTAATAAGACGGGCCTCTGGGAATTGATGTCCTGCAGCACCCCTGAAAGCACAGTGCGGTTGACTTTCTGGAAGTCTTTGGAGTGGCTGAATTGCACCATGTTGTGGAGAGCCAAAATTTTAGTGTCGAGCTCAGCATCCTGCCTGGTGCGGTTGTGCAGTCCTAGGTGGTACTTGCGGAAGTGTTTGATGAGATCTGTGGGGTCATTCCCGTAGTAACCATATCCACAGATGTTGCATTTGAAGTCCTGAAGCTCTGGAGACAGAGGCGCCATATCTGGGTTATCATTTACCAACAAATCTGCTTTTGATTTGTTCAGCCTTAAACCCCCATCTGAAGGCACTTGTGGGTTTTTTGAGGCCATGGGGACCGGGCTTGAGCCTTGGCCATCAGTTTGACCACTTTGCACTTGCACTGTTTCATCTGAAGCTTTTGGCGACATCTGATGCTCCTCATTTGTCTCCGCTGCATCTCCTGATGGGGTACAGATCACATCTTGGGTGTCATCTGCATCTGATTTTTGAGGAGACTTCAAAGGCTCACAGATTCCCCCAACAGCTGGAGATGAGAAAGCCAGCATATTTCTGTCTGTCACCTCATCATGAGGGAAGGATGGAACATTTCCTCCCTTATTGTGGCTTTCATAATTGAAGCCAGCCTTTTCACTCAGCACTGAGCTTTTCAAGTCCTTTTTAATGCTGGGAGATGGCTCTTGGACATGCGTGCAAAGTTCCTCCTTGTTATTTAACTCTGCCGCATCACCCTGGTCAGTGTTTTCTTGCATCTGATCTGCAGGAAATTCTTTTTTCCTTCCAGACTCTTCACTTTCAGTACCTGTAGACTCAAGGGTCTGTACCTCACCTTCACTAGCAACGTTTCTTAGAGGGGGGTTCTTTTTCCGGACCATATCTACCATAAAAAAACAAAGAAAGAAAAGAAAGAAAAGAAGCAAAAAAAATCCCTATAGAATTATTCAACATAATGTAACATTATAAGCCTCCCACTTTCTAAAGCATTCTGAACTGTATACAGACATAAAACTTTTGAGACTATTTTCATCATTTTTTCAGTTATCTATGCAGAAAATGGGAACTTTACAAAAAAAAAGTCACACTGAGACTGACCGCAATGAAAGGAGAACTGTAAAGCCTATGAAAACACTTCCATCAGAGTAAGTGCATCACAGGTTTCATTATCTATCTTTTCTGAAAATAATGGTCAATTAATGGCAGATAATTAAAACTAAATGCTTCATTTTAAAACATTAAGGGGAAAATAAACTTTTCACTCTAATATTTGTATACTGCACAAATACATGCAATGCAGCTTGGCAGAAACACACCTAAAAAGGCACAGTCAGGAGCACTTAAACAAGTTATTAAGAAGGAAACAGATTTAGCAGACTTGGAGGCTTTAGACAAAGTAACTCTCCTAAGCAGGTATCAGTTTCTCCACAGTAAAAGCTCCCCCTCCTACTGCCCATAAACTTCAAACAGGATTATACGGAAACTCTAGAGTCCGGCCCCACAGTCCATTATTCATATAATTAGTTCTATTTGCCAAACGAAGAGAAACTATATTCAGTAACCTGTTGCCAATAAAATTTTACAGGCCTGGATCCAGACATTTGACATTGCAGTGTTGCAGAGCAGGGATCTACCCGGAAAACACCTGGAATCCACATGGAGCTGAAGCGCTCAGCCCTCCCCTGCTCAGTCCTCACTGCAGCGAGCGCCACGGCTGCTAGATTTGCAGGTACACTTTTGGCATCCATGTAAGAAAGCTTGGACAGGACAGCATTAAGGTCAGACAGAAAGAAGCAGCCTGCCACTGTGGGCTTAGCTAAACAGGGGATCTTATGGAGGATAAATAATCAGAACACACAAGGCAGAAAGCTAAATCCTGACTCACTAGCTCTCTTCAACAGCATTATTGGAAGAAAAGCATGAAAGCTCCCTGCACTCTCTACTTGCATGTTCAGGGTCTGATCTCCTCATCAGCTTTGATCCGCTTGTGTTCACATGCTGGCTATGGGCAGAAGGCAGATGTGCTACAACTTTCTCTATGCTCTTATCTTTGCCAACGCTGCGCACAGTGAGGGATGCTTCCCTTGGCCAAGGCGCGTGTGGCCTGGTGGCAGCAGACGGCAGGACCAGACACGGGAGCGAGCGGCAGAGCGCAGGCCGAGCCTCCCTTCACAGGCCGGCCATGGCCGGGCGCGCGGACACGCCGGATGTGGCTCTGCGAAGGCAGGACCACCTGGCGACCCGAGAGCCGCACGGGCGCGCTCCAAACGCTGCTACAGCCAGGCCTTGAAAAGCTGAGAATGACCTTCTCAAAACCATACATTGAGAAGTACGGCCGGGGACGGAGGTTAAAAATAAAAGAACTGGAGTCTGTACATCCTCTTATTTACATCTGCTCCACATGAAAGGGCACTGTATGCTATGTTGATAGAAACAGACAACTTCTTAGGGGAAGTGTTCAACTGGTGTCTTGGGCTGGCTCTGTTGTCTTTGTGGTTGAGCTGATCCACAGGAAGCATCGTCTACAGCGAGGCTGCTTTCACACAGAATGCCAGCTCAAATTACATAAATTTTGACACTCTGTGTGGTCTTAATAGGTTTCTTAAATGCCTACTGCGATTCCTTATTGCAGAAGGCATACATGCTTGGGAACCAAGTGCCTTCTCCTCTTTAATGTCAATCACACCTACCAGTATGCACTGAATTTTACTTTTTTTTTCCCCAATAACTCCTGAAACTTTAAGTCACTCAGAACTAAGAGAAAAGAAGGATTTCCTCTTGCAATAGGAGAACTATTCAGTACAAACTCAGCCTAATAAAAGAACATACGCAAGTATATTATTCAAGATATATAGATATAAATATTGTATCTATATACAGGTATGCATAGATATTATTGTCCTCAGCCTCTTAACAATACTGTTTCTCTGTGAGGTTTCAGGAATATTCCTGGTTACAAACTAAAAATACTAGTGAGCATCTCTGGTAGGTGTTCACCTAAGTCTGTATTTTTCTTCTTGGAACTTGGTTACATGTCCCAAACCATACAATTCTTGGCAGTTAGAAGATAGAGAAAGGAGGCCTGACTGCATAGCGAAGGAAAAATCAGAAATCAGGAAAGGAAGCATCACGGCTGTCTTCAGTCAGAATTAAACAAGACTATATGCAATGTTTTAAAATGTTTTTGTTACAGATTTTTTTTGCAGATAAAGGAAGTTTAGAGAATTTGCTATCTTCATGGCAACTGATGGAAGAGAGTTAGAAAAAAAAATCCCTACAAAGCAAAGCAAAGAAAATTGAGGACTGTATACAGTTCAACTAGACAGTATTCCAGATCTAGATACTTCAGTTCAAGTTCTCCTGACATGTCTGTGGGTCGATATGATAACAGAAGAAAAATCTCATATCTGCCTAGTGGAGAGGAAAGAAGATAACATTCGTTTAAATGCCAAAACTTTCTTAAGTTGAATTTAAAAGTATCTTCATTCCTTTTTGCTCTATTTTTTGAAAAATCATCTGTCATTTATTTGCTTGATATCCACTAAAGGGGACAGTAAGAAAAGACACAGCTTTCTTTTTTCCACTGGAATTCCACTATCATCATTTTTCAGAGACATATTATGTAAATAAAACTGCATTTGCAATACTGCTAAATCGAAGAAACCATCCCCTCACAAGTCGTAAGTTAGATATCGAAAGAATATAGCCACTCTGAAATTATTATCTCTATGACAAATAACAGATTGCACAATGTTTTATTGTGTGCCAAGAACGTTTTCAGTTAACAATTTCACTTGAAAAAATGGATCACATACTTGTAAAATCATACCCAGCATTGACTTCATAAGGCATGTGGCTTTAGAGTGCTTTTTACAATTATTAATTCTATTAGTCAACTAGCAGGCGGGCTAATGCAATTGTCTTAGAAGATGCACGGAAGACACAGAAGACATTCTGAGAGCTGATCTGTATATCTGCAAAACAAAACAAAAAAAAAGGTTTTCCTTCCTAAATTATGCATTCACAATATGCGTTTTTTTTTTAATTAAAAACATATTATGCCTATTTTACATGCATCTATTGGGCACTACACAAAGAATGGTGACCACTGTTCTCTGCTTCTGCCAAGGACCAATGTTACCCCCTTCTTCTCTGCGGACACGTGCACACACACATACACACACACACACACACATACATACAGGAAAAAACAGAAAATATCTATCTCAGATGTGAAGTTCACAAAAAAAAAAGTAGTTCAGAGCAAGTTTAAAATGAGTGTTGAATCCTAGCTAGATACAAGCTGTAGGGAGAAAAAAAGTGCCTTAAAAATCCACACATCTTACCAGGTATTGTGCGATGTATGGAACTGAGCTGGCCTAAGGGCCTAAGGGATAACAACATACAAGCAACTGGTTCAAATCCTGACTCTGCATTGGAAAGTTATCATCTGTTGGCTGCCGTGAGCCCCCCTTGAAGTGAGTGGAGTGGTATTAGTGCAGTTGTTAGCAGGCAAAATATCCACATCTCCAAAATGCCACCACAGTGACAAGCAAGTTTGTCGGCTGTTTGGCAAAGACACCAAGGCTAAACAGATGCCAGGACTACACTACCTCTTCTTCACTGGAAACAGGGATCTTTTCAAAAGAGCACAAACGAAGGCTGATGCGGATGAAAAGACTTCCTGAGGCCAGGGAATGTCAGAGAAGGCCCCAGCAAAAGGCAGGCTGCAGAACTCATCCTTGGTTTCTACAATCCAGGGGTTTTAGTATGTTATTTGCATTAGGTTGCCATTACCTTTAAAACCCGTGGGTTAGTTTTACCTGATAGGATCACCCTCAAGTATTTTAATGTGTAAATAATAATGGTAGCTGCACACCACTGCCCTCAAAACCAGACAAGGCAACTCAGCACGATCTGCCTGCCTGAAGGACACATCTCCTCTGCCCAACAGCTGCCACCTCAGTGGATGGGCAAGGCGGAAGCGTCTCCTAAAATCAGTTTATCACTCAAGGATAAGGAATTACCACATTACTAGTCCCGTGCTTCTCTTACAAAATAGAGAGGAAAGACAAATCCCGACCAGCAGTGGTTTCTCACGCCTAATTAGCTGCTGATCAGCAGCTCTCACAATGGGTCACTGTTGCCACTCATTATTTTTATTGAAAGTGATGATTTGTCACCCAAGCCTATTGCAACAATATGCTCGCTGCCTTGCACTTGCGCAGCAGGTTTAGGCCAGGTCTTAGTCATGGGCTTTTTTTAACAGAATAATACATTTAGAAAGAGGTCTGAATTTTGTGATGCGCCACTGGCTAATGCTTGCACAAGTAGATGCACAAGAAAGATGACAAACACGGAGCCACAGGTCCCTGAACGCTGTCATGTTATCCATCAATACGCTGCAGCAACAAGACATAAATGAACATATACAGTTATGTTCAACATGCTCAAGTAGGACCTCTTTGTTAAGGGATAGTAAAATTAATACTTTTACACTCTTATATATTACACACCCGCACACAAACATATCGTGCACATACTGCGCTTAAACATCAATCATTTTTGCCAAAATAATGCAGCAAAAAAAATCATTAACTCTCAGTGTCTCAGCTTAATATATGTCTAATACTTACCTATCTCACAGGAGTTTTGTGAGGCTTAATTAATTAGTGACTGTAAAGCACTTTGTGATCCTCTAATGAAAGGTGCTACATAGCACAAAGTATTATTAAAATCATTAGGACCACAAAAAAGCCCTGTGGAATTCCAGCCTACACTGTCTGTTGGGGTTGGGAGTGATCTTATTATTAAAAGGAGACCATCAGACTAATTTTCATAATTTTTTCCAAGATCTTTTTTTTTCCCCTTTACTGTTGAGATACCACGTTAGAAGCTAAAAATTTAATCTTATCATCTTAATAACCTACACTCATGTAGTTTGTTACTGCAGGGCTAGAGAAGAGAACAGGGCTTTTGGCACTCATTTGGCTTTCCCTTTTAAGAAAAAAAAAGAAATTGAGAGACATATTTTGACACCTTCCCACACTCCACCCCATCAGGACAGCTGATCATGTGAGATCTCAGGATACTCACTATAGCCGCCTGGGAAAATACGGCTGTGGTTTTAATTTCTCTCTCGTCCTTTTTTTCTTTTTCTTTCACAGCAAAAAAACAAGACACAAAACAAAACCCATCTTATTACACATAAATGTGCTACAAAGACTGTCTGCTGTACTTTAGACAAAAAAATCTTTTAAGTGTCCAAAGTGTCTGGCTCTCTCCAAGTGTATAAAGTCCTACGCGATCTGAAGTCTTCCTCCCTACATTTTCCCCACGCTCCACTTACGCAATTGTAAAGCAGCTATAAGGCTCTAAAGCTACAGAGTTCCTGTCTTGAGAGGGCAGTTTTCTGGTAAACTATTTTTAGGGAGGGCTCCTTCCCCTCAGCAGCGCCCAGCCCTCCGTGTTGGGCTCTATTGACAGGCCCTGATCTGCTGGGCGCACAACAAGGAAGTCAACAAGCTCTTCAGGATAGCTCAAAGTGCAAAGCCTGGTATGTTTCCCAATTTAAGTTTTTCTCAAAATAATAATAAAAAATATATATGTAAGTATATCGAGTATTGCAGATGAAATTGCCCTGTGCTGCCCTCACTGGGAATTTCCAATTTTGCTCCCAGCTTCACTTTAGACACAAGCCACCCACGACAAAGAATAGAGCAGTATAGGGTAGCTAGAGCTCCCCAACTCCTTAGTGAAGCTTTAACGATAACTAACAAAAAATAAATGTATATCGATTCCAGGAGCCACCCTCCTTGGCCAAGACACGATACTAGCAGCCCTCACAGGCTGCACCGCTTCCACAGCTTTGCCTTATGGTTCTCAGACAAGCGTGGCTGAAAACAGCTGACAAAAGGTCTTCACCTTTTTGTGCTGGGCAGCAAGGGGAACACTAGCCACTCTTCTGTGAGGAAAACAATAACCCCTAAACGAAGGGAGGGCAGAAAAACCTTAATTACAAGCAACTTACTCCTCAGCAAGACAGCTTCCTCCCTCTTTGCAACATTTTCTTCTGACGCACCATGCAAGAAGGCTGTAAAACAAGTGATGTCACAGCCCCAAGAAAACCAGCAGGCTAAAACCAAAGCCCTTTTGAAGTTCTACACTTTTTTCCTACAAACCATAAAGCTGCATGCACAGTCTTTCCCACATGTGATGGCTTAGAGCGGGGCAGGCCTCCTCTCATCAGTAAAATTTGCCAGGATCAGACATTTTGTTTGGTAAACATGTATCTAGTTGATATTCCACCATCCTGCTCCACTGAAATTATGTTAGCTTAATCAATTTAGAAAAAATAAGGAAATATCCTTATACATCTTACTGGTAAAATAGCACTGAAGCAAAATGATGTTGTTTTCGCTCCCTTCTCAATTTTCAGACTCTCCAGTTCAGTCACTGATCACCAATTACCAAAAGCTTTCTGCATTTTTTTTCATTAAAGCTTACAACAAAGAGACACGTAAAAAAAAAGCTGAATTCAGTCATGCCCATTCCTATTTAAATTTATTTTCTGAACACTGACCACTCTCAATGTTCAGAAATGTCACTCAGTGTCACTTTGGACATCTCAAATCCTGTCCAGACATAAAAAGTCATTACTCTCAAACCACTCTCAGCAAATTAATATTTTATTAATTC
This sequence comes from Tinamus guttatus, assembly GCF_000705375.1. Next base: position 710,471 of record NW_010585397.1, on the reverse strand, counting down.
ACCTTAAATTATTTCAAAACTATCCTTTCTATTACCATATGCTTCAGAGCACAGCACATAGTAGTCACATAACCACTGGTATAAATCTAACCCCCCTCTATGGGATAAAATAGACAACTTGGCCATTTCAGAGAGTTTAGGAGTGGTGTTTCAAAACAGATTGCTTGAACCTCTTTACAGGCAGTTATTTCATTTTAAGCTCACTGCCTGGGTAATCTTGCAGACGCTTTCAGAAGAAACAGAAGTCAAAAGATGATTTGCCTGGAAAGACCACATGGGATGGAGCGTTATGCTGCCTCCCAACCAAAATCAGAGATCAAAACTGCTTCGTTTGTTAAGGGTGCTCCAAAATGCTACTCTGCACTTATTATGGGCTTGTTACAGAGGATTTCCTCCTACCCCTAGCAGACCATGGCCATCCAGTCCTACAGCAAGGGTGCCTAAGAAGGCAAAGATTGTTTTGCCATGGCTTCCAATCCAGCATTTAAAAATACTCTATAAAATAACAACCTAATAAACCTCAAATAACCTGGTGAAACAGGAAAGTTATTGTTACTGCCATTTTACAGATGAATAAAAAGATCTACAGAGAGATGCAAAAATATGTTCAAGGTTACACACAGGCTAGGTTCTTAGCAAGAGACTGAGTCTGGTTTCTCTCGACTTCCAGGGCCATTTCCCTCTCCTGTATGTATTTCAGTGGAGAGAACATCAGCCTAGTGCTTGGCAAAAGGCCAAGATCCTGTAATCTAATAAGGTACGGAAAGAGCACCTTGTGCAAAAGTCTAAATGCTCCAATTTATCATGACAGTTATGAGATAAGCTGACATTTTATTTGTATGTAAATTAGTCTCCAAAATAACATAAAAAGGCCACACTTTCACAGAGTATTCTGCCTTTGCTTCTCTGCCCTGCATCTAAATCTAGCTTTGTGTATTAAAGTTAGTTTAATTTTTACGTATTGATGCTGCTTTGCATGCTCCCCAATCTGTTGTTACTGTGCTGCAGAGAGACTCCAAACTGATTTGCTTACTGCAATCAAATAACTCACTTACGCCAGTGCTGTCACCGCCTAAGAGAGACACTGCCTCACCATCCTCACTGAATTTTCTGGTTCTTCTATGAATTTGGTGTGGCTCGACTGTGCAGGGTTCTACAGCACTCTGCATTAGACCAGGCCAGAGGTCCATTTAGCCTTTTATTCTGGCCTGGATAATGGCCAACACCAGATGCTTCAAAGAAGGTTCAACAGCTTCTGGACACATAGAGAATCATCTAGCTCTGTGAAAAATAAATCCCTCCTAATCCCCCACACTTAGACAGTGGCTGACTTTCTGAAGTGCAAGGCCTTATGTTCCTTAAATATCTCTCACCTATGCTCCACAATTTGTTGTTATATAAGTCCGTATATCCCTGCTTCTCATAAAAGGGTCTAATATCTGTTTGAACATTATGACAATGCTGGTATCAGTGTGGTCTCATAGCTATCAGTTTTGCAGTCTAACTGAACTGATCAAAGGGAAGATTTTCTGCACTTTGAATTTGCTGCTGTCGAATGGAGCAGCATCATCCCTCAACCTTGCAAGTGAAGATCCTGCAGGCTGTCGGTAGGTCTGTCACATCCCTCCTATTCCTCCCGTCTTTATGGCAAACAACCAGTGCCTCTCCTACCTCTTCCTCTAGAAGGTGTGGCGATCCCATCTGCTTCAATGCCTTTGCAGTCAGAGTCAACCTGGGCTCTTTTAATCCAAATGTCCTTTGAAGACAATGAGAGTTTAGGTTTTGCAAATGACTCAGAACTGAATCTTAGCTGTATGTTTTGGCAGCAGCGAGCACAGGCGCTACGCTGAGACGAAGAGTAAGGCATGAAGGTGACCTCCCGGCTCATAGGCAAGAGCAATCAGGTATGGATACAGGTCACTCATTTGTTCTTTCGCATTAAGCATATTCTGGGCTGAGCTTCTTTCCCTTGAAGCTAATGGCAGAAGCCCCACTGACTTGGAGATGTGTGGTTATTACTATTAGAGAAAAAGCATCAAAGTTCCTTTGCCCAAAACTTCAGTCAAATGTAACCAAAAATTATTAGGGAGCAGGGGAGCAGACAGAATAGAAAAAGAGGATGGTTTTGGCTGGCATTCCAGAAAAGTTCAAAAAACTTAGTTTCAAAGTAGTGGAGGAAAAAGCAGCTGAAACAGGGTTGAAATTTTAGCTGGATCAAAACTAAAAGCGGGGAAGAAGGGAGCCTGGAACAGCAACAGCTTTATTAAAACATCTCCTGAAAGGGCATTACTGCAGTATTTTTCCAGTCAGGTTAGAACCAAGATGAGCTTGCAAAAAAATGCCTCTTCTGTTTTGGATTTTATTTTTATTTTTCTCTCTCTCTTTTCTTTTTTTTTTTTTTTTTAAGGAAAACTCTTGGCATGGGTTTTCAGACACAAGTCATATAGGTAAGACAGGGCAACCGAGGGCAGCCGGAGTTGAGCCCGCTTACATCAAAGCAAACTTTGGCTTTGGCTACCTATCCAAACTGAACCTTCAAAGGTTCTGATGTTGCCCTATTGTTTAGTCTGAATCTTGTCTTAGCTTGCTCAAGAGAACCCACACTCAGAAGTGTGGGAGAAGGGAAAAAGAACACACATTTTCCAAAGCGTGATTTCAAAACAAAACAAAAAATGTAAATCTACATGCTGTAGGGTAATACTGGTAAGCGTGGCTAGCTATTGTTGCTCTGTGCTTTTCAATTTCCATATATTAGCATTCATTGCTGACATTATTAAATCCAAAGTTATTTGGGTGCTTTGATCAGCAAATTGAATCTTGAGTCTATATACGATGCACCTATATTCACATAAAGTTTACAAAACTATTATATTTCCCTATTCCCCCCACATGCTGTGAGTTTCCATATATCCCACAGCCATACATTCCTAACACACACTATTTTATGCAGTAATATATTCAAGAATTTAGATAAAAAGAAAAGCAATAGAAAATGTCTGGCAATCTCTATATAAGCAGTTTCTATACATTTGGGTTGAATCACCCAGTAAATGCTCATCCTGATATGGCTGTGACAGATAAAACCTCCATCACGATGATGCCCTCTTGCCTAGGAGGTCAGGATGCAGGGGGATCCGCACTGCAAACTCTTACAGTCTTTACACCCATCGCAAAAATTAACATCACATTAAATATAAGCAAGTCAGATTTTGGCAGCGATTTTCCACTCGGCACAAATAACCCCGCTCTCCATTGTGAATAGGGGAGAAACAACAGCAGTGGCAACCACAACAAAAGAGTGGATTGTGTGTTCCCTAC
>NW_010585397.1:676197-701400 GCF_000705375.1 Tinamus guttatus | reverse complement strand
AAGAGTAAACAAACAAAAGCTAATATTTTCTCTCCTGTGCTTCTTCAAAAATGTATTTTTGTCATGACTTTCTGAATTGCCATTAAAGTAAGTAATCTTAAATCCCCCTCCTCAAGAAGAAATACAAGACACAGAATGTCTCTTCCTTGAACAGAAGGAAGTAGTTGTAACATCACCAGTGTCACACTGAAAGCTTTTTCAAAAACAAGGCCCTTTTAGACTTGTTAACTAACAGTCTGATTGACATAGAACAGTTCAATCATTTATAGGTGAGACTATGGCATAGTCTGCATGGTCTTTGAACATTTCTTTCTATATTTTTAAGGCAATTTAGTCATGAGGAAGACAATGAGAAGGCAACCCTTTGGTCCTGTACTTTGATGCAAAATCTAAATATTTTGATGCTTAGATACAAGAAATATCATGAATGGTAGCAATCTAAGATTCCTCCTGCTCAACCAGAGCTACATTTAGCAACGCAAAAAAAAAAAAAGGTAAAGTAAATGTAAATTCAGTAACTTATATACAGTGTGACAGAGACAGAGATATAAATACATTTGGAGACAGTCAGGCAGTTCAGACTACTTCCCCATTCCACAGACTACCAAAACTACAGATTGTTGGTCACCAAAAACACAAACTGCTGCTATGCCAAAGACGAAGAGCTTGCTACAACTCTGAATGTTAGTTTTTCAACTGAATTTAACCTATTTGAATGAGATCAAGCATATAAAGGCTGATGTCCACTATTCATCCTACTGTGGACAACAGAAATTTTTGCTATGATATCAATGCAGACATATTCTACCTGTGTGCTTACTAACTCTGAGCTATCCCACCTTGTTATCCTGTTTTAACACCCCTGTTTGTGCTATAATGCTGAATACAAAAACAAAGATGGTAACAGATGTCAACCAGTAAAGCCATATGTGGTCAAACTGACCAACAAAAACAAAATCCCAACAATTCTTAAAAAGCTTTTCAAGGGTGCACTTGGGTCTGACCGACCTTCACACGTTATTTCGGTTTAACAGGGTAAACACCATGCCATTTGCTGCTGTAACTTTCATTTTATCACGGCAACATGATGTATCACTATTGCTCTTTTTCCTTCTGCTACACTGAAATCCATTTAATATGTATTTATTTATGATACATACTGTTCGCTATAACCAGTGCTTTTAGATAATCCACAGTTTGGCAGTGCTTTCTGGCATCTCATTTCTGTCTGACATATCATATGAAGTGTCTTTTTTTTTTCTTTTTTTTTTTGGTAACATGTTGGCGTTTTTGCTGCTGCTTGTGAAAAATGCCGAGATTTGAGATTGCACTTGCAATTGCACAGCACAAACAAGACGGCAACTCTGAGAAAGTTAAAAGGAAAGCGAGCTGACATTTCTTTGCTGGAAGAGAGCATTTTAGGAGTCCTGCAACGGATGCATGCCCCGCCGCAGGGTAACTGGGGCTCAAGGTGCAATTTTACATGGGGCTGAAGCCACATTGCTACTGCCCTTCGTCTCACCTAGAGTCACCAGCACTCCTGGGCTGGCTGACACGGTGCCAGATGGCTACTTAACACCACAGGATGGCTACCAAGAATCGGGATTCCACAGGCCCATTTGGTGGTGGCCTCGACCTCCCCGATTCTCCTCTGCAGAGCAGTTCCCAATACCTTTCCCCGTTCATGTCCAGGGAGGTGAACTCGGTCTAAATAAATCACACAAGGGTCACATACATGAAAGCCCTACAGCAGAGTCCAAATCTAATCAGTATCTGCTCCTCACCCCATCAATGCCATCCAGTTGGCCCTGCTGAGGGTGCTCAGCTGAGCGGAGGCTGCCTGCAATGCAAACACTCCTTCCCACAGCTACCACGAGACCACCAGTCTTCTCGTCTTCTTGCCAGCACATAGGCAGCAAGTCAAATGTGCAGGAAAGACAGAGAGAGGTGAAAGGAAAAACATCAGAAGGTATTAGGGAATGAAAATAAGTTGCAACATAAAGCAGGAAGTGGTTAAAAAGGGTTACTAAGAAAAAAAATAAAAGGAGGAAAGAAAGATTTCAGTAATTTCAGTAGAAAGTGTTCTCCATCAGCCAGAAAATGGAAGCGCTGTTATCAGAAAAATAAAATCATTATTGCAAGCATACTGATTCATTAAATAATAGACAGGAGATGATTTTAATGCTCACCCCCCCCAACCCCCATCATTAAAAAGCTTTGAAAATATATTCTTCCAAAATATGCTAATGATATACAGCTTTTGTACTACACAGCAAAAGTTAGGTTTTTAGGTAGAATTGGTGGGCTATGCTACATGAGAGTTCAGACTGGAAGAGCTGCATTAGTTTGCACTGACCTTAAAACAACACACTTAAAATGCAAACAAAAACCAGCCTGATCAGACAGAAGCCAGATGTGCAAAGGCAAAGAACTGGCCCACGGTGAGCGATACCTTCCCCTTCCACCAGGAAACCTCTGCAAGGGAGCACGGCAGGATTCTGTCTGCGGGTTGATTTTCTCCAAAAGGAAAAGCTCCCTCGCATGATGAAGGTCTAGCCAGTATTTTTTTTTTCCTCATGCTCACATCTGGATGCTATCAATAGAAATCGCCACTATTTGAAGTTACCTATCTGCTTATGTCTACATCCATAGCAGGTAGATCAAGGAGTCTGATTTTAATGAAATTATATTCTGGCACATTTTGACCCAATTTAAATAAGTCCCTATTAAAAATAGCAAAATGCAGGCTCCAGAACTCAGGGGAATTATCACAATCAAATTTCCATGTGATTTATCAGCTTCATTGTCACAGTAATGAACTTGGTGCATTTTTTTCAGCTGGTTCACTATGCAAGCTGTCAGGACAAGTCACTCTATCAAATACAAATGTAATACTATTTTTATAGCTTATCTCTTTTGCCCTCGGTTAGATCACTAAGTCATCTCCCTCTGTCAACTTGACAAGATTCTTTCTGGTGTTGACCTTAAAAGGACACAGCAGGGACAATTTTTTTTTCTTTCTCTTCTTTTAATAGTTCTCAGCAGAATAATTTTTTTTTGTAGTCCAGGATCTTGATTTTGTACTGTCTTTCCCCTTTGGTAGCCATTCAGGCCTGTGCAGAGCGAGCATAAAGTTCCACAAGTAGAGACTGATGGTACCTTACAGGCTTTACTGCAGCAAGGACTCAAAAAGCTAGAGATGATAGATTTTATTTAGGCAAGACATGATTAATTGCAAGAAGTCTTCCAGATTCGGTCTTATTTTCTTATTATTTTCTAATTAATGAATATGTTAACCTCTGCACATGCATCCTTACTTGTATAGCCTGCGCTCAAGATAGATACAAAGCACTCCAGACCAGACTCATTCCCATCCTCAAACATTTTCATTCATGTCACATAATTAATTGTATACAGCTCTTTGCAGGTCCCAGAATTTAAAAATCAGGATTATAAATCTGTTCAGGATTTTAGAACGAGGAAAGAAAAATATACTACCTGCATGTCTTAATACAATACTCCATCAGGGGAATATTTGGAAAATGCAGTAACCTTTAATTAATCTGAAAATAGCACTTAGCACTTCTGCTTCACATCATCTGATAAATGAAATGCATTATGGATTTAATTAAATAATAAAATTTTGTGCCAATTTTCACAAAAAGTGAAGAGGAACAAGTATACAGGATATTTAAAATATATTGCACTATTTGTAGTGATGGTTACTTACACAGACACAGATTTTGATCAAAACAATTTAAAAATCACCAGTTTAAATAATGATTAAAATTGGCACGCCAATAACTTCACTTCACAAATAAAGTGAGGTTAGGAGAAATTGTTTATGTTTTAGTTGTATTTTTGAAAAGTGACAACCCAGGCAATAATTATTAAAAGATGTTGATCTGTAACTAAACACAGTTGTTTTATCAAAAGGAGTCTTTCTTTGGATAGTAAGTTGTATACATCATATCTATGCACACTTATTTAAGCAGTTATATAACTCAACATAATCTTTTGTATTTACATATGTTTTTATGTTGATACATATTACAGTTTTCATTCCATGTTTTCTATTTAGGTATTAAGTTTTCTTTATGAAAGCTGGAGTTAAATTAAAAATCATTAAAAACCTCTTTAAAGTATTGCTCATCAGTTCAATACTGCTTGAGGTATGCAAGAAAAAAAAAGTTTACAAAACCTGTTTTGCATTTAAAACTAATTTAAACAAAGAATTACACAAGTGATTTGTTCCCTGATTCAATTGTTTTGGCTTATCACATATTCTAAAAATAATAGATTTCATTCTCTCACACTTTTTTTTCATGCATAGATTGAAAATGGAAAACTCCCCCCCCCCTCCGATATCTGGTTATCTTAGGGTATTTTTGTTTGTTTGTTTTGGTTTTCTTAAGGAGTCTATGAGAGGAATGTAAAATGGAGAAGATGATAGTGTGACTACACCAGAATAGGAAGCCTCTGGCAAAAGACAGTTTAATCACTTCCACAAACTGGTTCCAGGTGTTTAGGTAGCCATTTCCACCAGGACTGTAGTGTGACTTTACTTAAAACTTTGGCAGCAGATAGGTAAATAAACACGATTAAACACTACAGCAAGTTGGGTAGATTTAGACCTTAATATAGACCATCAAAATCTTAAAATGTTATTTTAAAGGGTAAATATTTTAAAGCATTTTAAATCTATTTATTTTTCTTTTTTTGAAAAGAATTGTTTTTAGACATTAATTATAATACTCCTCTTTTATTGACATTAGATTGGTTAGGAGTCCAGTGACTGTTTTAATATATACTACAGTAGTTTTATGTAACATCTTTTGGGATAGAAAATATGCTTTAATATGCTTTACATTAAAAATCAAACCACATACATGATGCTACCAGTTTTCCTATGCTCCTGCAAGTATCTGCAACATCAGGCTATTATGCATGATGATCACAGAAGAGAAAAACTTAACTGGCAGAAGTCTCAATGGGCTTAAACCAGAACAAAAAAAAAGTGTACTTAATTTATGAGCTGAAAGTCTATCTGCAGTTTGGCACATAGAGCTCATCACACGCTGTAATTTTATAAAAATCAAATAACTTCACAAATCACTTCAAATATTTCCTTTCTCATTGGTTTTAATCGTGTTTGAAGGAGAAAAAAAATTACAGGATGAAATGAAAGCAAAATGAAATGATCTAAGACCCTAATTCTCTTGAATGAATTTTCCTAAGTTTTTGGATCATGGACCACTGTCAAACTTCTAATGTAACAGGGAACCGCTGTGCAGCCTTCACATCAAACTTTTAATTAAAATCCCTAAATGGATGATACAATTTTACAGATCACTATCATTCCCTGATTATATATGCCTGCAGACCACAATTTGGAAACAAATAAGTTAGAGGATTAATATTGCAAAGGGAATGCTGGTCTCTGGGCTCCTTGGAAAATCCACTGTGGACACTGTGATACTGCAAAGTACCTCAGCATTCAAATACCTGAAAGCCTCTGTTTTTAACAACAGAGGTGAAAAATATTAGTTTGAGACATGGAGACTTTTTTTATGAAATACTGGTTCTATAGACTAGTCCAAGATGATTGTGTGACAAAATATTAGACTTCATTGTGGTATCTCACTCTCAATCTAGGGGCCTTTTTTCCCCCTCCCAAACAAAATAGACCAGCTTAATAAAGTGCATGAATAAAGTGAGGTGAGGTGAATAAAAGTGATCCTCAGAGGTGTCCTAGAACGGAGCAGCCTATCGAGAAGAGCAGCTCTGCTTGCTCCATATGAGAAGAGAAAGAGGAATTTGAATTTTCTTCCGTATTGTAATTAAAATATGTATGTATAACATACGCACCTAACAAGACCTTCAGGAAGAGAAGTCAAAGGGAAGAAAAAAAAATTACCTTATTCACCATAAAAGCTGCATCTAAGCTTACGTAGGGAGGAAAAAATAAAGAAAAGAGCCATGCTAAGGCTGCAGCCAGGCCAGCAGTGCCTGATATTTTCTGCGCAGCAATAGCCCGGCTTGGCTGACAGGAGGGGTAGAGGAGAATCGTTAATCAACACGCCGTGGGAAGCGGGCACGGAGCGAGGGAAGCCGGCGCGCTCGGGGCCGCCGAGGCAGCGCGGGACGCGCTCCGCGCGCCAGCTCACGCCGTGACAACCCGCCGAAGCCACCGCGGCGCCGGCCTGCCCTTCATGCTCGTTCGTGACACGAACCTAAACAAAGACGGGCTGACTGCTCTGTCAGAGCCGTTTCGTTTGGTTTTATGTCGGGGCAATCCAGGCAAAGCTTGCTCTGCTCTGTGTCTTGCTCCGTACCTCCCCCCACCACCCGCTGCCACCTTCCTGAGGCACCACGAGGTTTGAAAGGCCTCGCAGAGGAGCGTAAATAAACTAGGAGAGACAGAGCAACCAAGTTCAGCATGTCCCCATATCATCCGATAACTTCCCCTTACATGCGCAGCACAATGAGAGCTTGCTGATCGCAGCTTTTCCCCTGTAACAGAGCCAAGTGCAAGCAATTACTTACACTTATGTAGACTTTTATAAGAGATAACAGTTATCTGTTTTGAAAAGGCACAAGCACAGTTTTTTTTTTTTCCTTTTTTTTTCTCTCTCTGTTTTCTTTACTAAACTGGCTAAAAAACAGGGTACCTGTGCAGGGCAGGGATTCACCCCATGCTCCGCAGAGCCCCCAGGGCAGGGGAGCAGGCAGCCCCTCGCCCCCTCATTAGTGCTGAAGATGGAGCGGGACTGGGAATGGTCCAGGAACAGTATAAAAAGCACAGGTGTAAATAAGCACTTAAGCCAGCTGAGGTGGGCACCAAAACCAATCCCGCTTCGAAGGCCTGCACTCGAAGACGGGGAAGCCAAAGTTACCCATGGAAAAGGCTGTGAGGGTTGGTGCGCAAACCCAAAGGCCCAAACACAGGCCCGACAGCCCCTCTGGCAAGGGCACGTCCCATCATGAGAGGCCCCAGCCAGATCCAAAGCCCTCGGAGCGAGGCGCAGCGGGCCCCGCACCGGCTGCTCCCGCAGCCAAGGCGAAGGCGGCCGCGATCTGCCCGTGTTTTATGCAAATCTGGCGCAGCCCTGGGGCGCGCAGCCCGTGCCAAGGCGCGGGGATGCCCCTGCTCTCCCGGCTCCGTTTCCACTTGCGCTCAGAGCCGAGGCGTGCGAGCCCTGTTTGCCTTCCCACCGCTTAAAGGACGCAGCGCACATACAGGAAGCAGAAAAGCTGATGTTTCGGTAGCGACCACAGAGCAGCGGTCTCTACCAAGGCTGGCGTCCCCAGCGCTTGCCCCAGCGCTCTGACCAGCACCCCTCTCTGCGAGTCAAAACTGCATCGCATCAATCCCTTCCAAAACTTGTGTTGGAAAATAGTTACTCAGGGCAAAAAGAGTAAATGCTACATTTTTGCACACAGTTCTACCAAGTTTCACTGCAATGTCTCTCCGCGTTCACTTTTAACCAAAACTGTATTTCCTTACATATTTGTGGAAAAGGATTTCTGCAGAGAAGCTCTAAGTATATTTATAAAACAGGGGCATTTTGCATGCCATATAAGCACTACATGACATCAAAAAGAAGAGGGCTTCTATTGTCTTAGGATGAACTCACAAACACGTTTAAAGCAGATATTAAAAGCATGATTCACTGTAGTTAAAAAAAAAAAAAGGCAACAACTATTTAAGGCTATTTAAAGCAGTCCACATAGAAAAACACTTTGGGGTGGGGACGTGACCATACAGTGCATTGAGCCTCCCCAACTCAAACTCACCTAAAAGTAGCAATAGCAGCAGTCATAATACATAAGGGCAAATATTTCTACTTTATCCAGAAGTACAGCAGAATGTTTAGCAAGATTAGGTCTTGCTTTCAGTTTCACTCAGCTCTGAAGCAGCTGCTTTGAGAGCTCTGCTGGAGAGGTGTGGGGCATTACTCAGAATTACAGAAAGTCCATCCGCATGTTAAGGAAAGATGAAATCGTAATCTATCATAATCTATACAGGAGAATGATGGCTAAAACAGAAGTTAAAAATCTAACACGCTGCTTAACAAATCCTTTCCTCCCCAGCTGCGCGTACATACATAGTAACAGGAGCTCTGAATACTTACTAAACTTATGTAGAGGAATAAGTGGTATCTGTTGGGTGACTTACAAAGCCAGAGAAAAAAGTAGGAGCAAATTTTTCTTGTTAGCCTCGGATCTTACAGGCTGCATTTACCTCATTCACTTCCTCCCCTTTTCATTGCGCTTCAGGATTCAATTTGAAGACAACAGCCTTAGCATATTCATCTTAGAAATCCAAAACATTGCAGGGAGACCACACTGCAGCAACAGCTGAATCTGCTTCACATGCACTGACGTCCCTCCTCGGCGTTTGAAAGAAATTCAAGCTCCAGTCAACCCACAAGAGACATGTTGCCTGAACGCACCTTGACGGTATTGTTTATGAAGAAGATGATTTACACACCAGTAATGATTTAAGCAGCTACTTTGCATACATTACAGAGAGAACCTGCAACATGTGACCTGCTTCACAGAGCAGGATTATACCTCTGTTCTTGTTGTGTCATGTGCAACCACATTATTTAGTAGTTACAGACTAAGTGGGCACGCTGGTATTCCACTGCCCTTGCCCTACACGCAGCGCCAGAGTTTCAGCATGCCTCTGAAACCAAAGCTTAGCCCCTTAGCTTCTAAAGATAGGCAGTTAAATAAATGATGTAGTTGTCGAAGGGGCTCAGTCAAAGCTACCACATGGTTCTGCCCACTTAGGGATGTGCTGTTTACTGTCTGTCTTCCAGGATAGGAAATCTTCCATGGTGTCAATAAAAGTGCAACAATGACCATATTCTTAGGGGCACTCCAGTACAAGGTTTCATTAATACTCACACAGCCTTTTGTAAAACACAGAGTGTAAGCATCATCATCATCAGCTAGGAATAAGCAGAAAAGGGAAAAAAAAAACACTTTAAATCACTTTTCATGATTCTTTTTTTTCAAAAGTGGAAGCTAATATCCTGCATCCATAGCCTGTCCATGTTCCTTCGTAATTTTGAACTGTTTTCATCGATCTATACGCTACTTATGCACAACTTCTTTATTATTGCTTTGATAATTACAAGATAATTAAATACAAGACAGAGCATGTATCATGCTGCGGAGTCATTTAGTGAGCGAACAGTTGTGCTGAAAGTGGAATTCTTGCTATCGCTCGTGGCGTGGTGATACATCAGGACTAAATACACCAGGAACTCTTTAGGGTTTGATCCTCTGGCCTGCCAGGGCCACAGAGGGCAGCGACAATATCTAAACTTCAGAATTGAAGGTCAGTCCCCCTGCACAGACCTTCAGACTTAGAAACCACAGAAAAAAAGGAGTGTATCTGAATTTAAGTTTAGCTTCATCACTCAGTGTAGCTACAGCAGTACACAGCACTTGTCCCATAATATATAAGAAAAGAGCCAACATCCACGAATTTTTGATTTAAAATGAGGCACCGACTCCAGCGTGTAGAGGGAGAGGCATCTCAGTAGCAACAGGAATCAAGGCACCAAAACTCTGCTCCCAACTTTGCCACCGGCTCACCGTAACCCTGCAGAAATCATTTAGATGCACCACGCCTCGGCTCGCGCAGCAGTACAATGCATATAATACTTCACCCCGTCCTTAAGAGGTAATTAGTATTTGTAAAATACTCTGGGACCCTTGATTAAAATGCACTAATGCTGAGAGCTGGGGTTGAAGGTAGAAAGCACTACCTGGTGCGTGTGGAAGAGAAAAATAAGCATTTGGGAAGATAAGTATATGCTTGACCTATGCACACCTGTAGGTGGATCCCTTCTAGAATATTTACTTTTTACATTTTTTTGTCCAGTTATTATGTGTACATTGTGAGGACAGGAGCAGTGAGGATGGATAATTAAAAAGCTTTTGAAAAGCCCTGACGTTTTCACCAGAGGATCACAGTGGGTCATCTTCAAGAACTCCGATGCAGAACTAGGTATAATTAAAAAAAATAGTAATTATTATTATTTGTATGCTCCCCAAACCCCATTTTCATTAAGGAAAAAAAAAAAAAAAAGACAGATCACTTTAAATATGAATGCTTTATGAATAAAGAAGATTTTTTTTAAATTGATGAGCATTCATTTTCCCATAGAGTCGCATAAAGTCTGAGCAGTTCACGTAAAATGTAATTATCAAAGTTTTAAACCACATTTTCCCCTGGAAAATAAATAAATAAATCAGCATGCCAAAATCTTTTTGTTCATTAAGAGCCAGATCCAGCAGAAAACATCTGCAGACTTCTAGACCAAGCAAGCCCTGGAAAGCCATGGGTACTGGCTGCACCTCGTGCCAACCCCAAAAATTTGGCTGGTTCAGAAAGATTTAAACAAAACAAAAAAAGCCCTGCAGCTTTACATGTCTGGGAATTGTGGAGCTGCGTTAGGTTTATGAATAAAGAAGAGGAGTGAGAAGAAAAAAAAAAAGAAGAAGAAGAAAAAATTCTTTTAAAAAAAAATTCTTTTAAAAAGGAGATCCCTGCTGTCTCCACCATGCCCGGTGTCAGACCGCGCTCTGCGGCCTCCTCGGACCCGCAGCACCATGAGCGCCGTTCCTGACGCCCAGCCCAGCTGCTCCGCAGGGATGGCAGTGCCCATTCCTGCGTTTTTCACCCCATTTTGGGGACCGAGCGGGCGTCAAGCCCCCGCGCCCAGGCGTAGGCTGTGCCGGCGCTTTCCTCGCGCCGACGGCGGCGGCCAAGGCAGTGGGCCTGCGGGCTGGCGGGGAGCCCTCCCGCTGCTCCCATCGCGCCAGCGGGGCCATGGAGCCCTCGGCACCGGCACCGTGCAGGGCCCATACGCCTCCACAATGGTGGCCAGGAGCCTGGATGCCCTCCACGGACCACGGCAAAGCCCCAGGAGCAGCCGTGGATTCCCACCACGTGCTGAGCCGCAGCCACAGCCCAGCTCCAGGGAGAGAGACAAGGCTGCAGTGGCGACACCGACTCAGATCAGGGCTGCCCTGAACGCGCAGCCACGGGCACGGCAGGACCTAAGTCGGGACACAAGTTATGACCAGGGTCGATGAAGACTGAAGAACCTGCTAGCACAGTCTCCACGTTTCCAGACTCTGGGTGGAAACAGCAGGTTATTCAGACCAGCCACACACTAAGCAACCTTTGGGGAAAGCACAGAAACTTCCCACCAATTTAGCTCCCATCTTCTCATCTCCTCCCAGACGGTCACACCACGTTTTAAATCAACACCCAGTGCATTTCGCGTGGCCAGCTGGGCACCAGGCAAGGAACATGTGTGCCCGTACCTACAATAAAAAGCTGAACACGAGCTCGTCACTGGGGCAATTCGAGCGCTTGGGTTGCAGCGCTCGTTTTTGTGGAGCCGTGCGCTAGCGAGGAACAAGAGCGGCAGTATGCGGCGTCGGTCAGCAAGATGGGCTCCAGGCACAGATAGGCGCCCCGGCGCGCACAGAGGGAACTCTGTGCGATGTCCACGTAGCTGCAGACACTTTGCAGGTGTGTATTTACAATACTATTTATATAGCACCCAAAGTGGATTACATTAATATACAGAGTACATGATTCACTATGTCACTACTCCTGCGCTCAGTAATATGGACCCTAAGTTAAACAGCATCACAAGAGCCTCTCCCACACAACACACACAGACCTGTTGGTTTAGTTACGTACTCAGAATCGTCAGCTGCAATTAGAGATTTTTTTTTAATTATAACAAGTTCCTAAAGTCAGAACTTTGCTTATGAGTTGAAGTGAGACAGATGGCCGTTAAAAAAATAAAAAAATAAAAATAAATCAAACTGAGAAGCCAAAAGACTTGTATTTAAAATGTAGACTAGGTCAGATGTCTTAAATAAATAAAATGAATCTGAACACTTGCTGAAATAAATCACATTTTTTAACAGCGCTAGATACAAATAATCATTGTATTTATCATTACAACTCTACGTACCTGTTGGATTACTGCTTTCAAAGTCTAAAAAAATGTAACAGCATCGTTGAATTAAAATGCGTTTTCTTTATGCTAAATCTGTGAAGGTGCTCTTGCTCGCTGCATTCTACATGAATTTTTTATTAAGAGAAAATCTTACATAATTTCAGAAAAAGCAACCAAATGGCAAAATTCCCAACTTTGTCCATTCATCCTTTGATTCTGTATTTACTGTAATGAAATTCTATGAAAATGATTCCAGAAATAAAGTTAATCTACCTAAGGACTTTTTCATCTTTCCTCAAAAATAAGGAATAAGTAGTCTGCAATTCTATCAACTCTGATGCACAAGTCACTATAAAGATGGGAACTTTGCTACTTTTTGCCCATCTGTAACATTTAAGGAGAAAAAGATTTGAAAGCAGGCAAAAAAGCCTCGAAATTCTAAACTCTGGCTAAGTGACTTCTCAGTAAGTCACTCAGATAACGTCTCACTAATCAAAACAGCGGCAGGGGCAATGTCTGTAAACATAGATTTAAGAAACCAATATTCTCTATTCAATTAAAAAGTACTTTAAAAGGCATCTGTCAATTCTATAGTACGACTCTGAAATCCATAAATAACTGAAGCAAGAAATAAAATCACCCTCCTAAAAAAAAAAAAAAAAAAAACCAAGAATCCTGAGATCGCTCTAGAAAGTAAAAGTCGAAGAGCTTGTTACTAGCAGTTAATGTGATAACCAGACTCCGAAGCCAGAAAGAGCAAGTATCTCCCTTTCATTAAAAAGAAGAAGAAGAAAAAAAAAAGAATCCTAAAAAGGTACACAATTAGTTAGCTTTGCAGTGATTAATTCAACAACTGCAAAGCCAAAAACAACTTTAGGCACTTAACCATGAAACTGTCAGTTCTCTTCGCTCGACGATAAAGCATCCAAAAAGTAAACATTAACTTCTGTGTTTTTTCTACATGTGTATTCCATCATGAAAAGATGATAACCAAAGAATTACTAAGCAAGCTCAGCAGAGGCTTTTTATACCTTATTCCCCACCACACCGAGGTGAGATGCTCCCAAATCCCGTTCCTCTCCCTCACTGCCAACTCTGCTGAGGCAGTCCAGGCTGCACGCTAAAACTCGACACAACGGACTGAAAACCAGAAAGCCGCTTCCCAAGGAAATGAGGGGCTCATCCCGGCAAGGCAGCCTGGGGAGCCGGGCACCACACGCTAACCACATCCTCGCCGTTATCAAGCAGAAAGAAAACGGCAGCTCTCGCTCGCACCAGCTCCGAAGGAAGCAACTGGAAGCTCTGCCCAAGCGAGGAATGCAAACGCATGCGCTTCTTCATCTCCACAGAAAGCTTATTTCTAAATAAACTGCAAAATTCAATAAAGAGTCACCAAATTTTAACAGGGCAGGAAGCTGAAGCATTGTCAACTTAAATGAATAAATATTCACAGCTCAGATGGACATGAGTCGGGCACATGTTTCTTTCAAACAAGACACACATAAGCATTTTGACTGCCGCTCATAAGCAAATGCTTCCCTGGTAAAATGACAGAGTGCAGGGAGGGCAAGGGGCAAGTGCAAGTGGCTTTTGCTACAAGTTTGGCACCAGGAACTCTGGTAGGTGCCTCAGACCTGCACCCAACTTTGACTGTGCCATTTGGCTCCCCACGTCTGAGCTGCCTCCCCAAAGCACAACTGCACTCACCTCCTGAGCAGGAAAAATAGACAGTAAATCCTATTCAGAGAGCACACCCGTGCCCCTGATATTCCCTCCATTTTACCTATCACCATTCTCTCTCTTCCAGTCTTCCAGCCCTCACACTCTGAAATACTGGTGTGTACTTGGGGAAGAGAATAAATAAACAAAAGTAATGTAATTCCAAGGCTGGCAAGGTTTTCCTTTCTGAATGGAGAAATTCCTAACTCCAAGCAGCTCCAGACACTGAAGGATTAGATCCTAACTAGGGAAAACACGGGAAAATGGTAATAAATACTGCACAGTAATCCATGGGAATTTTGGTCCCCATGTGATTTTTCTGTAGGATCTTACAATAAATGGCATTACAACACCCACAATCTCAGCTCATATATCAGGCCTCGGTCTTTATTCTCCTTCTTTCCTTCATGTCATATATTTACTATGAAAAAGTAGAGGTGGTTTTATGTGAAAGTAAAGGCACTCCGCTCCTGCTCCAGCCTAAACTAGCACAGTAGCGCGGTGGAAACTCCTACGTCCTGCCGTGTGCTGTGCATGGCTAAAGCCGCCGACTGTGGTTTTCGTGGCAGCACTGCTCTGGGAAGGTTTCACCCGAAATTCCTCCCGACAAGACAAAGGAAGTCACAGTTTGCTCAGAGAAAAAAAATAAATAAATCGTATTCATTTGCAGTCAGAGCACTTTGTGACAGAATGGGTTTTACAATATCCTAGTTCCCTTTCTATCCAGCTATGTGTATTTGGGGCAATAAATCCTAAAAGTCCCCAAAAGGTATAGGTGGCTGAATCAGGGGTATCCTTTCACCCAGTAAAATAAATTCCACAGCTGCTTTTTTCTTTCTCTTTTCACTATTTTTTGAGTGCCTTCCCATTAACAACTAGCCACTGTCACACTACACTACTGAAACGTAAATCTCTAAACATGCAAGCTTTTAAGATCCTGACTTTTGTCCCACTCAGGTAAAATGTTTTGCACCAAAAAGCTCACTAGAGCTGGAAGTTCACCTTTAATACACATTTTAAGCGCACATAAACAATTAAGAAAAACCTGAAAAAAACAAAGCTAGACAAGCCCATCCTAAAAGTTCCTTAGGTAACACAGGACCACAGCAAATCTCTAAGGAAAGTTAATCTGAAACTGCTATGAACACCAAATAAATTTGCACCACTGGGATATTTAAGGTCCAATAAATCTTACTTTCCAATGGTTTTAAAACTACAGAAAACAGTATTTCAGCTCCAGAGCGTATGTTGCAACAAAATTGTCTATCTAGAAGCTACTGACTCGGACCTGTCATCTGTGAGAAACATTTTCAGAACATATTCATGTTTGCTGAACTACCAAATTATGAAAACCTTCATTAAGAAAAAAACAAACCACAAACACACATATACATACAGAAAAACCAACCAAACAACATAAGCTCTTTTTCTGTTTGCATGATAATGCTCAAGGACGTTGGCTAAAAATGCCCCTATTTCTAATTCAAATTCTTATTAATTTATTTGAACTGTCTGATGTTACAGTCAACACCAAGAAGCCAACAACTAATTGCAAAAAAAGAAACAACAAAGCAATAAAATTCATTACAATTCAAAGATGATACGCTTTACAACAACAAAAGCACAAATGGTTAACATCAGCCTAAAACATCACTCTGTTTCTGTTTATCTGAAACTGTCAAAAATAATTAAAAAAAACTCAAAAATATATCAGATTGTATAGAAAAGCATAGATACTATTTTGCAAGGTTTTTTTTCTATCAAAAAATACACTTTGCGGACAGTGAAAATCCCTGTTTCTCTTGGCCTGTCAAGAAAACCCCGCTGCCACCCAGCTCTGCGAGGGCCCTGGCTGCGCACGCAGCCCCGGAGCTGCAGACACCCCACCTGAAGGGGAAGGAGGCTGCAATTCTGCAGCCCACGTTAGCAAAGGGGCTCAGGAGCAGCGGTGCTGCAGGAACCCCCGGTGCAGCTGAGCTCCCGCATTGGAGGTGAGCGGATTTCACGTTGAGGACTGGATCGCAGCCACACTGAAGACCAGCTCTGCGCTGTCAACTACGGCTCAACCGCTGTGCCCAAAGTGGCAAAAACACGAGATGCAGCATTACAAATATTGGTGCTGTGTTCTGAGTTCAGAGAGACTTTCCAAAGTAGCGAACTAACATATAAACTGCAGAAAGGTATAATATTGATCTCCAAGAAGCACAGCTCTTAAGCTCAAATATGCTTAGTAAATTCTTCAGCGAGGATCTCATCTTAGTCTAGACTAGCTTAACAGAAGTTTTGTCATTTGCAAGTAAAGGAAGAGATAGAGTCCCTAATCAGAGGGTTTTAATCAGTCTTTAGTCCTATCTAACCCATCTAAACAAAGGTGTTTTTTTTTATAAAAGTCACTCACTTATACAGACACCTTCCCCCCCCCCAAAAAAAAAAAAAAATCTGTGTCCAAAAAACACTAAACTTTGTTTTCTCACTAGAGAGTTTCATGTCGTAAACAAGCTAAGGTCAGTGATGCAAAATGGATTCTTGCCTGGATTTGCAAACTTTTCCAGAGGTTGTAATATCCTGCATTTGATGACATCATGAAACTAACCACAAGTAAAAGTTGGTTTTCAATTTGTTCTACTTTTCCCTCATTAGTCTCTGTGTCAGAAGCAGAATAAGAACCCTCATTAAATCACATTAAATTCTTTAAATCCATTAAAGGCTCAAAGAAAGAACAATACAAACACTAGTGTTTTTGTAAAAAAAAAAATGCAACAAAGATGAACTTCAATTTACATGTATTTTTAGAATGTATGCATGTGCACATAACGGCCAAAGAGACACAGATATATGCGAGATATATAAATGGAGAGAGATAGAGTAACAGAGACAACAAGGCAGAGCATACCTTACATATGACAGAATGATACCTAGATAAAAGTGGATTACGCATGGTCATTTCTGACCTGATGGAGATGAAGCACATAATGCCTTGTACCCCAAACTGTGACAAAGCTGGAGTCAGAGCTGTACCCTACTCTTCATCTTTATGACAATTCCTATCAACAGTTTCTTGGGAATTTTTCCTGGAGAGGATATAGCCCTGAGGACGGCACAGTCAACAGCAGTCAAGTAGAAGCCTAACTTTGTGTCCCCAGAACAGCTGGATTGTCATTGCTTTACCTTAACAGAGGAAGCAGCATTATTTGCTTGTATCTGAGGACATGTCTCCTATTCATGCTCCTGGACTCGCACATGGTGTGCGTTTAATTTTAACAGTCTTGAAGAATATCTCTGGGTGTGCAAAGGGTGGATGTTTGCTCGAGGATTTATTGTAGTTGCATGACTCAGATACATGTTGTTGATAAATTTTGATCCCCTCCATACGACTGGAAATACGAGCTCAATGCCACAAAATTATTTATGTTCCTACAATACGCTCAAACGACTATTACAGGATTAAATTTAATCTATTTATGATTTTTTTTTCTCGTGATACACATGGCATGCAAATAACAGTCTAGTTCTACAGGAAACTCCTGGAGAACCTGGACAGAGGCTAGTTGGCATAAATTTTCGATGGCCACCAAAAGACCAGAGTGGATACAATACCTGGGGACCTATGTTACTGTTGCTACCCACCACTGTGGCAGCTCCCAGAAGTGGCAGCTCCCAGAAGAGGTGGAGTTTCCACTGCCAGCCCCTAGGCCTGAGCGCCCCGAGCTCCACGCTAGGACGGTGGCAGCGGCCTCCGCTTCTTGAGCGGACACGGATGCTGTTCACCTGCGGGGCACGTGGCACGGCCCATCGATCCTCACAAGCTTCTGCCTGGAGTATTTGGAGACAGGTTGGTTGCATTAACTCCACGTGTGTCTCCACATCTACATGCGCAGGAGGAGAAGGTTCGGCCGTGGTGACCACGAGTCGAGGTTTGCTCTACGCTGCGTAACTGCAGCTAGCGGGGGTCTGGTGGGCACACGAGTGACCTCTCTAAAAAATGAGAATGCTAAAGAGAAGGACTATTTTCGGAGTAGGAAGCTGGAACAGGAGGTATCTTTTATTAAAAGCAACTTTCCCTCTGCATAGTAGCTTTTGGATAACGTTCCAGAAACTCACAGCATTTGCTTGAACATCAGCATACAAGAAAAGCTGAAAAGAATAATTCTGGGCAAGACTAAATTGCTTTATTCTAACTAACTTTACTTCCATTGAACTTTACATTGCACAGAGGTTTTTAGGTGATACTTAACTTTCGTATCTACTTGATTTTTTTAAAAAAAAAATGTTGAAAATTTTCTTTTAAACATAATCCTCCAAAAGTCACTGGCACATCCAAAAGCAGTCTGCAAGGTATCTGTCTAGGCAGAGTGCGTTATCTTTTTTTAATTAACTACTACTAAATCCCCCTCCCTTTTTCTGTCCCCTGAACTGCCAAGCTCTGTGTTTAATTTTTTAAGTTTCAGTATGTGTTTCAGACTTGCAGACTTCGCAAAGTAGGTCAGGAATACCCAAAGGATACACATTTGAAGGCTACAGATAGCAGAACACACCATTTACGGCTTTGTATATACACATACGTACACATTCTATATAATATAGATAGATAGATTCAATGATTTAAACACATTACATCTATACTGTATGTTTCAAGAACATTCAGATATTTACACTGTTAGATCACCACTCATTTTAGTCCTACACTAGTGCCAGCTGCCAAAAAAAAGTACACAAATCAAAATATGTTACCTTTGTTCAAACAATACTGCTGTTCATTATATAATAGAAACTGTCATGCTTAATCTTCCAGGAACCAAGAACTGGTACATTCTTGGACCAGAGGTGGCTTGAAATGGTTTGAGGCAAAACTGAAGCATATTGTTTAAGTAAATCTTGCTGAGAAACATAAGCACATTGATGATTTTTACCATCATCTTTTACAGATTTTTTCCAGATATATCGGTAAACTAAAAACCTCACAATACAGAGAGGCAAACACACCATTTTTTTCATGCTTTTGGAATATATTTCACCCCCCATCCCATGTTGTCAGCCTCACTAAATGAAAGGAGGGATCTGAAAACGACGCTCAAAAACTGATGCTGGGATGAAGTAAAGAGTGCCTAGAAAATTACATGATGACTTCAGCGAAGAAAATACCCCCAAACTAAAATTTTCCTTTGGACTTTCTTAATATTGGCCTTATCTAAATAACCCAGTGGTTATTGCAGGCACTATACGTTACCGGCTGCAGTGTTCAATTTCCATTAGAGCATTAAAAAAATGCCAGGAGAAGAAACATTTAAAATCGCATGTCTATAATGGTGATACGGAGGAATAGCAAAGGCAGAAACGCCTGACATGCTTCACAGTTGGCACTTTCCAAGATCGTATTTTAATCTGACAAAACACTAAATAAAAAGGACCGCGCTCCTCGAAGAAAATGTCTTTTGCAGCGGGTTCTGTGTTTTCTGAAAGTACAAAGGCAAGTATTTTACAGTCCCATCTTTAACAGCAGATCTGCATCAGGCAGACACCAGCCGGCTCCCAGGCACACGCAGACGCACACGGCGCGGGCCGGTCCCGCAGCCCGCGCTGAATCAAAAGTCCCCCTGACGTCAGTGAGTAGCTTTATTTTTCCTTTTTTCTTTCTTTTCCCTCAAGAATGAGAATTGCAGGATCAGGCCCAAAAAGTGCTTATGAAGATGAGAGGTTACTTCAACAGATTGAATGGTAGATTAAATAGGAAGATTGAGGCAAGACAAGTCTGGGGTTTAAACCCTAGGGAGGATTGACATTTAAAGTGTTGCCACTGAATTATAGCTCTCCTCCTTGGGTGGGGTAACCTCCTACTGGGTGGAGTGTCTCCCCTAAAGGAAGGAAAAACTGGCACAAGCCAACTTGGTCTTTGAAAGATTCCCCTCCTTGCCAACTTATGAAGTCGTCCTGACGTCAACTTCGTCAAGAAAGTCTGTTGCCCAACTCAGGCCTTTTACCGTAGAAAGTTTGCTTGCGTGCAAAAGCCCGGGAAAGGTAGGGACAAAATTAAGGAAATTAGTCAGAAAGCTCTAAAAAAAGTGAGAGGAAAGGAACAAAAAGGCTCCCTACTACACTGGATTTTTTTAAGGCATAATTAATAAATCACTTTTTTTTTTCCTCTCTCTCTCAATATCAGCTTAATACAGATACCGAACGCTACAGACAATTCCTAAACGTACTTCAAAACATGAGTTAGTTTTAAAATACGGGGCGGAAGGAGCACAGAAAGTGAAGGCGCTGGAAGGCAGGATCCCCCCCGGCTTCGCCACGGACGACTCCCTTCCCCAGCAGCGTCACTAGCAGGTGTAAAATGTTCCCAGACGAGCAAAATAATTTTCACTAAAGTGCCACCCAAGGAATGCTTAACACATTAATCCTCCTCGAATCCAAATAAATTGCTTGTGCCAAAGCGGGCTCGGGGTGCTGGGTGAGGGTGGGGGGGAATCAAACTAAAAAGTAAAAAAAGGATAAAGCATCTCAAAATGCCCACAGGGAAAAAAAAAAAGAAAAAAGAAAAAAAGAAAAATCAGAAAACAGTTTAAGTTACCGTAACCTGAAATGCACCAGCCATCACAAAGAGCAATTGGAGAAATCCAGCAGAGCTCAGCAGGAAAGATTTTTAATAACAGATTGAAAAACAAGAATAAAAATAACTGCATCAACAGGGCCTTTCTTCCTCAGGCCACAAGCCCGTTTTTACTTGAATTTTAAAAAAATGGCAGTTTGGCCACTAAAACCAATCCAGAACATTATTAAAAGTTAAAAGCTACCAATTACTTCTGTCTGTTCTTTTAAAGCAAAGTTTGGCATTACGTCAGTAGGTTTAAAGAAAACAAGAAAGAGAGAGAGAAAGAAGGAGAGAAAGTTTCCTGCTTGTATAAATTAAACCACCAGGGAAGGTGTCTAGCCACTTGTAAAGCATTTATTACAGGTTTTTAAAGGGCTAGTAACATTTTAAAAATTAAATATTTTAAAATAAATGTATGGGGAAGAAAAGGTCGATCTGAACTTGAAAAAAAGGCAGACGTACAAGAAATTATACATGCGTGAACTGCAGCAAGGTAAAAATGGCTATTTGGGCTAAACGTTGCAATTCAAAATAATTCTACTTTCAAGGCAGAAATAGCTCTATTGTACTTTTTAGATTCATCCCCTATGAAGTTCCACAGAATTTTATGGGACGGAACCAACTGGGCGCTGCAGCTGCGTCCTACAGAAGTGCCACTTACAGCAACGATGGCATTTAATGAGGAATATTCTCTCTATAAATTTGTCTAAGTTCACATACAGAGTTCCCCAGAAGGAATAAAATTCTTTAGTTAATGCAACAGGATCGTAATACGAATCACGGACAGAAAGATTAGCATTTCGTATTAAATTTTATATCATTTTCCACTGGTGGTAATATTATTAAATTTTAAAGAACCACTTTAAAGGTACTAGAAAATAAGAAATCGATAGCGCAGGACATGAATAAAACATACACGGCTATTAAAGAAAGTTTCTTACACACGGCCGGGCTAGTCCACCTAAATCAGAGCCTTCTACACCCCGTGATGCCAAATCAGAGCAGCCTCACATGCCGGGCTTCCCATCCAGTGCCATGGGGCTCCGTCGTGAAACGCTTCGGGATGTGACAAAATGTCCACTAGGGACTAGATGGAGACCATGGGATTCATGCTCACACCATTCCGCGTTTAACTGGAGCCTTGGGCTGCCTGACAAAAAGTCGGGGTATTAAAACCGTAGTGTCTCCCCCCTTCTCACGTCTGCCCGGGCGCCACTTCTCGCGTGCGGGGCACGTACCAAGGGGCTCCGGTCAGGTTGACCCGTTATTGATTAGGTGCAAAGCAGCATCGGGACGTGAATAACAAGCATAATCTGAAAAGTGTAGTCGCATGCCTTTCCCTTGTCAACATTTACTATTTAATGGTGTAATTGTACTTTAATCCGTCACAGCATCTGATAGAGCTCATTATGTGTGTGCTTCTTTTTTTTTTTTAATTAGCAAACACACAATCCAAAAAGAGCAAACCCTAGAAAGTTTTTTTGCATGCAATAAAAAACTAAAGGGAAAAGAGCCTTAAAGTAATCAAATATTCTCTCTTTGGGTGTAGGCTTATCTGTTAAAAGTCAAATGAGAACTTCACTGGCACAGGATATGAAAAAGAGCTCCATAATTCATGACAGCAACAAGAAAAAGTTCTTCTTCTCCAGGAGGACTGGAAAGGGCACTTTTATTTATCTTCTGGACAGACAAAAATAGTAGAACCTAGACCAGATATGCTGTAATTAATGTATCCAAAGGTCAACAGGCAATGGTATTTATACAATAGATGGGTTCAGACTATGCTGGTTTTAGTATTAATCACCAGTATTTGAAAATAGCATTGTTTTCTTCCTATGTAAGAACTTTAGAAAGTTTCAGAAAAAAAAAAAAAAGCTTCCTTTTTTTTTTTTTTTTTTTTTTTTTTTTTTTTCTTATCCCTGCCATTATTTTTAACCAATTACATTTTAACTCGTGAGGTGTGATATTTGGGACAAAAATGTCTGAGTTTACAGTGGCCCAAGACTGCCAAAAACAGACCCAGACTACCCCACTAGTTGTACTGAAGAAACTAAATTAAGCAAGGGCAAACACCAACTGGAAAGTTGTCAGTTTACTGAATGAATGGCTTCATTTTACACACCAGTTAGAATATCTTAATCAGAATATATTTCTGTTCAAGGCCAAAACTTTTATTACCAGGTGGCAGTTTGTTTTAACTGAAACTGTATTAAAAGTGTAATTTATTTCCACTTTACTTTCACCTAACAAAAAGGGTTGTCAGGCTCCCAGCCTGTCATGTTCAAAAATATTTAACCATAAACTTTCTCACAATGTTATATTTGGTGTTACCCACAAACCTTTATTAAAGCGATACTGCCCGTGTGGCTGCAGTTAAGATCTGAAAAGGTTTCTATTAAGATTATTACATTAAAATATTGTCAAGAGTTTATAAGAAACATAAATATTCATACAAATACGCCCCCCGCCTCAAACTTAGGAGGAAAGTTCCACATAAAAAGAAGAATTTAAATACATACCCAAAGTTAGCTGTTTGCAATTAAAATGTTGGGTTTTTCCTAAACATCTTTGCTAATTTTTTAACTCTTTCGCACTGTAATGTAAAATAGTTTTGTTTCAAAGCAACTGCCTGGTATAGGCAGTCCTAAAGGAGGGAATTCGCATGAGCAGAAAGTAATTAGTCATTGTTTGCACAATGCTTTGAAAATAAAAAACCCTATGTGTCAACTAGTATTAAAATATGATTGAAATACAGAGATTTAGCAAGCAATCATTGCATCTTACAGACGTGCCGGCCCGTACACAGGAATTAGTGCTATGCTGTTATTAATGCACAATCACTATATGTGAATAATACTCCTCACACACAGCCAGAGCACACATGATAACTGCACTTAATATGAAAGTTCACTACGAGCGATACCCAACACATGACAGAAGAATAATCCTACTCCGGACTCATAAAATAACACCGCTTTTGCCTAATCAGAGAAAAGTCGTACTGCAACCTACAACACTATGGTCTAAATTATGCTATAAATATATTAAGAATATAAGAGGATAACCCATCATAGATTGTTCGATGCCCAAAGAAGTCTCAGACTTCTGAGGCTGTCATTTACACTTTTTTTTCTTTATTAACTTTATTAGGAAATAAAGAAAAAATAAAGCCATACTCTCGCACTCAAAAATTGCCCAATATTATTTCGTGTCCATGTTAGAGGATACCAAGCAAAACACGTAAACCTAAAAGCTGACACAACTTTGCCCTTTACTTACTTTGTTGTGACTACCTAAATGCAAAGTTTCAGATGGAGAAAAGTTGTTTTTCGCAACAAAAAAAAAAAAAAAAAAAAAAGTGACAACCAGACAGCACAGGCTGCATTAGGACCTGACTGCTGTTCTCACATCCGAACTCACTGGGTCTCAGAAACGTAAAGTACAAGTTTGGTGTCCCAAAGAGCCAGAGAATTAACTTGTATATAGGCACTAGCGACGTTACGGATTCTATGTGGCAAACCTCAAGCAGGTATGCGTTTTTCAAGTGGAAAAAAGAAAGTCTCTCTGTGTTCTCTCTCTTTCTCTCTCTCTAGAGAAGCGTTCCACTTGTTTGGCTTCACCACGTTATTAACAAACTTTCATTTAGTGGTTAAAAAAGGAAAAAAAAAATCTTTCAAAGTGTTGATATCATTTCCAGACAGTCTTGTCAGCATCGCAATTTACAGGAAATAGTTGATGTTCTCAAAGAAACTCTGTATTTACTCATAGACCCAGAGAACTAAAAAAAAAAAAAAAGACTCACTCTTTTGGAGGTTTTTTTTAAAATGTCACGCCGGTGGAATCTCTGAGCGAGACGTCTAACCCAGCGCGCAGGCTGAACACGAGCAAAACACGGAGCGCAGCTCAGAAGACTCCTGTAACTTTTATTCTCATTTTGTCCACGTCAGGAACTGGCTCTTACCACGACTTTCCTTTGCTGCCCCTTGCATTTCAAACTCTGGCAGTCCCTGCTAAACGTTCAACTTTTCCTAAAACCAACAGGAAAGTAACACGATGCCACCAACATCCATAGGATTCGGTGGTGCAGCTCAAGAAGGCTGCCCGAGTGGCCAAGAGTTTGACGGCCCCTTCAGAGCCCTACTGAACTTGATTGAATAAAATCAGGAGCGTATTAAATTATTGTGCATTTCCATCAACCTTCCAAACACGTTATGGAAAAGAGAAAAAGGCAGCAAAAGGCAGCAGGCTCCGCATCCCAAGTGGCTCAAGTGCTTTTCTAAGGGGGAATATTTTCCTCCCACAGCCTCAGGTCCTGGCGCCCAGGGAGGCCGCTGTGGTGACAGACGTGACCCCCTCCAGCTCATCCCTTCATCCCGCAGCGTCCCCAGCGCACGGAGGAGACACAGGGACACGCACATGGACACGGACACGCGGGTCACGGAGATGCAACCACCCCCCCCGCCTCCATCTCCAAAATATCCAAGTGCCCCCGGCCCGTGTGGCCGGCCCCACATCATCATCATCCTCCACATCCTCATCCCTGCACTCACCTCCATTCATTCCGCCCTCCCGGAAAGCTAACACACCTCAAAATAATAAATAAATAAATGTATTTAAAAATAAATAAATAAAAGACACCTCTCAGCTAACCACCCCCCCCGCCTCCATCTCCAAAATATCCAAGTGCCCCCGGCCCGTGTGGCCGGCCCCACATCATCATCATCCTCCACATCCTCATCCCTGCACTCACCTCCATTCATTCCGCCCTCCCGGAAAGCTAACACACCTCAAAATAATAAATAAATAAATGTATTTAAAAATAAATAAATAAAAGACACCTCTCAGCTAGATCCCAAGCAGGAGACACCAGCCACGGAGGAAGGAAAGAGAAAA
>NW_010585397.1:648596-667529 GCF_000705375.1 Tinamus guttatus | reverse complement strand
AAGACGTTAGAAAATATCCAGACTGTTTAGGAATCAAAATAATAAAATGAAATACGGAGAAACTGGAAGATATATGTAAGAAAGGACTATATAACCTTCATGAGCTCTTAGTCACAGAAGTCAGAATGGCTGACATAGAGCAAAGTAACCCTGGAGGTAACCATACTGGTGCCCTATTTCTCCTTGTCAGGAGCTAAAGACAGCTCAACCAGAAACCAAGGGATGCAGCGAGCAAGCTGCATACTGTGATGCAAATTCAGATAAGCAAATTCAGTCCACTGTTTTTTTTTTTTTTGTTTTTTTTTTTTTTTTTTTTAAATTTAGGTGATATAAGGTGCAGAATAAACCCAAACCTGCTATGAGGTGTGCATTCTCAAGAGTAGGGTGGGGAAGAAAGTGTAATACTCTTGAAAGTCTAGAAAAACAATTTGGGGAGGCATGTCACTTCTGGATGTGATTTTTGCAGGCCTAACTAAGGATGTGAATCAAAAGAAGGAACTCAAATATGAAAATGGAAGTGACTGTTTGAACCAAGCTAGGAAGGGCAGCTTTTAGGGGATGTCTAAGCTGCTAATTATGACAAGCAGTCAGAGAGCAGTAGGCAAAAAGGATGCATTATATAGCACTTCTCCTATGGCAAACTTCAAAAATCAGTCATTCAGCCTCTGCTAAGGAATATAGTTTAACACTATCTGTTGAAGGGATAAAATTCTTTTTTAAAGTTTTTTTTTCCCTGCTTCCATTATGCCATTATAGGAGATATGCAAGTGTTAGAAGCCAAAAAAAAAAAAAAAGAAAAAGAAATACCTGGGAAGGGCTCATGCATAGCAAATTTGTTTTCCCCCTTCCCCATCAACTCTGTAATTACAACCATTCAGACAAAGCTGGTTTTCCCAGTAGGACTGGCTGAAAATGCCCTTCATTTACATGGCCTAATTGGGCTTTTTTTGGCCAAGGTTGTTCTATACACTGACACTAGGACTAGGTACTTAACATTGAAAAGTGCATTATTGTGGTATTGAAGTTAAGAATTTCATTACTTTGAAGTTAGGAAATTCAGAAAGAAGGTGTCTCCTTTAACATGAATGCTTCTGTAAGTATGTATATGCATAAGAATAATATTGGTAATTATATTGGCCCTGAACTGTTAGAGTCTGCAAATTAAATAGCCAGTCTTTTTATTCTCTTCTTTTGCTGTGAAAGAAATAAATTAGAATTTAGATATTTATACAGATGCATATGCTATTACATGACAGGTTGGATTTACAGTCCAGTGGCCTTCAGAAATTAGTGCAGAGAGCAGATCAGCAGATTTGCAAAGACCTACTAGAGAAACAAATCGGGGGGAGAAAGCCTTCTTCTCTATTCTACGATTTACATTATATAACAGTTGTTCATTTTTATCCTTCTATTATTTTGTTTGTAGCTGTCATGGCTCACTCCTCAGGACAGGCAGGTCATGAATATAAATCTCATACCCTTACATAAGCCGAGTGCACAGGTTTAGTTTCAGGATCTTCCATATGGTACATTCCTCTACAATCAGAGAGGTTTTACACAGTCATCAGTGCAATCTCAAGCCATGTCTAGAAAGAAAATTTACATAAATATTTCATCAGGCCTTAGCATAGACAAAGTTCCTGCAGCTGAACCTGTTTTCCAGCATGTTTAATTGCCACAGTAATTAGAACATGAGGGCTCAAATCCACAAAGATATTTGGGCATCTAATTCTCATTAATTCCAATTGAGAGATGGCACTTATGTCCCTTTATGGACGTAGAAGACATAGAAACCTCAAGAATCTTATCTATTATAAAACTCCCAGACAAATATTGCTATCAGCTCCATTAGAGCAAAAGGAATTTCATTTTAATGCCTGATGAAGGTATATCTTAAGTACAGGAAATGATTTGATGGCAGTGCAGGCTGCATTCCTCTCTCACCTCCTTTCCTCCCATCCAGCCTTTTCAAATTGCAGGAAATTCCCAGATTGCAGGGCATTTTAGGAAACTTTCAAAGCAAAACAAGATGTTCTCTCGTGAACACAGAAAATGTGGTACTTTTGTTAGGCCTGACAACCAAGGCATATTTTGTTAAGTCTAATATTAAAAAAAAAAAAAAAAAAAAAAAAAAAAGATGATGGTGGGGGGAAGAGTGTAGCTCTACATCTCTACATCCCTACCCTTGGATGCAAATGGAAATCGTGACCACATCCTCAGACTGGAGTCTCAAAGAGTGAAGTTTCTTGACTATCCAAGTGTGGGTTGTTGCCCAAAGACCAGACAAGCTCGGACTTCTCCTCCCAACCACATCCTCCTACCTGTTTTGCACGTCCTGTACCAAAACTTTTGCAGCCACACTGTAAACCAAACAAGCCAACTGATCCAGTTGAACTTGACTTCTTTATTCTTTTTTCTCTCTTTTATTAATTGTCAGTTATCGGATACAACATCTGGGGTGGGCAGCAGACAGGACTTCCTTTTTCAATAGGAACTGGTTGAAAGTAATCATGAAACACTAGTCAACATTTGGAGACTTGTCTCCATAGCCACCACAGCCACCAGAGGCAATGGAGAGAATGATGACTACCAAAAACTTCCCTCTGAAGAAGTTTCTCTCTCTTTTCATCCCTATATACTAAAGGAGCCCAACCTCCCAGTTTAAGCAACTGGGGATCTTACTTATGTGATATGTACACACACCCAGTGTTACATGATTAATCACTATCTCCCCATCTTTCTTCTGTGAAATGTCTGTCTAAGCTTTGCCTTATATGCTGTGTAAAGGTAAGGATGTTTGCTAAATAAATGTTAAAACTAGGGGAAGTGTATTTCACAGAAATAGATCTTAAAGCCCCTAGGAACCGTTAAAAGCTTTAGTTTGCCTCCCTGCATAGTTCTGGCCACAGAACATTCAATACTTGCTGTGCCAAGGCTATAACTACAGTATTTTATTTTATTTTACTTATTTTTTCACTTATTTCTGGTCAAATCAGAACCTCTATTTCATACATAAGCATTTGGACCATAATCTCTTTACCAGTTATCCTTCTTTCCCAAGAAGTAAGCAGAATGAGATTCCTTCATCTCTTATCTTGGATAATTATTGTAACTTTTGCTGAATGTTTGATAATTTATGTAAATATATTCTGATCTATTGGCACAAGAACTGTTCAAAGATTAGAGTTACTTTGTTAGCCTTCTACCTTTACTATTTATCAATTATCAATACTTGAGAAGATAGGGTTTTAAATGAGGTTCATATATCCCTGGTAAAAATATAAAATGCCTACACAAGTATGTGTACTAGGACTTTTTTTTTAATCTAAAAATATTTTCAGATCAATTATTAATATTTCAAAATCTCTCCTCACTGTTTGTAGAAAACTCATTTATCCCTTTTTCTTTGTTTAAGCAATAGGAAGCTTTATGTGATTTATTTTCTTTGATCTACACAGCTAAACTGGAAGAATATCTTTCAAGACTTTGAAAGTTAGTGCAATAAGAACAGCATACTTCATCCTCATACTTCTCATGGCAAAAATCACTCTAGTCTAATTTCCTAAAGGTCCTCAGCAATAAAGAATTTCCTCTCAGATGGTAAGAAATAATCAGTCAGTGGTGGCAGTTCCTGTTGTAAGCCTGGGAAGCACTGTCACTAAATATTACAGACTCATATTTTTAGCTGGCTATTATTACTCAGCCTTTAACAAGAAGATTCTGGGATGGATTCTGCCTGCTGAGACACCAAGTTATAATCTTTCAAATGAAGTCAAGCTAATAATTACTCCCAGGGCAAGACAAATCTGCAGACACTAAGTAGGTTAGTGGGTATTATGCATTTAATCTTGAACACCATAGGTAGGCAGGTGGGAGTGGGACCGAAGGGGAAGATCCGAACAGAGAGAGGAACTCTGAAATGTTAAACTTCTCACAAGGTCCTAAACACCACAGTTCTCACTTAAACCAAAAGGATTTGAGATAATTTAGCCTTTTGAAGGACAAGAGTTCTGCTCCCAGACAGAGCTTCTCATCCAGCATGCTCACATCTAGCAGGCACATAGTGGGCAAGTGGAAAAGTCGGACTGCACATTCTTTCCTCCAGACAGAGCTGGTATGCAGGGGCCTGTGGGGCGAAGAGGTGAATCTGTGTTGTGTCTGCATGGAAGGGCTTTTTTGATAGAGACACAACTCATTGCTCCCATGCAGGCGCATGAGACGCTTCCCAGGCCAACTACCACTTTGTGAATTGATGTCACCTGATTGCCACATCTTCCTCTGCAAATTGCCGGCCTTCGCAGAACACCTACCTAACTGAGGATCAGACACAAGTAACCAAACTGCCAGAAAGGGCTTTGCACTCAGCACCCACCCAGCTCTTTGTCGGTTTCCAAAGTCTGATTGCCGACAGAAATGTACCACAGTGTGAAACTTCAGCTACGGGTGGCACAAAACCCACAGCATGTCACTGTGCCATCAGGTTTCACTCTAGGCTTCTGCCATTTCTTCAGCAGTTGTTATTAAATCAGTTTTAGATCTATGCTCCACAAAACATGCTTCGGTTCTGGAGACTGAGATGTGTCAATACATGTTTCCAGTTTCCCATGGTTTTCCAGAGAAAACTACTTTTGCTTCAATTTGAAGGCAAAACAGATAGAATGTGTTTGGCACCTGGGAGAACCAAGGACTATGTTCCCAGCACTGCTAGGATAGTCCTGGCTATCTTCCACAGAGCAAATGAACTCTGAAGACATTTGTGCTCTCAGCAAGCAGAAGGAGATGGTAAATATAATGTACAAAATGGCCACCACTTTCAGTGAAGAGCTGCGGGCATTGCAACAGTGAAGATGATGCCATGCTAGTACAATGGCACATTCATTTCCATAATTTTCTGCTTCTTTATTTTGTTTGGGCAAAAATTATAGCAACTTTAGAAAAATAAATTGTTTAAATCTGTCAAAAATAAATTGTGACTTATTTTAAACAATGTGTGTGTTTCAAGCAGTGCTTTCACATTAAAAAGGCCAAAAGCTTATTTTGTCTCACAACCTGCTTAAAGAAAAACAAAAAGCTAAGTTACAACTCATTGCAAACAATGACGGCAATAAATACAGTAAATTACTGTTTTATGTGAGACAATATACTAATGTTAACTGAAGCAATGGAATTAGAAAACAAACTCCCTCTGGGAACAATTCTCACACCCCTGTTTTAGAAGGAAGCAGAGCTTACTCATAAATAACTTAATGTATTGACTCCTGCTAGACTGGACTGACAGGTCTTCTGTATACTGAAGTTTTGCTTCTCTGATAATTGCAAAGTTTTGAAGTGGGAAAGTTGCCAATTAAGAAAAATTCTGTACAGCCATTGTAGGGTTATCTAGGAACATATAGATGGCTGATGTAGTGTAGGATTACTGAATTTTGTCATCAGGTGGATCACATTTGTAAAGAAATATTCCTTCAGACCTATTTACACTCTTAATCACGAATATGCAAAACATCTCCCATTCAAAGTTATATAACATTTCCTTAGCAACTGTGACACTTACATGAGCAAGCAATACAAAGGAAAAGACAGGTTGCTATCTGATTTTTTAAGGCAATTTAGTAGCTATAAGAAAAAAAAGGAATCAGATCAGCTAACTCTAATCACATTGCAATAACCTCCACTGCGCAGAAGCACAACAGAACTGAAACAAGATCTTAGTAGTTGTTATCTTCCCAGTTACCTACTTCAGGAAGTTGCCTCACTTAACACTGGGCTTTATTCATATTTGTTATCCCTTCCTCTTTATGTCAATTTATCATGCCACTTTTTAAAATATTAAATTTAAAAACATTAAATGTTTTTTAAACATTTCAGTTTAAACAGTTCTGCTGTGTTGATATATCCTCTCCCAACTTACACAGACAGATTGGATTCAGGGTTTGTCAGACCTTCTGTTTTCAGCACTTGAAATACAAAGTTACCATAATCAGTGTAATCTTTTAACCCTTCTATATTACCTAAAATTTCTGCATTAAACATTCAAATGAATCTTTATTTGCAAATATTTTATATCATCTGTTCTTAACTTTAACATTCATATTTTTGTTTCGTGTTTCTTTCTTGTAGATGGCAGTCAGGCATCAGGCGCCAATCAAGTTTCTAAAACCTCAGTAGAGAAGAACTTTGAAAAAAGTAACTTGATAGATTAGCAAGATAGACAACAAGATTAGATAGATAGAGCCTCTTACCAATTTATTTTTCTTTTTATTATTATTATTCACGGAGGGCTATTCCCTTAATGTTCAGGACCCAGTTTGGAGGCCATAGACATGGATTAGTCAGTCAGTCAGAGTCCTCTCTAGCGCGGTTTGTAGCTATGCAAGACTGTGCTATTTAGCCAGGTCACACAGAGCTTGTGGCTACTGCCTCAGGAGGCAAGACCATCAGAGGCGTTGTGAAAGCGCTGACTAGGCACAGGACTGGAGGGCAGGCTGGCAACGCGGCCACAGCTCCGGCACTTGCCCTTCCTGTGGAGCTCACCAAACCACTCCCACCTGCGCACGAGCTACCACTCTCTCTTTGCTGCTACAACATGATCTACTGCTGCTCCTGCTCTTGCCCTGCCAACCCTCCCACAAATTCCAGCAGGGAAAGATGGTGAGAATTATCTGGGAATGAGCTGAATCAGCAGCCTTGGCAGCACCTGCTGGGTTTCCAGTTCCATCCAGCAGCCCCTAAGCCAGAATTGGGGAAGGCTTGTGTGTCTGTGGGCTTCCCTGCATCCTGGAAGGGGGGTCACCAGGTGCTGGGAGTGAAAGTGCTAAACTGAGGTCTTTGTCTTGGGTTCTTCCTGTGTAAAGTTTGGATTCTACTACCTCCATGTGATGATTTTGCAACAGCCTGTACAAGAGATGTGGTTATGAGGTGGTGATTCTGCTCTGTGCAGGATTAAGAGGAAACTTTCCAGGGGATGTTAGCACAGGAGGTCCCAGATTTTCCCATTCCTTGGGCAGGGTTCATGTGCCACATTCTTCTAACAACATGCACAACGACTTAGAACAAACTCAGTACAATCATCTCAGGACCCACATCTGCAGAAAACCCAATGACCCTGCAGCCTATGTCTTCCAGCTTTCACACCTTGAATATGCGCCAAAACTGACTTAGGAACATTGACCCAGAGGCCTCAAGGCATAGCTGCCTTTGTCATAATGCCTTAAACCAGTTCTAAGTGCAAAGAGCAACAGGTTGATAAATTGCCTTTGGACACATCTCAGGTGTGCGGCCGAACCTCAGCAGCTAACACTATTTTCAAGCCGCAATGTCTTTGCTGTAGTGTTCCACCCCAACATGACTTGCACACAGTCTTCCAGATGGGATGAATAGATATCTGTACTCAGGAGTGCTCGCGCTAGTAAGGGCCATGCAGCACTGAATGTCAAATCAAAAAGGAGCGCTATGTTGAATAACTGGTTTGTTGTGTATGTTTCACGTAGCTTAATTTATGGGGATCATTGCCCGACTGCTGTATTCTTGTTTTCTAGAAATGCCCTTGAAGAGGCACATATATGGTGTTCTGCTAATAAGAATATTCTAGATTTGGCAAATATAGTATTTTCCTGCCACCATTTTAGCTTGTGACTTATTTAACTAAGCAATTGAACTGTGCAGAAAAGCAACCTTGACTGATAGACTTACTCTAACTTCGTGCAACTAAGTACAAGAACTTAGTGTAGAGGCCAGAATGAGGTACTCTGAGAATTTTCATTTCATGAAAAGAAACAGCTGATCAAAGTTTCACAGCGGAGCATTGTGATGTGCTCATGGGATATACGTGATCATACTTTAAAGAGGCTTCTGAAAGGGTTCCTGCTGCTATTTACCGGGTATCAAATTATGTATATGTACTTATTATGAGAACAGCATATGAGTTTGCCTATAATCATTGTAGTTAATATTATTATACCTCAAAGAGCAAATGTAAACATTTCCTAATACATTTTCAACATGTTTACTTTATTTACATGAATGTGCTTCCTGTATAATTATGGATATTTTGATCTTAGAAACACATATGCTTTTAAATTTACAGATAAGCTTAGTCTCACTAGTTTTATTGAACTGGTAGAACTTCAGCAGTTTCCCTTTCATTGCAAAGAAAAACATTTTAAACATGAAAAAGTGATCATACAATACAGAAGGTGGAGGACAGGGCCTGAAAGTCAAAAACTTTGGAGAGACTTACTACAGTTTGAAAAAGCCTTGCCTTGATTTGAAATTGATAGCTCTGCCCCAATCTCTTAAGGGCTAGGAAAGTCCTTTGGATATATATCTGAATTATGTCAGTATTTAGGGTTTCCAGTGGTTATGCTCCCCCCTATTCACAAGAATACAAATATTATCTGTCTAGTATCACTGTACAGAGTCAGAGACACAAAAGCAGAAGCAATCTATGAACAATAAACCTGAAAATATTACAATTTATGCGCCTAGAATAAAATATTCAAAAACTTTAAGAGCAGCATGAAATAAGTGATTATCTAATATACAATGCTAACATGGACTCAACTATTCTTTCTGATTTAATTCTTGCTTCATCTCCAACAGCTGTGGTTTAGTAAAGCATCCAACCCCGATAAAAGCAATTCCTGTGATAGAAGCTATACCACAACATTTGGCATTTTGTTCTAATGTTAAAAACGTGTTCCATATTTCTAATGGAATTTGTTTAGCTTCTCCTTCCAGCATTAGATCTTGTTATGTCTGCTAGACTGAGAAACCCTTTATTATCAAATTTTGTCCCCATCTGTATATATGTTTCTATCAAACCAGACCCTTTATGTTCTCCCATATATCTAAATACTCTGATACTCTTCTTCTCTCTGCTAAATTGAGAACAGCAGAACTGGACACAGTGTTTCAATGTAGTGGTAATTTAACCTCGGCAAATAAAGATTTCCAAAATGGCTTTTTGACTATAACATTGCTGTCCCAACTCTCATTAAGCTGACTATCCAACTTAACCATCTAAGTCTTTTTCAGACCATGACCTCAATTCTTTATGGATTACTTTCCTTGTTCTTGTATTCACAACATTGCATTTTCCCATTTTGAAACACTTCGGTTCACCACAACAAGCTTACTAGGTCATTCTGTACCAAAGGCCTGTCTTCTGTGTTATTTATCTCTCTTCCAGACTTTGCACCATGTAAAAATGTATAACTTTTATATCCCACCCAAGAAATTGATAAAAGTATTATAAACAGCAGGTCAAGATAACTGATGGCTGCAGAGACTCAGTAGAAACAGAGAGTCTTGATTTGTTAGTATAGTATTAGCTTTACTTTAGTCTCCTGTTCGTTTTCCCAGGGTTCCCTAGACAACTCTTTAAAAGTTATTAGATACATGTTATTTGGACCTGCTGATTTTAAAATGTCTAATTTTAGTAGCTCTGTTTATCATTATTCTTCCTCACTGTTAAAGCAGAAAATATTCCATTAATATCTTATATTACCACATATTTTTTCTTCAAACATAAACCATGCACATTATGTAGCACTTTTGCTCTGTTTTCATTGCTTGGATTTTGTTAGTAATCAATTAGCTGTCATTATAGTTCCTTTTGCCCTCCATATGCCCAGTGCCTTCTTTTTATTACCTTTCAACTGTGCTGACCTCGGTTTTCTTCCAGTGTCCTTTTGCTTTCCATCTCAGATTTGTATACTTCCTAATTCGTTTTTACTGCTATCATCTTTCTACTTCTTTGCATAAGCAGATAGACAGCTTCAGATACATATATACTAGAAAAGAAATTGAGCAGTATTTTATTTTATCATAATCTTTATAGCGGATTAAATTTCTATTTAAGACAGACTGGTTTTAACCCTTTAGACTTCCTTTCTGGGTTGGAGAGTGGGGGAATAATGATCATTCACTATCAATCAGAATGGCTTTTTCAGATTAGTGCATTAGCTACTCTTCTGAGTTATTACTTGCATTCTTCAGTTTACTTCCACCCTCATCCCACCTTCACACATATTGGATTGTTTTCCAGGCAGAAGCACACATGTTTAGAAGTAGGAAAGACCATACTCATGAAATTGAGGTATGATACTGAACATGTAATTAGATGTGAATTTGTAGTGTAGTAAGACAGCAAAAGAGGGTAACTGGCGGAAGTATCAGCTATGCAAGGGGTCATGCGATGTAAGATTATTTCCCTTTAACTCTGGTCTGACCACAGACAAATTATTATATTCAGTCTTGGGCACCTCCTTAGTAATTTGGAAGGAATTCAGAGAAGAGTGACAAAAGTGATTACATACTGATCAAATAAGACTGAGGCTACAGGCACGTGAAAAGAGCTGAAGGCATGAGCCTGGAGCAAGTTGTACCATAGCATCTTCATACAAAGAAGTTAAGCATGATTATATGTATGCAACACAATCTAAATGCATAACGCTAGTCTATATATCTACAGAGAATTACATTTAAAAATTATATTAAAAGAATGTTCAGGTTGCAAAATCAAGCATTCAAATGGTAGGAAGTGCCTGTGCAATTTTAATTCAGTCCCTTTGTGAATATTCATGATGATACAGCCTGTAGCTGTATGATCCATCAACCATGCATTTTTCCGTGCTCACATCCTGGCTCGTGTTTACCTCCTCTGTTTTAATCCCTATTCTGGCCTTCTACCTCCCACAGCTCCTGCCTCCCCTATCTTCTCTCCCCCATCCTCTGCCTCAGATTTCTTCTGTATTTGCCCATAATCCTTCCTCCTTAGGTTTCTCTTTTTGCTCATACTTCTTTTCTTCTTCTAGTCTTCTCATAACATTTGTTGCCTTCCTTATCTCACCACATTAGTCAGGATATTCTGTCCCTACCACCTACAAGCGTCTTAGCAAAGGGAGCAATGAGAACACAGCAAAGCAAATTTCCTGCTCGCAATTCTGACACTGGCTACAGCTAGGACAAAAATTATAGACAAGGACTTCTGCTATCCATTCAGTCCTCTTGAAGTGAACTCTGTCACAGTTTCTGTTCTCAGTTCTGGTGTTGACTTTGCCAAATTAAGGTAGAAATTTTGAAGAATGCAATGAGCACAACAGGGCTCCGTTAAGTCTGTGCGGCTAACATTTTGTTTGTTTGCTTGCTTGTTTGTTTTCTTTTTTTCCATCTCGTTATGTCAAAAGCATAGGCTGAATGTGATGGGTGATCCTTATCTGAAGCCAAAAGCCAAGTGCCTGCCAGAAGGCGCATGTCTGTTACAACTTCCCAAGAGAAATGAATGTAGTTTTTTCTTCTCTTCTAGGAGATTTTTTCTCTCTTTAATACAGTCTCAGAAAAGACTGATTTGTTCTCCCCAGCACTCTCCAAAGAAGTAAGCTCAAGGAGTTACTCATTTATGGAGTAAAAATTCTGTCCAAACAATTTAAGTTAGAATGAACAGCATAAACAACCTTTGCACCGAGAAGTTTTGGGCAGCCCTGAATAGGTCTAACAGTCTTCTCTAATGTATTGAGGGAAAAGCTGGCAACATAGTGACTGAAGGGAAAACATGACACCCTACAAATATCTGGCAGGTAAAATGGAAAGGATGGACAGAGATTATTTAGGATTCCTAGAGCAAGAGTTATAGCATGAAACACTGCTATGAAATAGGGGATATAGTGGAAACCCTTCAAAACTATTCTGAGCAAAAATATTAAGTGTAATACAGGGAATCATCTTGCATTGAGGTCTTGAATTTGATGATATATTAGACTTTTTCCATCACTTTATTCTATAATTAATGGTAGAAGATTTGCCAATGCACCCTCCCCCCACAAAAAAAATATTTAAGAGTTCCCTCACTCTATTCATCCAGTCCCTCTCTGTCTCATTAGGTGGAGACTCTGCTCTCCGTATGTGTCAGAAGAGGGACTGTACCAAGAAGATGAAGAAACATCTTCAGCTGGTAAAAGAATTGCAGACTCTAATGGTGTAGCTTGCAGCAAAAGGCAGCCAAGCTTCTTCCTGTAAAGAAGGAACATTTAATGGAAATTCATGTATGATAAGATTAAAAAAATATCAGGACAAAACCTTTACTAGTCTGTAATTTATGCGCTCATTTGAGATGGGGAAAAAAAAGGAGTTCAACTGTATTTTAATGGCTACATTAGAAATGGACAGGATTATAGTTTACAGAATTTATACTGCTTGTACAGCCTGTAGAGAAATTTATTCTATAAATTTTCAGCTATAATTTAAGGATATAACTTCTAGTCTAACCTTCTAGGTGAAAGAGTCTT
Organism: Tinamus guttatus; assembly: GCF_000705375.1. The sequence goes on along the minus strand of NW_010585397.1, from coordinate 655,245 downwards.
TAGTTGTCCACACCTATATTCCTTTTGGTGGGTGAAGACAGCATAAAAAGTATCTATCTCCTGCAAATTAATAGAACAGTGTCTGCTCAGTTTTTTCATCTCTCTCTTCCCTCCATTCCCAGTCTCTAAGATACTTTTTTTTTTTTTTTTTTTAAATGAAGTAACTAAAATAACCTTAGAGGGATTAAACTTACACATTCTTAAAGGAAATTATTTCCTTGTAGCTGATTCTTAGATACCAGCTACTTCAGGTGGAAAAAAATTCCTTTTGGAGATTAAATACATTTCTAAATAATACTGATGTAACTCTTGCAGAAGACTATACTCAATCACAGATGGCCAATCTTTTCGATCCAATAAGACACATGACACAAACTTCTTATGAGTGACAGCCACAAGATGTTTGCTGATTCCATCAGAGACCTCATAGACGTATTTTAGGGGTGAGAGAAATGTTTTCCTGAATATCCTAAAGCTAACAGAGTCTAAAATGTAGAAGCTGAGTGTTACAGATTGACTGGGCATCTGCAAAAACAGTTTTACTGAGCTATGGGCATTGTATTTGCAAACCTGACTGAGATGTTTTAAACTATTACAGGCTTATTCTGACCTAGAGATGGGCAGAATATCATTAGGGTTTCACAGAATCTTTTCACCCTCCCAAGGACTTCCAGTGACCACTGCGATGGGAGCTAGTTGTATTTCTGTTTCGTGTCATGCAAGGTGCCACGTTGACCTGAAGTTGGCAGTGATTGCATCATAAGATTGCTCCTGTCTGATCCAGATCATGCAGAACTCTTAGCTGCTGAACAAATGAACCTTTGAGAACTTTGACTTGAGAGTCTTAATTGTCTTGAATTCCATGTCATTTTGTTTTTTATAACCTATGAGCTTTCCCTTGTATATTATATAAATATACAGCTGTACATGACAGAACTTTTTCATCTATATTTTACATGTGCCTGTAACTGCCTCACTGTTAGCCAAATGTCTGTGCAATTATTTCTTAAAACCAGCTTCTTACACAAAGTCTCTCATCTCTGATCTATATAAAAAGTGTGCATCATATGTAATTCAGATTTATTAAAAAAACAAACCTGCTCTGCTCTGAAATCAACACAGATTCACATCACCATATGCATAGTCTGTATTTAATGTCTGTCTGTCACAAAAGTTGCACACTCAGAAACTGCATGTTCCTGCTATCTTCTACATTGAACTAAATAAAAGTGATCTAAAAATAAGGATGGTTAAAAAGCCAGAATTCTGAAGGTTATACTGTATCCTCATCCAGGAGTGAATGGTATAAATGAATTTTATAAGAATAAAGTAGAACATTGAAAGAGATTGATATTTGCTTCTTCTGCTACATAAGGAGGTATGAGTGAAGATCAGGAGGACGGAATTGTTTCATCCTGTGGCAAAAATCTTGAGGTTTGCCTTGTGGAAGGGAAAAAGAAAGTTTGTAGCTCTCTGTTCCACAGGTGGTCTATGCTACAGGTGGCCACTCACCATCTCCTGTATGGCCGCTCAGGAGGTGCTGGCATGATGGGCTTTCAGTGACTCCTTCAGTGACCAGTCACTTTTACTGTTCATATGCTAAGACAGGTGTGCATAAATGGGGCAAATGTACTTTTGCAGGGGCAAACTCCCTGAAAGTCACTAAGTGGTGGGGTATGAGAATTAAGAGCCATTTCAAGTCACTGCTACTAGGAGAGTAAATACAGAAATTCCTAGCAGACTTCCACTTTTGAACAGTCATCCCAGCTGCAGCTGAGTATTTGTAATGGGCTGAGATTGGCACATGGATGTGAAAGGATGGATGGGAGACTGATCATGATGCTGCTCCTGGCTGTTTGGGGCAGGATTTCACAGTATATGGCCAGAAAATAGTAGTTTTATTAGTACATGAGGGAGAAGAGTAGACCTGCTACATAGTCTGATCATTTTTATATCAACAAATAAATCATAACACAAAGACAGCGAGCCCCAAAGGTCTTTTATTCAGTGTTGTAAGTTTTTGGAAAAAAAAAAAAGTGCTTTATCTCAGGTAGACTCTGTTTAAAGAAAATGTTCTTGGAAGACAACTCAGCAAGCATATTTAACATTAATGGGATTGGGAAGAATAATTTATGTACAATAGAAAAAAAGGAAGACCAAAAAATCAGAAGAACTGAACACAAGCCAATTCAAAATTATTTAGGATGTTGTACAAGTTACAACAGTACATTCCGTGACTTGTAGCCTAATATCAAATATCATGAGGAGTCTTTACAAAATTAAAGACCAGACACTGCTCAGCATGCTAGATCTATGATGAATACGAATCAGTTCCACTCTCTTTTCAGCCCTGACCACCATTCCCATGCCAATTCACTGAAGTTAAACTATACAAATTAAATGCAAAATGAGAATGCAGTCAATAGCATGCATTCAGAACAAGTAGCTACAGAAATGAGCATAAGATAACCTCTTTTCCTTGTCTCAGACCCATGCCTACCACTTCTCTACCATGTATCTTGTCATATTTCTTATCTCAGGCCACAAGACAGTACCCTTATCCTTTATTTATTTGTTGAATAAGCACGGTCCCAGTTTAAAATTAGCATAAGTATTTGTATTCCCATCCTACTGCAGAATATCACTTCCCTTCATTCACAGTCACTAGCCAATAGTATGTCCTCTTCATATTTTTCTTCCCCTGGAGAAAGTTGTTGTTTCAAGGTGTATAAGAGTATTAGCCTCAAGTATTAGAAAAATAAAAAATATAAAAACAGTCAAAGTTCATGCTTGCACATTTATAACAATGAGAGTAATGATTCTGCAGATAAGATTTCCAAGGACTATGGCAAATTTCCCATAATTAGGCATCTTTAAATCAAGACTATTTATCTTATTAAAAGGGATGTTCCACTCTAGTGTAAATGTTTAAGCTGGATTCAGAAGTAACCAGATGCCAGAAGTAACCTGGCAAGAACTGTATGGTCTAACTTACAGAAGAAAGCAGATATTGTGGTGATCTCATGTGAAAATGAACAATAATAGTAATAGCAATAACAACAACACTACAGATATTTAAATTCTGAAACTTAGTCACCAAAGTCTGAATTAAGTTAATATTTGAACACTTGATTTTCAAGGCTGCTAAGAGACGAGCGGCTTTTGATGGCCTCAAACTATCGGCAATGAAATGTAGCAAAAAGAAAACAAAATGAGTTGTTCTACATCAAACTCTGCAAAAACAAAATAAATGAAATGGAAACTGATGAATGCAGAGAAATTCCAGATTCCAAGTGCTGAGTGAGCATCTGTGAGCATAGGAAAAAGAAACAACCATAATTTAAGGAAAATACTCAGGATCTTTTTATTATTATTATTATTACAATTTATTTATTCTTCAGAAACTGTAGTTCACTAGAAAATCCACCTGGCTCTTTTTTCCATTGCAGTCATTTTAAAGACAATGTTTTCTTAATGGAGGGCTCATTACCTGCTATGAGATGAAGGCAAGACAAATTTTAGAGCAAACTTTTACTGAAGTAGGAACTAGGAGTCTATGGAGATCTAGAGGGGGAGCTTTTGGGCAAACTTTTCAAAGAAGACAGTCATCATTGATCTAATGTTGTTCGCTTTGCAAGCAGTGGAAAAACTGAGTGCTTTTTTGAAATAATGTTCTTTAATGGAGGCAAATGTAGGCCAAGGAGAAGCGCTTATAGTAATTGAACCTTTTGTGTCAGCTACCAGAAAACTTTTCAAGTTTAATGGTGTAATAATAGACAACTATCATAATTCCCAAAGAATTTCTTTATGACAATTGTTATAAGTCCCTACCCTTACTTTCAACAAAGATTCTTCTTGCTCCTTAGCTCATAAGTTCACTTTGAGTGGGGACAAATAAATCCAGCCAGATAGTCAGAAGAATCACTGAGCATCAAACACTGCATTCATTTTACAGCATATTTTCAGTTGAAAACATTGTGTTGAGGACTTCAACATAAATTCAACATCTCCTATAACTGTTTTAACAATCCTTTGAAATTTCAGGAAAGAAACATTATTATTTAATAATAATTAAATTCCACTGTGATACATGCTGTACAAACACTTAAGTGATGTCTGGTAGTGCCTCGTAGCTTGGTGGGATGGACCATCCCTCTGAAAGGGCCAGCTAGGCTGGGCTAAGGACCAATGCTAATATGCCATATGCTGTGGGTACCTGTGCTGGCTCGGATGCCTCTGCACCACACTGCTTTGTGCATCTTCAGTGCTCATACAGTACCCGTGTATAAAAACACAGGGAGTGGGAGAAAAGAGCTGTTCTTATTCCCCTTTTGCAGGGAAAGGGAGATGATAATATTTTGCAGAAGTGCCTAGAATTATTATTATTTATTATTTGCAATGTGATAGCATCTATGAACAGACTCCGGGGCAGAACTGGAAGCAGAATCTAGCTCTTGCGAGTACCAGTCAAGTGCCAAAACCACAAGTCCTTCCTTCCTCCCACACTGCATGTATTTGTAAAGAATTTTGCTTTTTTTTTTTTTTTTTTCAATTTTGTAACAGCTACAACTCTGTTAACCCCCTGTCCCCCACAATATTCTAGTCTTTATATGGTTTAAGAAATTTCAGTTTTTAAGCATGTTTTCATTATACATTTTTAATCTAAATTATTTGAATGCTTTTTTCCTTGGAAAAAGCCATGAATGAGGAAAAAGAAGCTGCCACATCGCACTTGTGCCTTCTCAAGATTTACTGTAGTGCACTTACTCATACATTCACATGCACATAGTCACAAATCCTGAGATACAAGAAAACACTGTTTTTCAGGGTATTCTCATACTCTGACTGTTCAGAGAAACCATTTAACCTATCTCAGGCACTACAAATACATTTAAGAGGAAGTGAGGAAAAAAAAAAGGAACTAGCAAAGTTTCAAACAGTGAAGGAGCTGCAGAAGAAAGCTCGTGCACAGCTTTTCCCCGTGCCACAGAAGAACAGGCAGTGTTCAGCTTGCATTGCAGCAGCCTGCCGCAAACTCTGCAAAATTTGCAATGGTGGAAGAGGCAGGAAAAGGGTTAAGTGAGCCAGGATAGGAGGAGCCCTTCAGAGTCTGTTAAAAGATGTAAATAACTTTTGTGCTGAATGTGTCTCTGATTAAACAAAGCCATTATTATTAGCTTTTTAAAATCCCAAGTCTGAAATAGATGGAGCAACTTGCCAAGAAACAATGCCATGTCACTTGTTTCCTATTCTTCTCACTTTCATCCTAATTCTACCCTTTTCCCCATCCATATTATTCTCTATCTTAACTCTGGGCCCTGTCCCAGTTAACCCCTAGGAGCCCAGATCCATGACTTGGCTCCTAGGCAAGTGCAAAGAGAGTGTAACTAATAATAATAGTCTCCAGACACTGCTGAACACGATGCTCGTTACTGTGAGTAGTCTCACTGAAGCCAGTGACACGGCTTTCTTTTCAGAATAGTTACAGTGAACTTAATGGCTCTCTTCAGAGTGTAAACACCACACCCTGTGAAGTGTTTAAAATATCAGGACTTTATAAGCTGTTTTGGTCAGGTAATCTGTTTTTTATTTGTTCTGCTGAGTATCCTATGTGATCATGACACAATGTATTACAAGTAAGAAATGCAATAACTTCAGTAGTTTTTTTTTTTTTTTAGCTTTTATGGTTGCTTCCTTTTTTATATAAATACTGCAGTTTTTGCAAAGTTAGGATTCTAAATGACCTTTTCTCTAAATGTCTATGTGCTTTTAACTATTATGCACTTTCTTCAATCAGACTGAGATTTAGAAACATGTAATTGGACTACATAATATGGGTAGGACTTTGAGCATGGTGCTACGTGACTCAGAAATTCTAAATATCTGACTTTCTTAGCCTCAAAAAAGAAAGATGTTTTTGTGTGTCATTTGAAAAAGAAGAAAAAAGCTCTCAGCAGTGATTTATTGTCTGTGTAGACATGGAGATCACATTGGATCATGCCTAAAGTGGCCTCAGTCACTCAGTGTTTCTCTCAATCAGTGTGTGGTAGAACACCACTTTCAATAAATAGTTGAGTTTTTGGTGGAGCAGGATGTTTGTTTGGGAAGGACTGTCCTGTACAGGTACGAGCTGAGTTTCTAGGCTTTCCAGCCTGCCAGTTTGCATAGAGGCAGGATGGCTAAAAAGACTCATGAACAAGCTACCAATTCTGACTTTCATGCAGCTGATTTCAGTGAGAACTGAGCTATTCTGCATGTTGTGGGACAGCTGGTTAGAGGTAACGGAGAAGGACTCAGCATCTAGGGGAAAGCCAGCAACACAGGTCTTCCTACTGAAGGAGCTAAAATCCCAGATGGGTGGAGGGAATTGAGTGTTTGTGTGTGCACACCTATGCAGGGGACCTGGGATTATAGGGCTGAGTATGGAAGTTGGCAGTTCTTCAGCCTGCATGTATATCACAGAGTGCCAGAGATGCTTAGGTTTACGTGCTAATAGCTTCAAAATACTTCTATGAGAGAAAGAGGCAATGGCTAGGAACAGTGTAAGGAGAGGTAAAACTATATATTTTAGAGGATGGGACAGGTAGGGAGAACAAGTCAAATACTCGGATTTATTTATGTGACCAAAATCATCTCTTTGTCATAAGCA
>NW_010585397.1:590553-648573 GCF_000705375.1 Tinamus guttatus | reverse complement strand
TTCCTGCAATAAAGGTTCCTCTTTCGTTAAAAATCAGCAAAAAGCAACTCCTCCCAGTCAGATTCAGTGACCAGAACAAATCACAACAACAACAAATCCCTCTATTGATGCAAATTTAGGATTGCTTAGAGGTATTTTGTGCCCTTTTGAGAGTTGGGTTTGGTAAACTCTGAGCTTCTGAAAATGAGGAGATGCATGAGCAAACATCTCAGTTTAAATTTCTGAAAAATGGGAAATTTAAAATTAAGCTTTAACGCTCTCTGTGTAATTCACCTACGAGCTGTTGTGAGCAGAATTTACCTGTGCCTGCCCTACAGTCAAATACACAGTCTATTCCATAGAAAGAGCATCGCATTAACAGATTTTTGCATTTGTTATGCACAGTGCCTTCGCCCCTGCACAGATGACTCAGTCTAACACTTTTCTTTCAGTTACCAGCCTCTAAACCCACAGACCACACACATCTCCCATTTAGCTGTTGACAATCACAGCACCCTATCACTGATATAATATGTACATGACAGTGCAGAAATAAGGTGTATTGGATCTTCCCATGTGTGTTGATATCTTTTTGCTTTGATCATGAAATCAGGACTCACTTGCAGGGATTCACATGCACACCCAGGGACACCAGTACTCCCCAATGCTTCAGACCACAGTCATGCCACGGTGCTCCACCACATCTCTCTGTCTCTGCAGATGTGGCTAATACACTGAATTCATCAGAAAACACCTCTAGAGAACCCCTAGCAGCAATTACAAGTTCCAGAGGGCACAATTAGGATGCAGGGCCACATCGTTTAACTCTTTGCTTCCCAGGTCTCAGAAATCTGAGTTTGGCTGTATCTGTTCTGCAGTTGGAGAAAGGGCATATGTTTAGTTTGTAAAACATTGCTTCTCCATCTGTAAGCATTCTAAATAGGAAATGAGTTTATAGCATATATATTCATCAAACAGCACATTTCAAGTAATCACTGCAGAGGTGTTGCAGAAAGCAAAACTTCACATTCGTAATTGCAACTATTTACCCCCTGAGACTGATTTTAAGTGCTATGATAATTTTATTACTGTATATTTTCAATGAAAATAGCTCCAGTAACCTAGTGCTTCTCATGAAGTACTTACTTCTAGTGTGTATTCAAGTGCCGCAGCTTCTCAAAGAAGAGCTTTGAGTAGTAAATGTATATAAGAGAAGGCAACTACCTGTTTTCAGGCATGTTCTGCAGTTAGAACAATAGGCAAAAATAACTAAAGTAAAGAGGAATTAAACATTCATTGTGAAGAGCTGGGGCTCACGCTGCATCGCAGAACTACCAGCTAATGAAGCCAGTGTTTTAATGACCCTTCGTGGTGCTGTAATAGCATATCTTGTGTGAGGTACTTGAAGATCAATTAATAGTGAGGATGAAAGGGCCAGGAATCCACACCGGCTTTCCACCCTGAGGCTTTAAGTTCAGCAAAGAAGCACAAAGCTTATCATCTGGAGCCTTGCAGCTGACAGTCTGTGGAAAGCGTGATTTAAAAGCTGAGTCTGAAGGTGTGCTCTGCTTGCCACAGGACCCAGTTCAGGTTCAGACACGCTGCAGGCAGGCAGAGGACTGGGCCTGCTCCTGAGGATGCCCAGGAGCTCCTCTTGGCACATGGAAGTTGAGGAAGATAAAAGTTCGGAGGCATGTCTAGCCTTTGAGCCAGCTGGAATACACACTCGTCTCAGCAGCACCTTACCTCCAAAACCCACATAGGCATGGTTTCCAGATCAGAAAAACAATAAATTCCTTTCAATGGCAGCTCTCCCCTAGTCACTTGTAGAGCAAGGGAGAATAGACTGTGCAGTGAATGGTGACAAACTGCTGTCACTCTGCACTTCTGGCAGTGGCTAAAGGTATGTGCAAGGTGCATGCTACTGCACAGAGAAAGTTAAGCAAGTCCTGAATTAACATTAATCCTATTGACTTTTATTTTGGAGAATAGTGAGCCGTGAAACGTAGCCATACAGCGAGGCAGAATCTTTTTGGGACCACCTGTCTGAGGTAATGCACCCTCAGCCATGCAGCACACGGGAAGCAAACTCACCAAATCTGTGCAGTTTTCTCATTTCTGCTGTGGACTCGAATTTGTTTTCTTTTCAGTATAGGTCTGTCAGAAAGGGACAGGCACTTGGATGGCAAAAGTTTACCCCTGCTCTTAGTGTGAGACATTTTGGCGCTGCTGTGCAATTATGGCTTTGTGAGTACACACATGCAAGTTGCATGTAATACTTTTCCAAAGTAAATGCAACAATAAATTCCGTAGTATTTATTTTTCCAGGCTCCTCATTCATCCTTGTAATTGTAATGTCTATGTAAGACATTTGAGATAGACCTCCGAATGTGACAAAGGCAGCCTAATCTGATGAGAAATGGCAGCTGGCTGCAGACTGAGTATGTTTGCATATTAGAGAAAGATTCTCTTTTCTAGAATATCTTGTGCTTTTTTACAGAGGGCAGGAAAGCCTCAGCAATGCTCGGGTTAAATTTCAGATGTTAATTGTGTGCCTGGACTTGATGCTGAGCACATGAGTGTGTGCACTGACGAAGACTTCTTCCCAGTCCCTCTATGTGAAGTCTGTGGAAAAATCTATCCTTGTTTAAAGGTTACCTTAATGAGACAATAATATCTGTGACTGTGTAATTATGACTTTTTGTGTATCTCTAATAAAATCATCTGGGTCCTTCTTTTCATCTTTAAAAGGAAAGCATTAAAGAACTCTGACCACAGAAAGCTCTTTTATGAATATGACCTTTTGTGCCAGGTAAGTATTGCATCAGGGAGTGCAGCGGAATACCTGTTGCTTAATTTAAGAAGGAAAAAAGGTTTTAAATTTCAAAGCAAGAGAAAATATTGATATCTGTGTAGGAAATAGTTTCCCAAAATAACTGCTAGTAGAAAAAACAGAAGCAACCAGATATAGTGTCTAAGACCCTAAGGTGAATATTAGTGGAGGATTTTCACTTCTCATGCCAACGTATCTGTTCCCACTAAAACATATATCTGGTTTCTTCCAAAAAGTATATTTAAACCATTTCAATCTTACCGGTTTAAAAATGATAGGAAATTACTTATGTGTCATTTAATTAATTAATGCAAGATATGTATGGGGTAAAAAAGCAACAACTATATACATTTCTAAAGTTGGACAAATACTTTCAAACATAGGTAGCATAAAATGTAATACTGAGCAAGTATAACACTTGTATGATGGAAAACAATGGAATTTCAGGATTAATAGAAACCAGTTCTGATTTGCAACTGCTTTTCAAGGGAATAAAGTCAGAAGCTAAGCATTTGATATTCTATTCTTATGAAAAACTTGCCTTGCTGAAGATATTTTCCCACATAGAAACTCTAGCAGTGCCACCTTCTTAGGCTCTCCAGGGAGCATTTTTCCCCTCTTGTAAACATTTTGGGGTTATAACAAATATAAAAAAAAAAACAAAAAGGAAAGAAAGAAAAAAAAATCAACTGTCTCACTGGATTGAACCTCAAAGGCTTCTTTGACGCAAGTGTTATTTTGACCACGTGAACGTGGTTTCCATTTTTAAAAAACTAGATTAAAACATGCATGAACAAACTGTCCATTGAACTTTCATGTTTCTTTGTTGCTTTGATGGTTAGCAGATTTCTGTTCCATAGATTGCCTCCTCCCCATACATTCTGAAAGTGAAATGATACATTGTAATTTGAATGATAATTCTGTTTTGATGATTTAATTGATAACAGACAGAGAAATAAAATCCCTGTTTTTCTCTGCCATGCAGATGATACAGCTACATTTCTTAGTAAACATCTGTATGTAATTAAGGGATATTGCGCTAAAACTGTTTTTTTTTTTTCTTACCTTTGCCCTGGGGTTTCTTGAGGCTCTGTAGGATAATCCCTACTCAGGAAAGATGTTGCCTCTTGTCATTCAAGGATTCTTTATCTTTAGTTTGGTGCTTCAGGTGCCAACCAAAAGTTATCTGCCCACATCATTGTTTTTAGTGACGTCAAGACCCACCATAGCACACCCCCTTTTTGTTATCATTCCAGGAATCTTCACAATCCCTTAAGTTTATCTCAGAAAAAGAAACCTCATTAGCTGTAGTTTAGTGTACAAAGCCTTTGACCTGATGTGTGTATACATTTTTGCAACTGCAGTGTTATGATAAAGAGAGCAAACATATTCAGTAGGAATACTTCTACTCCAATTGTTTTATTGTGCAGTAATGCATTTTTTTTAAGATTTGCACATCTTTGTATAGACATGTAAATCTAAAGCAGACCAAGGACTGTTCAAACCTGCTCCGCTGATGTTGCACACAGGGAGTTATTCATTCAGTTTATCAGTCATAAAAATAATTGCACTGCACTCAAAACTGACTGACATCTTTTATAATTTTTAACACTAAAATGTCCTGGAAAAAAGAAGTCTACAATAATGACTCCTGATTAGTAGAGAATTGCTACTGTAAATTATAATGTTTGCAGAATTAAACAGACTTGAAAGAGATACAACTATGTATTACAAAAATATAATAAGGATTTGTCTACCTTTCCTCACAGTAATGCCTTAACAATGCCCTATGTAGCATGTTTATTTCCAGTGGTAAAATAAAATACAAATGATTGCTGTTCTCAAAATTTATAAATAAAATCTTTTTATTTTGAATTTTAAATGCTGAGATTTATGTTTCATCCTCAACTATAATGATTGCTATTTTTAAGGAAGAAACAACAATAAATAAAAAAGTCCCAGAAAGGTATGCAATTTTGATCTTCAGAATTCTTCAGAAAATGATTTTGTACATATGTGTGCAAAACCCCTCCCTAATCCTGATCTCCTTTCTTTGCTCAAAAAGAAACAGTTACAAATGAAATGTATTCTGCTGTCAGACTTGTAGAAAAACTTAAAAAGATGTGGATGTTACAGTAAAATAAATAGAATATTTGATTTGTGAGAATGCCATTTTAAAAAATTGACCTTTAACATGTGTGATGCTGCTTCAGAAGTTTTTAGAGCATTTTCCCAGTATCTAAAAGCCAGGATAAATCTTTTGAAACTTCCTGGGTCTTTCCTTGGCATTTTTTTTCTTAAGTTATGTACTAGATCTTGATACTTGGATTAACTCACATGAAATTAGAGGCTCTTGGTCATCTGCTGGTCTGTCAACAATTAAACAAGGCACTTTAGCAGTGAATATATTTAAAGGGAATGTCTATATTGCTGTTTGATGGCCATTCCAAATTGGCAATATAGATGGAGAATCTATATTACTGTTTGATGCTGTTTGATGGCCAGGATTCAAAACCACCATCAAGACTAGACAGTGATCTTGTAAGTTGGGCTCAGACATGCTGGAGGGTACCGTATGAGTGCATAGGACCCTGCGTGTCCAAACATGCCAGAGAGATTAACTCCTTGCCAAGTATGCCCTGATAAATAGCCTACAGGTTGATTGAGAAGCTGGCTGGCTGAGAGGCAGCCAAAAGGAGAAGAGTTCAGGAGCGATGTAGAGCACTGGTAGGGCTCAGGGTGCTCCAGGGGCCATTCTGCCTGAGCGGTTTTGCCATACTATGAGTTTTGTATGAATTACTATGTCTCTGATATCAGATTTCATACTTCTATTTCATATGGAAAACATATTAGGAGAAAGAAGCTCATACAGTTTGAGAACAGTCTACTTGTCAACCCTTATCTTAGACTCGCCTGTCTGGCTTCCACATACTCTATCATGGGTTGGTAACATTGACCATTTCAGCTCAGGAAAGGGTCCCAGATATGAAGCAGCAAGGAGTTACTTAATACCCCACCACTTAATGGTGTTTCTCCCTCAGGAAATCTACATGATTACTGACAGATATACTTGCACTGTGCCTGTCGGTATCCATACCCGGCCTATGAATACACAGAGAACTTCAGTTTCTAGCACTAACAGTCCCCTACCCTGCAAAGCTTATTTATTTGTCACCTCAGTAAACTGAAAAAATGAAAAAAGAAAAGAACAAAATATGAAATATATAGCAAATACTGGAGAAGATAAGCTTTGCGTGATATAACAGGAAAACTCTTCGTTAGCCTGATTTACTTCCATTATTATTATCAAACTAAATTTAGAGGAATAAGGCAAGATGGAAAGGAAAACCTTATAAACAAGGACTTAAAAAAAAGACTCTACTTCAGTGAGTGCATATTTAGTTCAGTATTTCTCTTGGCAAAGTTTAGGCATGTCTAGTTAACAAATGTATTCTGCTGTCAGCCCTTTTCAAGAATTATATTTGATGCTGGATGCCAAATGACTTCTTTAACTATTAATAAATAACTCACAGGTATCTTAGATAGCATGCACTTGAGGAATTATGCTAATACTGTCTATGATGGAAAGAAGGGAAATTCCCCCTCCTAAATTTCTACTTTTGCTGACTTGTTCTCTGAACTCGGCTTTCAGAACTAGTTCATTCTTAATGCGAAGACACCCATCTATCACATGTAAAATCTGTTTACTGACCATCTGATTCTTGGTGGTGTTGCTGAGAAAACTCCTGTTGACTCCATGATGAGATAGGATAAGGACCCACCAGCTGTGATGAGTGGTGTCTGATCTGGCTGCTTATATTTCACTACTTTCATGGTAATGAGCCTACCATTTGAAAAGAGCAGAAAAGAAGAGTCACCACTGTGTGAACCAAGCTATACTACAAATTACATGCACTTAAATGACAATAAAATATTCTATAGGTTAAAAAAAAAGCATTAAGTGACACTATGATTTTTCATGTGACTTGCAGAGAAGAAACAATCTTTAAGGGAATACCTAGATAAATGATACCACAACTCGCAAGGTGTGTCATAGCCACTTGCAGTATTATGTTTAATAGAAGTCATTTTTTTTCATGTTTATTTGAGTCAATTTCAAGCTAGCCCCTCATAAGTTCTGCTTTGTTAGTGCCAAGGAAACTGAAATGACTGTTATCTCAATCACTTCTCAGAACACTGACATGATTTATCATTATCAAGTGATAGTAGCTAGCCTTTTTTTCATGTCCTTTGCTTCCTAAATTTAATCAACACCTCAGAATATTTTGATAAATTTCATCCGAGGGGAAAAAAAAATGAAGATCTCAGTGCTCCTTGAGCACCAAATTCACTACTTTAGTATAATTAATATCTTTTTGTGAAAGAGAGGAATATGGAGTGAGTTCCATGGGATTTTTTCCATGGGAGGGATTTTGTTGTTGTTGTAAAAAGGAAAACCCTGAACATACAAGCTTTTTACCTGTATTTTTGATTTGAAGATGACTAGAAACCTTCTTCTCATATAAACTGTTAATTCATATTTTCCTTCAGGTTAAAATACTTATTTTTTCCATATAGATTTTCTCCCAATAGATTTAAAGACAGCAGTGGTTCTGCTTGTGGTTTTGGCTTTTCAGGTTTGTGGGAGTTTCATACCCCAACTCCAGAGAGCACTCTAACGGGGAAAGATAAAAAACTGGATAAACGTGCTTTTTTCTTTCCCATGTAGAAGCTTGACAACTGTGATCCTGAGAATTTACCTGCAAGAATAGACTTTATCATTCTAAAAAAAGACTGGTAAAACGAGCAAACTATTATGTACTACATTTTTTTTTAACAATCTGTTATATAATGTTACTGACTAGCTTAACATATGTTTGAATCTTTTCCCTCTGCAGAAAAATCCCCAATTTTTGTGTTCTATAGGTGATGATTATCCTACCAGATTTCTAGCTTCCACTGTGACAACTAATTTCATATCCTTTTCTAAGAATTGAGACATTTTTCAATTTGAGTGCCTTTTTTTTTTTTTTTTGTCATGCAGTTGTTACAGTTGTTTTTGAGTGCTATGCCCACTTCCATAGTTGCATGAGGCATAGCTCTATTAGTTCTTATTTGGTATTGCTCTCATTACTCCCCTTTTCTTATTTCCCTCTACCATTATTAATTGCCATATACTCACTTGCCCCTTCAGGTCTTCTGAGCTTTAGCATTGCTAAATCTGAAGAAGTGCTCATCATCCTTGCCCACCTGAGTCACAGAAAGACACCCGATGTCTATCCATTGAAAGAATCCATTTGTGCTCTTTCTCACAGATACATTGCAGTAGTCCAACACCAAAACAGCTTTGTCATAGCCTCAGCTCTTCAGATTTGTCATGATACTTGTCTTGATCTTGTTTTTATCAGAATGCATCATTTCATTCTGTTGAAAATTGTAATATTAAGTCTGAAATGGTAATTGTCTTGCACCATTGCCTCTACTTCTTTTCTCACAGCTGGCAACAATCTTCTAGCCAGCTGCAAATGGCTAGGGCATTTTTTTCTGACACCTTATCTGACTGTTCATGTCTCAGAGAGGGCTGTGAAGGTAGCTTGAAGTCCTAGGCAACACAATTTTATAGAGAATTGTTATGAAGAATAGCTAACGGATTTCCATTTCCTATCAGAGCAACTGGAGTCTTCTGCAATTCAGTTTGGTCAGGTTCTCAGTCAACAAGCAGTTAAACAAATGAAATGAGAAACATTCCGACTGTATTGCCTATGCTGGTCACTGGTGAGAGTCAAGGGGACACTTGTTCCCCTCTTAGTGGTGCTGGAGTAAAGACCAACTCTGTGTGAGAAATTGGCAAGTGCAGTTTTTCCTTCCTTCCCTTCCTTCCCATTTAGGCAAGGTCTAAATCAAATCATGTTTGAGTTATCTCTATTCATTAGCAAGGTTCTCAGTTAGCTCACTGGTGGGATACAACAGATGCTGCTTTTTATACTTCCTAATGAGGAGACATAAGATTAGTTTAGATTCATCTGTAACTGTGACTCTGATCCACAATGATTCATTGAGGCTTTGAGGCCACCGAGGTTCTGGGAAGCAAGAAATGAAAGGTTTAGAGTTGGGAGGATAGAGTTCAATTTTGTCTAAGGACCCAAGCTTTTTCAAGGTGCTTCTATTCACAGATCTGTTCTGTCTTGTTTGTGGATCAGTATCTGATCAACAGGTCTGTAAAATAACATAGAGAAGTTTAGCAGTATATGTAAAGAAGTCTGCCAAAAAAGAAGCTATATGACAAAACAAAGCTCAATATCGTGCATACTGGACAATGTCAGAAAAACTGTGGAATGACCTAAACTCAAAGACAGTGTTAGTCTGCTGGTTAATTGACTCACTTAGAAGTTAATTTGTCAAATATTCAAGAATTAGTAAGGTTTTCATAATGTCTTCTTAAATTGTTTGCCTTTGCAAGTGTATAGACAAAAGGGCAGTATTCTGCAAGGAATCATCAGTGCCCAAGGTCACTTGATCAGTGCATGGCTTAGCCTACAAGAAGGGGAAAGGCTCATTCTGTCTACCATTGTTCTCTGCAAGTCTCCATTATTTCTTGTGTGAGATATGACAGTCTATGCTGATCAGATTAGTGCTAAGGGTTTTGCTCCATATTTCTGCTCCAAGACCTCTTTACCTGTCACTGTAGGGGCTAGGTTACTGAAGGAGATAGCTAATTAATTATAACTCCTAAGGGAGCCGTGATATCATGTTTGAGGGGATTGCAGGGAGATGCACAGGACAGTAAGTCAATGCAGATGAACTGAGAAAAAAAAATCAAACAAAGACAGACCAATAACAAATGAAGAATGGAAAAATAACAGTGGTTCAAAATTACTAAAACACTAGGCTTCCTCCTAAAGTTGCCCTTAGCCAGCTCTTGATGATCTAGACTCTATTGAATGCCTCACTGCTGATAAGATTGTGTATTGCTTGTGGTTTACTGTTGTCAGATCTGGCATTGCTCTGCATCAAACTTGTGATGTTTTTGCTGACTGCTTTTGGCACTTGTCTAGGTTATGATCCTTCATTGCATGTAGGTGCTAGACATCTGGATTTAAAGCAGTTTTATTTTCCTGAGGTACTTTTTTCACTTTGAAAGGCATAAAATAATGAAGAGGATTGTACTATAGTTATCTCACTGCCAAGGGAAAGGCAAATGTGCTGAATACCCTTAATTTTGTTGAGCCTTGGGAATGTTGGAGAAATATTCACATATTGGAAACTGGGAATATTGGAAGAGTTGGAGAAAGATGTTCTGCGAATAGTCAGGAGTGCACAGAAAGCTGAGTGTTATAGCAAAAAAGCTACTGCTAATGATAATAATTGCATATTGCCAAGTGGATTTTAATGACAGGGTTAGGTGCTTCTTTGATGAGATTTTTTTCAGTTATAAGAATATTTATATAACCCAGTTTTCCTGAATGTAGCGGAAATTGAAACAGTGTGAATCCCTAGCTTAGACTCTTCTCTCTTTCTGGAAAATACCCACAAAGATCGTCTCTTATTTATTCGCAGCATCAGTTCTTAGCTGTTTTGTATTTTTCAGGGCATCATTTTTGCCCATTTTGTTATGTTTCTTGC
The DNA here is from genome assembly GCF_000705375.1 of Tinamus guttatus. Next base: position 638,138 of record NW_010585397.1, on the reverse strand, counting down.
TGCTGTCCACCTCAGAAGCGCAGATCCAGTGAAATCAACTGCCCATTGCTGTCCTTGTTGACGTAATCCCCACACATCTTTCAGATCATAGATCTTAGTCTCTGAGCAGCTTTGCATCCACTTGAGGTCCTTGGGTGGTATTTTTTCACTGTTGCACTACACAAATGTTTGTTCAATATTTCATTCATCTAGCATGACTGAAATGCAACTACCAGAGCCAGAAGCTTGAACAAGCTGATGTGATTGCCCAACCTTCAGCCTAATGCTGTGATTTTGTGTGCTACATGATATGATAACATGGGAAAGCTTCCCATTATTCATGTATGACTTCATCACCTATTCCTCAGGACTGGATGGCCTTCCAAACGTTATCATGGGAATGAAAGAAATTGCTTAATAGCCTTGCTCCAAACCATCTGTTCCTGAATAGGTTTGGTTTTAGCCAAATTTCGGAAAGATGCAGCCCTATGACGAAGATTGATTAGCTTCATCGGAGTCCATATAAGTTATCCCTTTGGGGAAATAACTCTACCCTGTTTAGACAACCCATGACAGAGTGAGCTCTATGGCAACTATCTACCTAACACTAAGTTTTGTAAATAACTTCTGCTTTTAGAGAGGTATTTTCCATGTTAAAGTACATCATAGTAGAAGGAGGGAAAGAGACACAGAAAATATTGTTACCTAGTTCTGTCTACATCTCAGCATTTGCAGTGAGGAAAATGCCACCCTTGACTCTAGATACTAGGTCATGGGATAATAGATACCACTTTTAAGAAATGAGAGAAACACCTTTTTTCATATTAACTGGACTTTTTTTATATATTCTATAACTAATCAAATTCCTGTAGTATGGCATATATACGTTTCTTCTATTTGGGTTTAGATGGTGCTTGATTGTTATAATTTAAGATGCACATCCTTAGTGATTGCATAATATAGTTTTACTCATGTTTTTCAAATGCTGAATCCATAAATACCTACCTGGTTCAATACATAATCCCGTGAAGACATTAAAATACTCTTTCTGCCAAGACTTTTTTCCCTTAGAAATTTCTATTTCCTGCATGCACCAGAATACATACAGAGTTACCTTATACTCTGCCCAGAAACAATATCTGCTACTCCTCTCTCGTAGGCTCTCTGGGACTAGTCTAATCCTTCAAGAGAAATTTCAACCACCGCAGCCTGAAGGCATGTATATTCCAGAGATGCGATTATAGGCTAATTCATCAAAAAGTCTGTCCCAACTAATAAATAATGGAAGATTATTAGAAAGTATGATCTCAGCCACTTATCATTTGGATTTACAGTGATGAAAAAAAAAAAGAAAGGATGTCAAACCAGGTAACAGTCTAATACAAGTAATGTGGTGATTCAGTGAAATCCTCCTTACTTCAGTATCATTTTAATATAAAAAATAGCCCTTTTAAAGGTAAGCCTCTTGGTTTTTTATTTTAGAAAACCTAAATGAGTTGAAAGGCAGCCAAGAAAATTCCCACTGCATTACTCAGTTTCATTAACATGTTGGTACTAGAAGTGTCATACCATATAACTTGAAGCTATGAATTTATCATAAAATGGAAAAGGTTTCTGGACCCCCAGAAAGTATGATGGTTGGGAATATACTGATATACAGTTCATTAAGCTCCAGTCATATCTCTGTGCTGTCATCTGAGGAAGCAGAAGGATGGAAAAGGAGAATCGAATGAATTGTTCTTGTAGAAGCACAATGACAATGTGTAGAAGACTACCTGATTTCAGTCAGAGCTTCTTGGGGAAAGGTATGCATATTGAAAGATCGTTACATAGTATCTGTGCGAGAGAGAAACGTATAACAATAGGCTGTACTAGTACACTAAAGAAAGATGGAAAAACTCCCAATGAAAATCTTTTCTGTCAGAAAATGTCAGTTTGTCAAATGTCATACTGTTTTTAAGAAAATTCTGATCCTACATGTATTTTGATTGGGAACTTTGTCTGATTAAGCTTCTTGACATCTCACTCCTTGAATCCTTACCAGTCTGCTTGCAAAATTGTTTGGGGAGGAGGAATTGTTTCTGGATTTGCCAACCTATAGATTAGTTGGTGTCCTCATTTTCTAAGGCTAAAAACTCCACCTTCAATGGAAGCCAAACAAGTGTCAGCATTAGACAGATTCTCAGCTCTTGTGTTCTGTCTCCAGGGTATCTTGAAGGCCTGGAGGAGTCCTGAAAGCCATCTTAACTTGAATTCAAGAATCCAGGAGTAATAGTACAGACACAGCTCTGTAACAGAGTGCTCAGGAAGACAGGATGAAATTACCTGCATGGGTAATTTCTCAGGACTGATATTTCTTAGCTGAATTCAGGGGTCAACTATTATATTTTATTCTTGAATCTGAAAGTCTCTATCTATTTTGTGGGTTTTTTTTTCAGTTTCAGTCTCTAATCTTCCCAACCCACAAACTCTGAGCTATACCATTCTCTCAGAGATCTAGTTTGAAAGGAAATAGCAATGCAACTAGACAAGAGTTGTAAGCAACTGGTTATATGCTGTTGTATGTTAGGTTACACATATATGCCTACATTTTGTATATATAGACTTAGCAAAAGCATTTATACATTAAAAGCTTTTCAGAAAATACTATTTTTTTAAGAAAAAAAACATTTTTGCTTTAAATTGAGTACTGAATTCCTGTTGATGAGGAAACTATCATAATCAGCTATACTAATACGTCTAATTGTAATGACTAAAAGGCTTAATTACTGTAAAAAACAAGTAGATTGCAAGTGCTTTCAAGCAGACGCTAGTTTTTTTTCCATAGGAAGCTGAATGTTGAACAGCAAACAATATTAACAGCAATTATAACAATCATTTATAGAGATTGTTGAAAAATAAAACAATGGCAAATTGCCTGTAGAATTCAACTACAAGATTCACCTTTCTCTTTTTCTCTGTTTTGAGTTATAGAAAAAATAAAAAGCACCTACTTTGTGGACTTCAACATTATATGAAAGAGCCACAGACACTATTATTAACTTGTCTGGCATTTTCTTCATGACTTTCTTGATACAATGATCATATAAGGACTGAAAGAAAAGTTAAAAAATCAGGTTTTTGAATTTTTTACATCGACTTGAAGATGAATGAAATGGAAATTGATTATTATAATTTTCTAGCTCTGTCAAAATCAATTATTTCAATATCTTGTTTCCAAAATATTATATTTTATTTTCATCCTTTATGCAAAATCTTAAACAACCTCTTCAGTCTTGAACAAGAGTCTTCCACTCTTTCTAAATACTGGTAATTCTCTTTACCAGTTAGATGGTCCCAACTCTTTACTACCGTTGACCTTACCGGGATATAAAGAAATTGAGTGCCTTGCAGGTGTAGCTATAGTATTCTGAAGCTGAGGACTTGAATATTTATTTGCATCTTCATCATCAAAAATAACCTTCCAGGGGAGATTCCTGTCGCAAATATGCTTGAGCTGACACCACCAGCGGTCTGGTCTCAGCCTGGCTCTGGCTGCTCATTCCCAGCCCTGTCATTCTCCTCCTTTGTGCTGACCGGGCCTTTTTGGGAAATGGATCCAGATGAAAATTAACATTTTTAATTTTAACTGCATCAGTTCCTTAATGTGGTTCACAGTGCAGTTGTACAAATTCCTCAGTTGGCTCATTTTTTGGTGAAAGAGCTGATGAGTTTATGGCTTCCATTGTGTTCTTGTTTTGCTCTGAAATGCCGTTTGAAAAATGAACAGATCCATTTCTTAGGTGAGAATTTCCAATACACTTCTACAAATCAGATGTTACCTAATAATATTCTCAAGCATAGGCAGAAGAACTCATTGTGGAGCCACAGATGTAAAGTTGGAAAAAAAAACACTGTGTTTATGTTTATCCTGACTTCCTCAATAGGATTAACACGTATCTATCTCTGGAGGAAGGAGAAGAGCAGGAGGAATAGAAACAGGAGATTAAGAAAAGCTTTAGTAGCAGAGGATATAAACCTCCATTTGTAGATAGTTTCAGTGGCTTATTACCCCCTTTTCTAAGATGTATGCTTTGTTTCACATATGGCTCTTTCTCTGTTCAATTTTTACCCAAATGGTAAGGCTGTATTAGTTGATTAGTCGACTGAAGAATTCTCTAGTATCACCATATATATATATGACTACACCTATATATGTATAAACTGTAGCCTCATTTTCCTTTAACCTTCTAATTTTTGAACTAAAGAAAGGATGCTCTTTGATTCTTTCAGTATTACTCCATTTTCAAATCCTTTAACCTTCCATTAGATCTTTTTAGAACTTTTTCCAATTTATAAATCTGCGTTTGAATTATAGGTCCAGTCTTGAATATATTTCAAGCCACAACAATACCAGATACCTTAGTAATATTTACTTTATTTTTTAATAATAATTAATAATTTAATTAATTATGACAAAGGTCAGAGTTCAACCAAGAATGGGGTGTGACTGCACTAGATATTGTACTGTCCCCCAGAGTGAATGCTCACCTGGTCTATATTTTTTATTTTGAGACGAACGGGAAAAATATCTGGCTGAATGAAAACATATATTTTTCATTTGCACCCAGTTTAACTGAATCAGGGAAATTATGTGGCATCACTGTCACATTCCCTTCTCTCTGTTCCAGACTAGGTTATTTCTATTCAGCGCAGCACTAACACCCTGTCAAAAAAATGCTAATATGCTATAAAGCACCTCTGAATGTATTTTATATTTTCTGGATATTGGTTTCATATTTGTTCTTTAGCTTTCATTATCATTTGCCTACAATTTTTTAGATTTATTACTCCTCATGCCCTTCTTTCTTGTTTTACTTATTAAAGGTATTGTTAATTTTATGTGTTTAAATGCATACAGAAGCATATAAATATTGTATACATGTGTATTTTTAAGAACTACTTTCTTTTCTAAGCCAAGTTGGCTTATTACCAGTGTAGTTGTCCTTCTTTATTGATTGTGGCTTTTGGACATCTAGTGAAATATTCTTAAACAGTTCCCAATTATTCAGATTTTTCTGTTTAAATTCTTTTTCCCAATAGACTTGGCTTTAGTTGTTTTCAGCTTTGGAAAACTGACTCTTTCAAAGCTCCAAGTAATTCAGTAGTTGGCCATAAAAATTCTGAAACAAAGCCCAAGAAAAGATCCTGACCTCCCATCACATCAGTTCCAGAAAGGGAGGCGAAGTACAATCTTGATTAAAATTAATCTAAGTGTCTGAGAGAAAACCATTAATTTTTAGATCTCACAGTAGATTTTCATTGTCAGGAAGCTTGACAAGCATTGAAAATCACTGTAGTTTGTAATGCCAGCATATTGCATGAGCAGTGCTGATGAAATGAAAAACACTGATATTTTGGGAGAGGGGTCTCTGGTATGGTTGTCTGTGATGATAATGCACAGGTAGTGTGAATACCCCTTGACTTTATTCCATTTTTCCATTTATTCCATTCCATTTCCTTTGCAAATGTGAAGGCATGTAACAAAAAAGTCAAGAAATGCTTTGGAGGACACATGGTTCTGCATTGCCATACCATGAGAGCTGTAATGGACTATGTTGCATTTTAGCAAATGAGCCTGGACAAGATTCATCAACTTATTTTAGGGACATTTTGAAGTCTTACGCTCTCCATTTCAGGTTCCAAGAATATGTTTTTCTCTGTATTAGCTCCTTTGTTTGGCAGTAATATATCTGCCTTTAACCAATAATTTCATCATTAGTGAAAAATACCTGTATTAGTCTTACCAGAACTAAGACAACAGTTTTGTATGAACTCTTTTGCATTGTGAATCTGAGGAATCTGAGGAAATATACTCTCCTGTTTTAAAACCTTGAAGAGACTGCTTTTAGAGAAATAGATTATATAGCTGTTCCTTTTCACTTTTGCATTTTTAAGAACTCCAAGCACCAGCTACACTGGGTCATGGACTGGGAGGACTGCTTAAGATTTGGACTGCCAGCTTGCTCTGAGAAGAAACATGCTTCACTTACTTACTTACTTTCTCAGTGTTGTATGCCACTGTTACATTGGATATCAGCTTTTCAAAACAAATCACCAGATATTCACTCCAGAGAAAAAATAGCCAATGAAGGTGACAAAAATAAGTTTTGGAACAAGCATCTAATATGTTCGCACAAAAAGAAAATAACTTCTAACTCTTTCATTTCCTGTTTACCTGAAAAGTGATAATTCAAAGAATTGAAAGTTATCTCTAACTTTTTTAGCTTTCTAGACAACAGCTTTTTAAACTTTACTGTTAACTGGTAGTTTTAATTGAAATTCTGAAGACACTAAAATATATTGCTTTCTACATGCACTTTTTACAGAAACCAAATCTTTGGTTGGACTATTTTTGTTTTAGACAATACTTCAAATAAATTAAGGCACTGCAATCAACCATACTAGGAGGAAGAAAGATCATGCTACCACAGCCAATTCTACGTTATGAGCAGCTCTATGAAAATGGCTAAAATGGAAAAGAGGTTCATCAGCTAGTTTTTGCTTTTCCGCTATTCAAGGTCTGAGTCTGTTCTTGATCCTATTCCATTTTGTATTAAACATTCACCTCACAAAGGACTGAAGAGATCTACATTAGTGTCTTGATATCACATTTAAAAGTGACTCTCTGAATATCTACATATTCTAAAAAAAAAGAAAAGAAACTGCTTCAAGAAAAGCACTGTAAAATATTCTGCCCCAGAATATTTTAAAGTGAATAGCTTAATGATGCTAACATGGAATAGCTTCAGACTAAAGCTTCAAATCTATACAACTTCTAAGCATATTTACTTAATACCTGGCAACTAGGAATTGGCATATTACTTGTCCAGCAAAGGAGGCAATTTGACCCATGTTTATCTCACCTCTTAAGTATTTCAGCCAATAAAAACTTTGTGTAGAGGGCTCAGCTGATATCTGACCTGATTTTTGTAAAGTCTATTTTCATTAGTGCTTACTACATGTACTCAGAATAAAATATTTTGGTTCACATGAAAACTTTTGCTCAGTGTAAAACAAATTCTTCTGTTTTTGCTTTTTGTTTCATTCAGAAAATGTGAAACAAAAATCAAATTCTGTTAAGTCCAGCTCTTTATCATTTAGCTGAACAGTCAGACAAACAAAAAGGTTATTCAGAGTGTCCTAAAGCTCATAGCTCCCTTCTCAGCTCTTTCCTGATCTCTTGGCAATTTTCTTTATTCTTTATTTGGTAGATTCTTTTTAATCTTCATTACATCAGAATTTCAAGGTTCAGTTGAGCCTCAGAATTCTTTTACTTATGTTGTAAAATTTCATTTGAAAAAGCCAAATGAAACAAATGAAACTGCAACAATATACTGTGGTATTATTGATGATAAAGGAGAAAATAAAATTTGGTTTCCTTACATCTGCTTCTTATAACTTTTCTAAAAATAGTATCAGTAAATCAATTTGGAGTTTTCATTTCAATAGTATGACCTGCATGTATATTTTACATCCTTTTCCCCTTCTAACCACTGTTTTTCTGTCTCCCTCCTGCCTAAAAGTCTACTCAAAAAAATTTTTTTCAAGAAAAATTTTCCAAATACTCCACTGTAATCTGCTGTTTTTAGCTGGCTCTGAGAGCAGACTGAACTACATTGTAAAAGTCCTGCCACTATAATGTGAATTGCTTCAGGACAGAGCCCGAACTGAGTGATGTTTCCATGTTGCAGATCAAATGGACATGTTTTACAGCAACAAAATGAGTCAAGTTTTTTGGAGATGTTCTGAAGTCTGAGTTCCATCTCATTCAGTTTTCGGCTGCCTCCACTTGTTTAGACTCTTATCACTTTACATATATCACAAGGATAAGACACTCCTTTAGCCAAGTTAATTATACTGTCTTCATCCCATGCAATCATGAGCAGGCCTGGTTATTTTAATCATCTTCACGCCCACTTTTCTATATACACTTTGCTTCCACGGTAGCCTTTCTGAAATGTGTGAGCTGGACTCTTGCCTAGAAGTAAGCCGATCCCTGCATTACCCTGAAATGTTCTCATTGCATTTGCTTCTAATTGGGTAATGTATTGCACTGTTTTTATATGACATTTTGTTCCTTGCTATCAAACATTCCATGTTTTTTTCATGACATGATTTATAAGACTTCCTTGTCACCTACCTCCCTGCCAATTCTCCCAGAGATTCATCTCTAGATTGTTCTGTTTCTTCCAAAGTCTCACCCTAGCACTGCTGCTAATTGAATATTTGCATACTCTGTTCCTTCCGTCTGGAGCTCCCAACCCTTTGAACTAACTGAATGTCCCTTGCCAAACACTTTTAAAAGTCAGGCTGAAACTTTCCACTTTGAATATTGCTTTCTGTGCTTATATGCAATCCCTTTCGAAATGTATGGAGACCAGAAAAGTTTCCACATTCAAGTGATCAGAAATGAGAGATAGCATCAGGTTTCCAGTCCAAATAAACTATAGTCTCATCTGCAAAAGTGGTATTTTCTTGTAGAATTACATGCCAATGACAATTGCATTATGATTAAGTCACATATACAGACAAAAATTCAGGATGTCCTCCTAGGCAAAGCTTTTGGTTGTTTATGAAAGGGCAGCCCCAAAGGAAGTTCAGAATGGTTTTCAGACTTGAGTGAGCACAAGTCTGTTACATACAAAAAAAATGGTAATACCTACTTCTGGAAGTATATATTTTAACTCATGTAAATGATGTTCAGTAGCATGCGTGAGGCACGGTGCATGGGTTAAAAGACAATTCTTCTAAGAAAATTTAATCTCCTCCCCTCTTTTCCTATCCATCTAAAGACTATTATTACCCCTTGAGTCTTCCTCTCTTGTCACTACTATGCGTAATTCCAAATTTAGGCCCTGCCAGTCTAAGAGTTTTGTGCCAATATATACATGACGTTATCAAATTAGCTTCAGAAGTTGCTGTTATCAGTGAAAGTGCTAAGACAGATACTAATAGAAAAACAGTGATCACTATAATGAGTGTCTGTCAGATTATGAAATTAAGCTATGCCAGTGTATTTTTTTACATCATAATAACACTTCTACGCCAGACATTCCACTATTTTGACTTTCTGAGATAGTCTTTAATATAATTGCATTAGAGAAAGGTTGAAATTCTACAGATATAAAGAATAAACATTATTCTGAGCCTCATAACTACAAACGAATAGGAATTTTACCCCAGTGACTCTGCTTTGTCTTCAGCATATATAAATATCTTGAAACTTTGGCTGATCTGACTTTGAGTGTTTTGTTAACTGACTCAAATCATAAAAATGTTAGGTTTTTGTCTGTTTGACATTAGAGGTACCAATACGAAAATAAATAAAACTTTCATATTTAAACATATCCATGAAGTATCTCATCTCAGGGAAGTTTGGGAAAGTTTCCTCAGTGAGAAAAACTTTTTCTTTCTTTAGGTGAGCACAATTTTTGGACTTCAATAGCTGTAAAATTTCAAGCCACATCAGGTAATTTAACATCCTTATATCAGCAATGATCATTCCCTTGTTATTGATGAGAGTCTTTCAGTGATTATGCAAATGCCAAGCATATCCAGAGCTATTCTAGACCCCCAATAGCCACACCATTTGAAGTGCAATAGATCTTGTAATTATTCTCTCCAAGGACCCTGTCTTTGCAGGATAAAGACTATGGACAAGTGTCAAATATTTATCCATTTTCTCACTCTTACCTCCTTAGGAAACACTTGACACTGGCCACTCATCAGCAAAATATTTGACCATGCAGGCACTATTGCGGCTCTGTTTTAACTCAGTGTTCTCCAATAGCATTAGCTATTTTAAGAAGCTACTTTAAGAAAGTTAAAAGTTAAAGTTCTATTCATTTAGCTGTGTTTATAAAGCAGAAGGATATTTAAATAACTGGTATCAATATGCTATTATGAATGGGAAATAATTATGTAAAGTGTTTAACTTTGGGGATCATAAGGAAAACTTTGCTGAGATGTTGAGTGTGTTACTTCTGCAACTGCAGTTTATCTCACACTTTTGTCTCCTTCCAAAGTTACATTCTTCTTCCTTAGCTCCTCGCTTTGATTTAACATTATACCCAAGGAAAGGTTTGTGCGCTCCAACATTTCTCAAGATATGTGCCCTCAAACCTCTCAGTATAACCACCTGCCCACTCCTGCAGGCAAGCACCAGTGCAGCAGCAGCAGGTTGCATACTCTTTCAAAGGATTTTGGAGGAAAAAGTATCTTTGTATTGACATGATGGAACCTGGAGTCAGGAAAGGTGGACATAAAGGATGTAGACATGTAAATACTAAAGAGAAAAACGATTTTTTAGAAGGTGGATATTACAGACCAAACATGCACACTTACTACCCTGTTTTTTCTTTCAAGAATGTATTTTGTATCATTTTAGAATTGTGAATTAGGACTCAGATTATGAATTCAATTCTCAGTGCTAGTTTGAGGAAATTAAACTTTAAATAAATCAATGAGAGTTTAGACTAATACAATTTATACAAACGTATTCGCTTTAGTCTTTCTGTGTTAAATAGGTATTCCTGAGTGGAAAGAGTTATTATAGAGGAACTTGTTGACAGGGCCATAATTATGGTTCAGAAGAATAGTGTCTTCCCGTGACTACTCTGGCTAATCTGATTTTATAGTGTGCATATATATTCCAGAGTTTTTCCTTTTCACACACATACACAAACAAACATTTTCAGGTACTCCGCAACACATAAAAGAAAAGGAACAGACTCTTCCTTTTGCAGTTTTAAAGCACAAAGGTCTTCATCAGAAACCTTGTCGAGTTCCTAACATGTTCACATGTTTTGTGGATGGAACGCAAACTGAGTGCCTAACGTTGGATAATTTAACCCAAGGTGCCAAATAAATACAGGAAATAGTTACAAATGGCCTGAACTCTCAAGAGTTATGGAACACACACAACAAATTCATTTATGTTGTATTTGCTCATATCAGGTTTCATTTTGGCCCTCTATTTAAGCTTTACATCCTAAATGGTTGCTGCAAAGTCAGATCTTTAAGAAAGACATATGACTAGCAGAGAATAAATATTTTACATGGAATAATTACTTATTGCCTGAAGTCTTTGGCATGTTATCTAGCAGGAAAAAAAAAACATTTTAAAAAATGCCAACCACACCTACAAAAGATAAGTACCATCACAAATCATACTCACTTATTCCAAGATTATCATTTGATAACCAGTCCAAATTGCTGTTGAGATAATAGCACTTCTTTTGATGTTACTGGCAGAATGCAGGTAAAAATATTTCTGTATTTGGCTTTCACCATTAGTGCTAAGATTTTACAAAACCTAAAAACAAAACAAGAGCCAATGCATAAGAGGAAGAATATTTTCTCATACTAAAGTAAATTAGATGCATTTCAGCATACTTTGGAAGCAATTGCTACCTAACAGAAATGAGCAGCTTAATGAGAAGTGTATAAATAACTGCTTATTTTACTGGGTATGCTTTGGAAGCATTCAGTACAATAATCTATTTTAGTTTCAGACTAAGTTTTGGAAAAGCACTTGTAGCAAATATAATATGTTCTTCCAGCACTAAGAGAAGCCAAGTCACCTTTTTTTTTTTTTTTTTTTGGAAAAGATATAAACTGCCTGTATCGTTGTAACAGATTTCTCTCCCTGACACCTCAGGTCCACATCCGTTCAAAGGCTGCCTTTATAACATCCCAGAAAACTAATCAATGTCAGGTTTACACCAGCACGGAGCAGAATCTCTGGTTTATCAGTTTGAAACAATGGGATCCTTTATGCGGGGAGATGGTGACTCACTGTCTTGTTTGTCCTAGCTAATGAGAACTAACAGAACTGTCTGTAATGGATGTGCCATGGATATTACTGTGGGAACGTGCCTGAAGGAAATGATCCAACTATCTACAACTGTGTAGTCAAAGATGGTTGTTATTAAAATAATTTTGGAAACTCATGTACAAGATGTACTTGCATTGCACTGTGAATAAGTTAAGGATCATTTTAACTTATCATAGCAGTTCTGCATACATGTTTGACATGCAGCTTGTTGTCATTTTAATGTTGTGTATGTGTGTGGGGAGAGGAGGTGTGAGCAGACCTAGTCATCTTGATAGATTGATTGGGTTTTATCAGCACTGAATCAGAAAGAGGAACAGAGAGTCGTTCTCCAAAACAAAGTAGCTTGAGGGAAAACACTGAATATCCTTATACATCAGACCTTAAAATAAATCAGCCCAAGAAAAGTCTCAGTTCAAGTGATTGGAAACTATTTTGGGATTTCTGCCAGAGTTTTGTTACACAATAAATTAAAACCCCCAGAAGTAGGAGATGGAAATCTTCTTAAGACCCTTCTTTGTATGTTTGCTGTATGGGAAAAAGGCTGAGACAGCTCATCTCCCAGGAGTCAGCAATGACCCACCATGAGCTAGACACTGCTTAGAAAGCATGGTTACCCCAGATGTGATAGAGCAGATGTCTCGCGATCACAGGGTGCACAGGGGTTGAGAAACTTCCTTTCTGGAGGCTGGAACAGGTACAGGCCCTGATATAGGGCTAAAATTTCCTATGACTGTAGGGATAGAAAAAGGGATAGAAAAAGAATTTGTCAAGTTTCAGAGTGAACAAAGTTAGGAATCTTTTGTTCTCCTGACTCTGTGGAGTAGCTGATAAAGGTCTTCCAGAAGACAACCAAAGACTGATATTGACCAATACACATACCTGATTGCAAAAGGAGTGAGGCGGGGAATATAAATAGGTGACTTGCTGTTCTCTTCTTAGGCAGGATGACATATATAGCAGAGCATGTAGACTAGACCATTTTCAGTAGAAATACAGTGTGTTCAGTAAACCTGCCAGAACAACAACCTGGCAATGTTCCTGAACATTGCAGAGGTGTAAATGAAGCTAATTACATAAAACATGAGTTTTTTGATAAGATCATCATTGTTATAATTCCTAATATATTTATTTTTAAGATGGGCTGTAATCCTGATATTGTGGCTTACTGATTCATGCAAATCCAATAACCAGTGAGAAGAGAGAGAAGCAGCACATGTTTATGACCAGGTGAAGACATCAATTTCAAATTATGTTGCATGATGAAATCATGCTGAAGTAGTTCAGGAGTACAAAGTATTTAATTAACAAATAGACAGAAATAACAAATAGAGTTTAAAAGTTACCTTTTTTTTCAGCTATTCAGAATACTGCTTGCCCCAGTACTGAAAACGTTGATGTCTGTGCATTCTCATGCATGCATTATGTTTTTTTCACTTAGCTCAGAACACCTCTACACACACCACCAGACATCAAGACTGGTGGAGGCCAAAGTTGAAACCTATCTCTTCAACACATGCCTTAGCCAAAGGAAAAAGATTTTAGTGGTGTTAAAAACTTTCCATAAGACTTAGCTTAGGACGGTTACACTGAAATCTAACTGTAATGTAACAAATGGCAGGGTATCTAATTACAGAATTTCATCATTCTAAGATGCAAGTGACCAGAAACCAAATGAAGAACTTCTTAATGTGGAGGTGTTCTGGAGATTGTTATTAGTTTGGAAAGAGCAATTTTTTGCAGAGAATACAATATAAGAAAAAAAAAAGTCATTGAAGTAGTCAGTGGAAAAATTCAATTTTGCAACTAAAACCATAAGCATGTGGATTCTGAAAAGCAGATAAAGTAAAAGTTCTTCATGATTCCACTCTCCTCTTTCAGCTTGACTTTTGAGCCAGATTCCATCTTCTCGGATCCAACCACGAATATTTAGTTTTTCAACAAAAAAAGTAATGTAACTATTAATATACTTTTTAATTTTTTTTATTAATAGTTACTTTAATCATAGTCCATTATATTCAAACATTACTGGGATGTGAGATGTCTTTCAGTATTTTCTGCTGAGTTGCAGTATGGACAGATAATGGAAAAACAGAGGTTTTCACAGTATCCTTTCTAGTGTGGGCTGTATCCAGCCTTGCAGTAACAACTACACTATTCTTTAGAGTGCATAAAAACCCAGGGACTAAAAACTACTAGGTTTTCTCAATCTGCTAGGTATTATATAGATAGACATAATCAGTCCCCAGTCTGTGCCACAATTTTATCAAAATTGTGCACTATATACATATGCATGACCCTGTTTCAAAAACATGTATATCTAATATTAATGAGCCATGAAAACTGAGAGGAAATTCTCTACTCCTCCACATTTCTTATTCTGGGGAACCTGAACGGATTTGGGTGGGAATGTTTGCTGGTTAACCTTACATTTAACACAAGGGTAAAATAGCAGTCCTTACACCATAGACCCCTCACACTGCATGACTTGGCAACTGCTTTTGTGGTTAGCTGTGAGCTTGTTTTGCCAGTACTCCAAGTTGACCAGAAATGATATGGTTGTGTCAGTGGACAGATAGACTAGCCCAAGACTCAGTTAATAAGTGAATGGACAGTGTCTATTGGCTAGATTTAACACCACACACAATGCCACACACACACACACACACACACACACACACACACACAGACTGTCTAGTCCTCTTGAACAGGCTGCATAAGCTTCTGGCTGTCTGCCAAAGACCCTATAGACACTCTGTTTACAGCCTTCCTTACCCTTCATAAGTGATGTGTTACCCAGCCTGGAACATGCAAGGATACCTTCTACAGTCACCTGGACTGAGGAGTTTTTTACATGTACATATAAAGTGTTTTCTTGCATACAGGGGGAGGTAGATAAAAGAAATTCTAGTAGTTTTCTCCTTTTTGATACACATTTTTGTTTGTTGGTTTGTTTGTTGATTAGTTGGTTGGTTAGTAAAAATCCTATTTCATACATTTATTGTATGTTGTAATGAAAACTTAATATTGAATGAAAATAGAAATGACATGTTATTAGATAATTTACATGAGTCTTTGTGGTCCTCTAAGAACTTCTTGTTTTAAATTTTAACTTAGTAATTATCCAAATTTGCTGAATAAAGAATCTATGATTGGCCTAGTCTGCCTTTCTTAATAGTATTTTTCTGTAATAAAACAACTAGCCATTTCCTTCTACTCACACCAAATCTCTGCTATCCTCTTCTTGCTCTTTTTGGTAGCAAAAAACATAAAGTGACAGCCTGAGACCATTTACTGTTATCCGACAAGCTCCTGGACAGTCATTTGCAATGGTTTAGATTCATTTTGCATTGCTAACACAGCTATGAATTTGATATGAAATTATACCTAAATTAGAATCATTCTCTTTCAATGCAGTTTTTTGCAAGAAGTATCTGGGCCCCAGTAACTCAGATTGCCTAGAGCTCATGATCCAGCTGCTTTAATTCCTTTTTTTAAAGGTCATGTAAACATGTGTGCCTAGTGAATTAGATGTAAATTCAATTCCCTGTACACAAATCTTCCTAGTTAAGTTCCCTACCTATTCCTCACATGCAAGCTTGCATCTGACAGCAGAATATTGACTTTTGGGCTGTGGTCAAAGACATGATTAAACAAAGAAAACGAGTGCCACCTGCACTGTGAAGCACATGGGCAGAGGGAATTTGAGCTATGTTTTTTTTTTTTTTTCCAAAGGGTGTACTTTATTAAAGTTAACTGACTTGCATTTTAACCTGGCCATTATGTAATTTTAATATGTTTGTTATTATACATTGCATTTTTATAGTGATAGTATGTGCTTAAGAACAGCTGACTGAGATTTGAGTATCTCAGTATTTGGCTTTTATTGAAGCAGTTACTAAAAACGGAGCGAGCATCCCTTAATAATTGGATGTGTTAAAACAAAACAAAATGGAAATAATGAATGTCAGTTTACCCTTTATCAAAGGCTAAATCAATCTCACTTTTAACAGTTCATCATTTCAATGATAATAAAGCAAAGATATTTTGTTTTGACTTTCATTATCATGTTTTTCCAAATAGCATTGTTACATTTCTCACCTTGTCAGAGCTTCCCTTTAATACAGTTCTTCTAACCTCCCCTAGTCCATTAAACTAAGAACAGCTTTACTAATTCAGACCAAAGGCATATGCAACACAGAAACTTATCTCTAACAATGATTAGAAATAGAAAGAAAATGAGAAATAGGACAAATATTGTGACTCTTCTCTATACTGTCTCCCAGGTTTCTGGAGACAGTAGGTCTGAAATTATCCTAAAAAATATATATATTTTTCAGAACTTGTCAGTTGTGTCAGCCCTTAAGTTTGAAAATAATAAGCTGTAGGAAGTCACGGGGTTTCAGTAGTAATTAGATTTTGCAGACAATGAAATCTGAATTTCTGGGCTTTCAACCTTTTAGGGAGCACATTTTCAAGATTTTTCTAAGACCAGAATGACAAAAACATACTCTGATTATGTGAAAAATTTGGACCAAAATAAACAAACAAACAGCAAAGCCAGAAGTCACCCTGACCTGTTGTCATGCTCAGTAAGATGACAGGTAGTAAAAAAGTGGTGGAACTGTCTAAGGCAGGCAGTTTCTCAGAAGTTTCACCACAAGCAACACTCACAAAATATGCTTCTTCCAGGCACATCACCATACAGAAAATGCTTGCTTTGGAAAGATCCATAGTCCCTGCTAGGCCTCAAGGTTTTCTATATTCTGTAAAGTTACAGCGCTAATAGAAAACAGAATTTTCTTGATATGCTGTGATTTGCTCAATGTCATGACAAGTAACAATGATGAGGAAACAATGGACAGCAAAATATGCCCAGTGAAAGAGGCAGACAAAGAACAAACATACCTGGAGAAGTAGTAGATATGAAGGAGACCTGCTGTGGGGAAAAGAGATTTTACTGATACTATTTCAAAGTAAATTCACTAGTCATTTCATTAAAACATCCCCTCAAACTCTTCTGGTGTGCTTGCCAAAATGCCATCCAACTATCAAATCAGCACTGCATGAGATATGCTGTGAGGACAATCCATACTCCCATCCTTAGGCCAGATCAGGTTCTCTTGTCTATCACCCATAGTTTGGATCTCCCTTGAGGTTTCAGTGGTAACCTGATATCTTCACTTCTTTCTTTAAGGAATAAATGAATGATAATATTGGCCATTCATTAAAAAAAAAAAAGGAATAAAGGATTAAGGAGAAACTAGAAATAATTAGTTTGTCAGAATAGCTATTTTTACCCTTTCTTCTAAAACAGAATATTTGAAAGATCAATCCCATGTAGTTTTCATCTGAAAAACTTTAAAAAAGGAGCACTGTAGACTACTGCAATTAATTTTATTTAACAAGTCTTGTGTAAGAGTGGGTATTTCAAAGATTTATTGACTTGCCAATGTAATTCAGACATTTAAAGAAAATGTCCCAGGAAATGATAGATTGGTTATCCTGATACTAATCTCAGAGAAAAAAAAAAAGAACAAAAAACAACCAGACATATTCATGGTTCCATGGTTCTATCAACAAAGAATTACATGCTTAAAAAAAATAGAAAAAAAAGTTTTATCATTCAACATAGTTTCACAGAAAACAGGTCTTGTCACGTTATCTTGATTTTTTTTTTAACAAGATTATATGTCTGGTTGATAAAAGTACTTGTGTTAAATTTCTCCAAGGCATTTGACTTACTACCACATGATATTGTGTTTTAAAATCCTGCATTATATATAATTAATAGAGCACACATTATGTGATTTAGAAGCTGGTGACTGATAGCTCTCAAAATGTACCTATTAATGGAAAGGCACTAATAAGCTGGTCTATTACTAACATGACACTACAGGACCCTTGGTCCTAAAACATTTTAAGCCTTTTTCTTTTTTTTTTCTTTCTTTCTCTCTCGCTCTCTTTTTTTTTTTTTTTTTTTCTGAAAATGATCTGAACAATGGGTGCAGTTCACAGGAAATAGAGAATTGATATTGTGACAAATAACCACAAGCTTGTTGTTAGGGATTGCCCTGAACCACCAGGATAAATGACTTCAGTTTGACACAGAAATTTGAACTCAGACCAATGTTGGGAAGAGGAAATGAAAGTATTTTACAGAGGTGAAATGCTAGTGCAGAGCCACAGGCTGAAGGTCCCGTATGTCCTTGGGTGTACAAAAAGCAGGAGAGACCCATCAGGGTAGGGAAGACAGCTCATCTTTTGCAGAACGAACAAACTGTGGAAGGCTTTCCAGGAGGCATCAGAGAAGGTCCTGAAGAAGAGGATGAAGAGGGTTGTGGGCATTGCTTGGATTCTAGGGAAGATGTGAGGGGCCAATGCAGCTTTGGGAAGAGATTGTTTTGGGAGATGAGGTCTTCTGAAAAGCTAAAGAGACTAAATGAGAAACATACATAGCCCTTCTTTCTGGCACCAGAGCCTATGACTTGCCTCTCGCTAGCTGGTTCCGGGCATTTCCTCCTCAGTTAAAGAGGTAGGAAAAAAAAAGAAAAGCCAATTTACATTCTCTTTACAAAACTCATAGGCACCTGTAGGCCATGATGATCTTTGTCTGATGAATTTAATGTGCTCATTTTCCTGGTAAAATGGGAATTCCTGGTCCCCCAGGAAAGTGAACTGGAACCAATGAGAGGACATAGGAACCAGCATAGGAACATGTTGCGAATCAGCATGTAACAACTCTGTTTAAAGTTATTTGCAACACCCAGTAGCTCCTGTAGCTACCTGCAGATAGTGAAAATCATAATATTGTTTATCTACTTAGGTCAAGATTTTTAAAGAACAGGAAGAATTTCAAGCTATAATATATATGTATTTCTAAATCTTGAAGAATTTGTCCAACAGTTAATACTGAAAAATATATCAGATTCAAGAAACTTTACAAGCATTTCAATTTATTGATGTTAAAGCAACATCTTAGCTATTAGTTTGCCAAATCTGATCTTGAGCACAATCTTTTTCTAATAAAAAAATCCTTATGATGGGCCAAATTAAGCAAAAACCCCAAATGCAAGGGGCATAATGTTTGGATTTTTAAAATCCACGTGAGATCTGAATTTGTTGGGTAGAATCCAATACTAATTAAAATTAAACAGAATCCAACAGACCTTTGATAATTACATCAAAAGTTCACGTTCATTTGATGTGGATTGTCTATATTTCATTGTTACTCTCTTAAAAGATTATTTATGTACAAAGAGTTAGAAAAGGGTATTAATATTTAAGAAGTGAAAATATAAGGGCAAAGACTGATTCAGCATATGTTTTCATTTATTAAAAGTTCACTTTATTCTGCTTAAAACCATCACTTGAGACATTATTTTTTTGCATAAAGAACGATCTACAAAGATTCTTAGTAAAATACATTTCTAGTGGAACAAGAAGTTTAGCTTGTTTACTGGAGACTGGATTCAACAGCATTTGCTTAACAAGCTGGGCATTATGGAACCACATCAATCATATTTTTATTCCAAATTTGCCATCGGTTTACTAAGCAAAGCTCCTCCAGAGGAAAATATCTGATTTCATAGAAGATCACACACACCAAGCTAAACAATCGGAGATGCTGTATTGAAAGTTGTCTGGAAATTCAGCATATTTTATGCAATTAAGCTCAAAGTGCCTTCCTCACAGCTGACTGCATGGAAAGCACAGCAGTAATATAAAAGGCTGAGATTAAGTGATGATGTCTAGACATGAGAAAGTATGACATCAATTAGAACACTTCAGTATTTACTTTTCCCTTTTAGAGAGAGATATACAGTATTTCATGATTTCAGTATGCAAGGCATCAAGGATTCTGAGCAGTTCAGCAAAAATCCCCAGATAGACTATAGGGTGGGAAAACTTACAGGAAGAAGAAAGGATTTGAATGAAAATCTTACCTGCTAGAAAAATAAGGTTTCTTCTGAAACAGGAAAGGCATACAACCACACCTCATTTTCATCATGCAAACAGCATTGATTACATTTTTAAATCTTTCATGTTAAAAAAAAAAATCACACAAAGACTTGAATGACAGCTAGCAACGCAACCTTATTGCAACTAACACAGAATCTCTATCTTAATCTTTCTCAACGGAAAGAGATGAAATGCTCCCTGAATTTTTACTTATCTTTACTGGGTTATGGTCCCATTCCTTATTGATTACACATTTTAATCTCCTACTGTATACAATTATTTATTTATCTATTCCCTTTTTTAATGGTACTCCTCAAAATAATGTTAAATTATGTTCAGATGTTGTGAATATTTCCTGTTTTTCTTTGTTATTCATTTGCTTCAAAGACTAAGGATGACCAGTCTAATGAAAGACAGTCATCTTGTTTTTATGTAAGAAAATATCTGCAATGATTATCAGTTTGCTTGTTGATTACTTAGCCTTTTTAAAAAATGTGTGTTAGTGTATAGCTCTCATCAGCAATACCTGCAGTTGTTGTATGTGCTGAGCCCACATGCAAGATGAATATCGAAAACCATGAAAAAGAAATGAGGAATGCAAAATGACTGAGTGACCATCTTAGCAAAATCTGATACGTACAACTGCCTGAGCAGCACAGACAAGTTCTGGGGTTATTCCCCGTTGTGGTCTAGTCAATTCCAATTGATCTATTCCAATTTATGGTCTAGTCAAGGTAACCCAGATGTACAAAGTGGAGTGCATGCAGAAGCTTCGAATAGTACTCAGATTAACCCAATTACCCAGATTACCTTGTGCTGCTGCAAAACTGTTCCTTAAGCCACTCTTCTGTCTCTATATTACACCCTTCAGTGCCACCCGCAGTGGCAATCACTGTAGTAGAATCCATCTCCTTGGGCAATCATCTCTTTTTATTTAACCCCACAGTTTTTGTTTTGATCACACACCTTCAAATTCTGACATGCACAAGGGAAGAGGCCTATCCAACTTTGTTTACAACACAGCTCCATTCATTATTCTGTCCTAGCTCACCTAGCTTGCACCGTCCCGCTCCGTGTGTGAGTTAAGGACACAGATGATGCTGGGGAACTGTGTGTACAACACAGGTAATTACAGGCTGTGTCACAGTGCTTCCACAAAAGGCGGGGGGAGGCAAGAATTTGGGCTGTTGTGTTTTAATGTTTTATGTTCAAATGTAGTGCCTTGGGGAGGGTTGTGTGTATCTATATAAACGAAAGCCAGAAATTCCAAAGCATGGACAATGCTGAGGTCCATGAGGTACCGCAAGGTAACTACCACTGTTGTGTGTCACACAGGGAGCTTCAGTGAGGGAAAATCCACCAACCACGTCCTCGGAGCTGGGGATGGCAGCACCTGGAGGCAGTGGAGGATGACTGCTGGAAGGAGATTGCTTCTGGGCTCCAACAAGCATCTTGGCATATGCAAAAGGCGACTTCTCTGAGGTTCACAACCAGTTTGATAAGATTTTCACCAGGATATCCTTAGCACTGAGGCTAAGTGTTTTTCAGCTACTACGTTCCTGAGCCAAACCCGGAAGGTGCCAGATGTTAGTGGAGTAGCTGTAATTTTACTTTTTTATAATCAACAAAGCAATATGGTACCTTAATCATATTCCTAAAGATGGCCCCAAAAAGGCATGTATAGGACAGATATCTGAATTGAAAGTCTTCACCTCAAAAGCTACAAAGCTATCTGAAAGCAAGGAACTCATGGTTAGAATAGTAGTCATTCAACACAGCAAAATACTCTTATTAGAAAGACTTTTTACTGAAATGATACTTTTGATGGCAATTTAGTTGTGAAAATTTCTCAGCTCAAGACAGTAACTCTACCAACATATATACATATAAAAATATATAAATATATCACTGAGAGAAAGAGGAAAAAAAGTAGAATTAAAATAAAATAAAAAAAAGTTAAACCCTCCCTTGCAGTGGTCAACAGATCCTGATCTCTGTCATTTCACTGGGTAGAGATTTGCATAGAGAAGTTAACAATTATTTTTTTGAATTTATATTTAATCCCAATATATTAAAGACTTGTTTTAAATGACAAAAAATAAAGGAAAATGATTGCCTATTCTTATAAACTGCTGAATTTAAAACCTGCTGGCACTTGTATTCAGGGAAATATATATATATATATATATATATATAAATTATTTATCTCTAAAGAAAAGAAGACTGAGTACACCATTGATGGAAAACACATCTCTGAATAAAATTTGAATCACAGTGAGTGTAAATTTCTCCCTCTTATCAGGCACATTAATCAGTAATATTAATGTAATTTCTATTAATGCACAATGAAAAGTCTTACACTGGAATTCCAAGGGTTAAGCCTTGGCATGGCTTTCCTTCTTACATTCACAAATAACTGGGGCCATAGTTTTCTTATTTGGCAATACATACAGATTTAACTATCAGATTAACAGGTACATTAATGTATGTAGATGTTGACATATCCACATTTGCACCCATAATTACTTGCAGATGTGGACTATGGGCCTAAAAAAGACCATATTTAAAATATTATACCTTAAATATGCAATGTATTTTTATTCAAAAGTAATTTTGGCATAAGATTTTTTAAATATTCAGGTTCAAGTTAAGTTTGTGTCCCAAACTGTCCAAAAAAAAAAAAACAGATGGTTTTTGAAATTTCATCCTGAAAGTACAATTTGAACTGCTGCTTCATGGCTGTACACAAAAATTCCATTTGACTATTCAAGTTAACACATCTTAGACTTCGACCTTTTAGCTACAGGCAGGTTATTTGAAAATGATTCTTCCTGCACTTAGAGGTTTTCCTCTCTCACTTTGCCCCCCTTGATGCTCTTCAGCTCTTCTGTCTAATCAGAGTGTTCTTCGTGATGCTTCTGTGACATGTAAAGCAAGAAAAAACAAGCAAGAGCTATCTAGATAGCTCTTGTAGAGCTATCTTGTAGATAGATTCTACTTAGAAAATTAGGGTGAAAAATAAGGGTGGCAGCTCATTTGTTTCCCTGCAATAAGAAATGTAAGAATCAGGAATGAATTGGGAAGGTAAAAATTCTCCAAATTCTTCCCTTCAATTTAGGAATCAGAGAGAACACAAGATACTTGGCAGAGCACAGAAAACAACAGCATAATGATGGCAACACTGCCTATGACTGTTGCAGTGCTTCATAATGGTGATGAACCATCTTACTCACAAAGACTAGAACCAGTGCTGATTTTACGGACCTATTCAGAGACAAAGAGAGATTCTCAGTTAAAAATCTATCAGTTTATTCATGCATACATACATACATAAATCTGTAGCTCATTCTATCTCTAACAGATCTTTGCCTTTAACAGAGTCAGTACAGTTGTTGCCATTTAGTAAGCGAAATGCATAAAAAATTTCAGAAGGCCTCTGAGAATCTGCCAGTTTTCAGTTTGGTACTCCCTTCACTAGAAGGATCACCAAAAATCTCGGAGATCCCCACACAAATTCATTGTGGCTACTTGTGGCTCAAAGTAAGGTGATTTTTATTTACAGCTTAAAGCTAGAGCTTTTCAGGATGATGAAGGTAGCATTGCAAAGTTGCAGCAAGAAGTCAAAAAGGAAGAATCAGAGGACACTTCAGGCTGAATGCAGACCTGCATTTCACAGGTTTGGCTTTATTGCCATTTTCCAAGGCATCTGTAGCCTGTCAAAAGGTTGTCTGTGCCTTGGCTTCAATGAGGCTTTGCAAGCCGTAAACCCTCAAACGCCAAATGAAAGAAACAAACTGTAGAGGATAACTCCTGAATGTCTGTCAGACTGTCTGGCCTGATTTCTGGTCTGCATAACCCTTTCATATTTCTGCTTGTCTTACAGGGACCAAATTGGTCCAAAATGAGTTTAGTCTGCACCAAACAACAGATTCCAACAGAACCACTTGAACTACTGACTGACTCAGCAGTTTGCTTTCCTAAAGATGAGACTGGAATGGGGCGCAAGACAGCAAATAATACCAAAGGACACTGGGTATCATTATTCATCTCCCTCCTTTCCTTCCCCCAAAACAGAAATGATTTCTTTCTGAGGTAAAGTATAAACATAAGGGCAATTTTGGCAATGTATGACTGAAATCATATTAGAAACTTTGGCATGATGACAATGCACATTATGAGAGATATAGCTTCAGGTCATAAGGTATTCTTCTTTTGTGTGAGCTGACAAGATGGATGCAGCAGAAGCAGCACATCAGCAAATTTATCTCTAATTCTTATCTGCAAATCAAAGTGAGGGTATAAAGCACTCAAAAGGCAAGTGGGATTCCTTGGTGCAATACTTATAATAGGCAGAGTCAAAACAAGACACTTTTTAGAAGGACACTTATCTAAGAAGATACTTAAATAAGGTCTCATGGATTCTGAAACGACAGTTACTAAAACCTTATATCCTTTGCACATATGGCAGATGATATTCTTTGTGGACCATTTACTCCCTCCAAAAGTTAGAAGAGTGACATAAAAATACTCAAAATGAAAACCAAAATGCTTTATCATTGAGGGGAAAGATAAAAGAAAGAGAAAATGAAGTGCAAATGTCAGATGTTAGTCATATTGCTTACCACACTTGAAGTTGTTCAGATTCGGTGATAAGAGTAGTAAAGGAATCTGTATAGAACAAGGGCGGACTTGTTCACGGAATTTTGGTGTTTCTATATTCAACCTTCTCAAGATGTAACCCACTAGCACCTTCTACCATTGCAATTAGTTATTTCATTGGTATGTTATGAGGCTAATGAATGCTTATAAATTATTTTGTGTTCCTCAGAGAGATTTTGAGCTACACCCTTTGGAGATGAAACCAGGATTATAGAGAAAAAAGTGCAGAAGAGGAGTTCCAAATGGAACATAGATATTCAAGGATATGCTGTCTTCAAGAAAAAAAAAAAAAGAAAGTTGGAGCTCCAAATTCATTTAAAAAATAAGGGAGAACACTAAAGAAATTACTTTTTTGGGCAAGATCTTTTTGTAGAAGAATAGTAAAATAAGCCTACTAGAACCAGAATGTAGTATAAAATCAGAACAGAGATAAAAGTACTTTCTATTAGAGTCACTGTGAGAGTAAGGATATTGCAGAAAAGCTGGTCATAGAAAAGAAACTCAAATCATGTAAACACCAATTGATTCCGTTTAAGAAAGAATGATAAAAATGCAGATCTGTAACTAGGTACTTATAATACAAAGAGACAAGCTTTGATAAACTAAAGGAACTGTTTAGCAAAGTCTGTTAAATTGAGAATCCTGAGTGATTTTCATGGGGAAAAGGCCCGGAATTTCAATGCAAAAAAAAAAAAATTACAGATTTGGTAGAAAATTTTAGAGAACTGCCAAATGCAAGAATAAGCACCCCAAGAAGGATATTAAGAATAAGCATGAGAGACATAAGAAGAGGATTTAATAAGGAAAAAAGAAAAAAAAAAAGGTAGGAATCAAGAAGCAAAAGATTAAAGTTAAAATTGTCAAAATGGAATCTTAGTCTGTTCTTGAAGAAGATATCGTATAGAAGATAACCATAGAGTATTTGCTTTTACAGACATAAAAATCGAAACAAAAAGGCACAGGAAAGAAGTAGGGAGGCTTTGCAGTGAGGATAAAGCAGAGATTAAAGATAATCTAGGTGTGGCCAAAAATGAAACAAATTTTGCCTCGGGTTTCAAAAAGGACAATTATGTTGAACTGGGAGGAAAAGCAGGGTAGTTAATGGGATCTTTCATTCCCACACCCTTGTTATCACAACCAGGATGGAAACAGAAGTCATGCAGCTTAACGCACTCAAGTTAGGGGGATTAGGAGGTCTCCTTTGCAGGATTTGTAAAAAACATTTTTAAACACACCTTTCAAGTCAACTTCATTATGACTGGAGAACACCAAATACTGTGCCTGCAGATAAAAGAGGAGAAAGTTGAGAGGCATATGTAAGCCTGTAACTCTGTGTAGTACATTGCTTTAGGACAGATTTTGAAGGAAAGATATTTAAAGGCAACTTAACAGGATGTAAAACACCATGGATTTAATCATATGTAGATCACCCTAGACAGATTTCTAGGCAAAGGAAGTGCAATGGATTTCATATATCAAGACTTCAGGAAATGATACCAAGAAATGTGTCATTTATTATAAGGTGTGAATCCAGAATCTGTAAAATGGGTACAAAACTGGCAGGCAGTTGGAAGAGGAGCTGGGGATTAGTTGTTAGTGGAGTTCTTCAAGGTTGCCTTGAGATGATTAATAGTTTGATGTCTTTTTTTCTCAGTAAGAGAGAGAATGAACTGGTAATTTGCTTATATTCCTTTTATCAGGAGAGGACAACTGAGACATAATATAAAAGAACCGGATGTTCTTGAGCATTAGGAGGCTAGCAGCTCATAACAGGAAGTTTTCTATGAGCTGAGAGCTCATCAGTTGAAAAAGACGCACAAGGACCCAGATGGAGTAGCTAGCTGCAGAATTACAACAATCTCTTAATAAGAAGACTTAGGAAAGGCCCACGGATGAATTAGATTTCTTTCCAGAAGAATCTGGAGCATAGATAAGATCTCACAATACTTAGGAAATTTCTGGTTACCCCAGTTCAAGAATTCGATTTGGAACTGCTGTGAGAAGTGATACTAGAAGATCAAGGTAGTTAGATATTTACATTATTGCAACTGAAGAGGCATTACTCCACTCACATCTTAACAAAAAAAGTGACTGAAAGTTGGTACAATTTCTGTCTGCAAATGTGTCAGAGTTAACCTCAAGGAGGTACTTGAGTCATCAGCTTGATGATCAAGGTTGATACATTGGGAATAAATTTAGCCTGGAATCAAACAGAAAAATTTTACTGATCTCAAAAAAAAAAAAAAAAAAAAAGAAAAGAAACAAATCAAAAGTATGTTACTTCAAAAGAAGCTCTATGACCAGTGACAGAAATGACTGGACTCCATAATTCTTACTAATTCTGTGTTCCTAAATGAGTATAAAAATGTTAAATAGTTCATAGGTCTGAAAGACTAGTATCATGTGTTCTGAGATCAAGGATGACAAATTTCTTGTTTATATTATTATTGATCCTTGTGACTAGAATTGCTTCTTGTGCAGTACAGATCCTGTGGCTTTGTTTCTTATAAACTTCTCTCTACTACTTCCTCCTGATTTTGTGCTTGTGTCTCACTCAGGAACTTTTTATATGGCTTTTACTTAAATTAATGGCTTCTAAATCTTCAAACCTAGAGTTCACATACTTCTCTAAAAATCACTAGATGTGCATGGAAGCTCCACATTTTGAAACTGTAAATGTTGACTGTCAGCATAAATTAACCAACAATTTCTTATGAAAAAAAAAAAAAAGAAGAAGAAGAAGGGGAAAAAAACCATATTGACTCACTACAGCAAGCACATTTGCATGTCAAGATCTTTCTGCAGGTGCTGTTAGATTAGGTGCTGTTCTCTTACAGCAACTAAAGCTTTTCCTGACCTTGTAGCACATAGCACCCTCTTTCACCCACTCTATTGTCACCCAGAGGTGATTAAAAACACCTGCCCATCCCTGTCACCCTTGGCTCCAGCTCATTCCACACCCACCTGCACCCCCTTTACCACACATAGACTCTCAACCAGTGCAAGTGAACAGTGCATTTAAATTCAAGTTCTAATGCTGGAAACAAGGGACTGGGAATTTTAACGGATTTTAAAGCAGCCATCATAGGGGTAGAAGGTGAGGAGCCTAGAAACTCACTTTACACTGGTCAATTAAATAACAGGGAGAGGACCAGGGCTGTGGCTTCCTATGCTTCCAATAAATCTGTGCAAACAGTCCATGTAAGCCGCACATGATGCTAATGCAGCCAATATCATTTATCCCAAAGTGAAAACTACCTGTGGAATAATTAGCTTTCGTAAGTTAACAGTGTTAATATGAAAAACATACCATTATTTTTGCAGTGAACAAAGTGTTTTCATTCCCATTCCCCTTCCTTGGATTCAAAAGGCACTTCTGGAAGGCAATTAGTACAGAGGAAACTGCCAAAGATGCTCAAATTCTTCTATGCACCTGTCATATCAAGGAACATCATGAATGATATGAGTGTTTATGAGCTTGGAGTAATACATCTGGTATCAGTGGTATCAGTTCAAAGTGCCAAATGAGTGTTTAATGCAGTTAGGTGTTTGGGAATGTCTTGGGAATGTTTCTATTTTTTTTTTTTTCCCAGGCTGGATTGTTCTTCTCCTCCTCTAGATGTTCAGTGCCTCAGCCTCTGAATATTTTAAGACCGTCCTAGAGGTTTATACTGTGGTCAAAAACTCTCTAGATTTATTTATCTTCATAGAAAATAAGCTTTTAGGTTATGTGTAGGTCAAATTTCATATCATATTAGTAGGATTTGTTGACATAATACTACTTTATAGTAAAGTTTCCACATACGACTCTTTCATAGAGTTATAACCTGCAGTTCTAAAAGGAAATAGCCTGGAAACCATTATGAACTGGAAAAATTCAAACTTTATCTTCCTCAAAATTCACACGAATGAATTCACCCATCTCGAGAATTATGTCCCACCTTTCCCTGTTTAATTGTATTGTTCCAAAATTTTGTCTGTTCACACTCACCTACTTAGTCTCCTTTTTATACTGTACTTAAGAATGATATATTTTAGCCTTTTCTGTAAACTTACAAATAAAAGCAATTTGTAGACATTAATAAATGCAACCATACAAAAAACAAAGAAACAACAGCAAACAAGGCATTTTCTCAAAAGCACAAAATGGCAGTTACAACTTTGTAAAAAGCACCTGAACTACATATATATGCACTATATGTATAACATATATAAATACATTCTCCCTCTACACATATTAAACTTACTTAAAAGCACCAAAAGAGTCAGTTTTCTCAAAGTAAAAGTGTTTATTTTTAAGCTGCTCTGTATCAAATAATTACAATTGCAACAATTGCAAAATTTCATTTGATAAGATACTTGCAAACATTTGGAAGATACTAGGAATAATATCACTAGTTAGTGATATTATGCATACATTGTTAATTGCCATGTATTTTGAAGATTCACCTTCATTTTTAATGGATTTTTTTCTCTGTTTTTAAGGAAAACTAAATAATTCTCCAACGGTAGACGTCAGCTTCATGATACTAGAGTATTCTAAAAATCAATATTTGGCTCCTTATTCTGATTGTAGCTGGCTTTATCATCATAAATGATTGCTTCACAAATGTAATGAGAGATAAGGAAATATTATCTATTAGTAACAAGGCTTGAGTGCAAGTTCTCCACTTACCTGTGAAGTACTGGGGATGTTACCAACAACCTGTTTATGGAAGAATTATTCTTTAGTGTTGCCTTCTAGAAATAAACAACAGGGAAAATATGAGGAAGTATACTGATCATATACTTTTTCAATAAATCATAATTAAAGGAAGAAGCAGAGACAGCTCCCCAAAGGACCATCTGGGACTCACAAGAGATATAGCTGGATAGTCTTAGGATTTGTCTTGGTGCAAGGCAAATGTCCTTAGAGTTGATGAACTTCCACCACAGGAAGAGAAGGGATCCGAAGGACCACTGTGATAAGAAAAAAGTCTTCAAAAGGAAAACGAGGACAAAATGCTCCCTCTGAGAGCTGAAAAAGAAAAGAAAAACAAACAAACAAGCAAACAAACAAACAAAAAAACCCCACTTATCTGATGATCAAATTTAGATTTTTCTTGTAAAATATCCTAAAAATCTTCTGAGGTAGGCTTAATGTATCCCTTCCATCTTATTTAAATTATGTATAAGAGCATCCTGGAAATAAAAGTGGACCTCCAACAGGTATTTTCAGCTATTCCACTTCTGTAGGAGCTTACTGTCACAAGAGAAAGGGGCCAGACTGTTTTTCAAAGGTGATCAGTGTCTGGCAAGGCCAGAGAAGTATCAGACTGGAGAAGAAAAACCTTTGAATCACAAGATTAAACTCAGTGAAAGAAAAAAGACAAAAAAAAAAAAAAAAAAAAAGAAAGATGTGGAAGTGAGATCCAGCAGTGCTTGAAACCATGACAAGAAGGCAAAGAAAAGTAACCTGGTCATATTTTTCTGGAATTTGGGAAGATGACTATCTTCTGTTCAAAGGTAGCAGGGGACATGTGGCCAGGCATGGAGAGGTGAAGAAGTCCAAGAAAGAAAAATAGTGAAGAGGAAATCTGCAAACCTGAGGAACTAAATCTCTTAAGAGTCTAAAATGTCAGTCATCCTTTAATAGACTAAGTATTTTTGTAGTGTGTAAGAAGTCATGACCAGCTAGACCTTCAAAGGTGGGGGTTATCTTCCATGAGAAGACAGAAACCAAGGAAGATTTGTTTTCCTTATTATTGCCTCTGCTATCCATTTCATTTCTGTTCTAAGTACTTAATATTTATCTAGTTCTCTTTCTCTCCCTCCTTTTCCAGTTGCTAGTTTTCTCAAATCAAATTAGCTCAAATTGCTGAGTAATGATAATGACTTACCCATGACAGTACTACTTACCTGCTTTTGTAAAGCATTTTGGGCTGCACAAAAGTTTCGTGGTTATGAAACAGAGGAAGTCAAAGCGTCTCGTCATGGTCTAAATTCAGATGCATTCTTAGGAACCTTTTAGGGTCATAATTGGTGAAACTGAATTAATCTTTCATCCAAAATGACGGAGTACTCTAAAGGATGATGAGGTTTATGTAACACTTATGGTATGTGTGAATTAGTAATCCAGTGGTGTTTTATAGACAATTTTTATTGTGATAGTTATTCATTTCTTCCACCCTTGTCTAAGCAGTTTGGGAAATTTCAGGAAAAAATGAGAAGACTATGTGAAGTGAAGTGAAGGTTTAAACAACCTAAATAAAAATAATATGTTTTCTTGGTATATAAATCATCTTCAGATCTAAGAGAGTATATTTTATTTCACCGCACAATGGTACAATTTTAGTTTTAAGGAACACTGTCTCTAAGAAATAGCAGTAATAATAATAATTTTAAGTTCTTATTTCTGAATAAATAATTTCCAATTAATAAATATAATGGAAAATTGTGATTATATGAAGTATCTCCCAAATTGAAACACTGAAGCACATCAATCGTGCTAGCGAAAACCGGTGCGTATTAGAAAAGTTTTGCTGTGTAATGACGAAATATCCATTTGCACTTAATTTCCAAGAAGAGCTATTCTGGCTGACCAAACTATCTAGGTTTAAAACCTTGCCATCCAAAATATTATAAGAGGCCGAAGAAGGTTGGCATTTTCCTACCTAGACGTGGGTGGGTTTGATGATCACAAGATTCACAAGAAAATATTCCTTAATCACTTTTTGCTCTCAAATCCGCCCTCTGAGTCACCCATCTATCAGAGGAAATGCAGAGGAAAGGGTTGTTCTGCTGGGCCTGGCTGCTGCTGAATAGCTCCATGAGGTGTCAAAGCCAGACCTGTGAACTTAGATGGTCTAATGTGCCCCGAGAGGCCACGGATCATTTCTGCTGCATAAGGACTCCACTGCTCCCCAGCCACTCTACAATCCCCGTCCAGGAGTAAACTAAATCATCTGAAAATAATCTAGGCAGTGATGAATGGAGCAGGCTGAGCAGCAAGGAGGACACTGCCCTATTGTCCCTCCAAATTTCCTTGCGTTTACTGCAAATATTTTAAAATGGCAACAATCAGCTAGGATGTTTTAAAATGCCTGGATTTTCCATTGAATCAAGTGGAATTACTATGCACACAGAAATGCATATAAATATCCATCTTTATGCAAATTCAGAGAAAAGCTGACACATCCTGTTTCTTTTTGTGAGAAAATCATTAGGTTTTATGTACAGATACCTCTGCTTTAAATCATTGGGCCAGCAGAACTACTTGGCTTCTATGGCATCTCCCCCCAGCCGCCAGCCTCCAAAGAAAATAATAATTGCCAATGGTTTTAGTATGGAATCACTTCATTAATTCCAGCTACTACTCCCATATATGATTATGTTATAACTCAGTTCTGGGATCCATTAATTGACCTAGTTAATTTGATCTCTAATAGCCTGTAATTAGGGATGTGTAAAATGGCATGAAAAAAAGTCTTTGCAAGCAGACATCTCCTGATTGGTGGGTGATTCAGTAAAGCATGTTGCTGAGATTTGTCCTTTTATCTTTAAAAGGCTTTAGAAAAGTTTGCAGTAAAAAGGAGGAGAGCGAAATGTGCGAAAAACAAGGAAAGCAGATGACCTTTGATGCAAAGTTAATTTTCATTCACCCACGTGACCTAATCTAATTTCCAATCTCCACTGATATCTGCCAGAAAAACATTGTTAGTGAAGCAAACTGGAATCAGGAAGAGAGAAAAAAAAAATGAAGTTCTTAGAAATGCACAAAAAAAGCCTTCATTCAGCTTTTTTGAATGCCAAACTGCATTTTCGAGTGTCACAACTTTGTCCTAAAAGCTAAGCAGAGTATCTGCTAATAAAGAGAGAATCTTTCAGTCTTCAACAGAGTGGAAACAATAGGAAATTCAGCACCCATCAGAAAAAAAAATATTTTGAGAGAGTAAACTGCTGAATATAGATGTGTTTTAATAAAGCATTTCATTTGAAACGTTTCTGCAACGTTTAGACAGATTGAGTTTTAGGGAGGAAGTGACTCTGCAGTCAGTGCCTGGCCTGCTCTGCTGTCAGAGGAAATAAGTGAAACTAAAATGAAGTGATAATATACTGTAGGAAATTTAAGAGAAAGAAACGCAGAGGAAAAATGGCAATCTGGGACCATACAGCTGATCCCCAAAATAGACACAATGACCAGTGCCAAACTAGCTGCCAAAAACAGTAGATTGTAAAATTACCTAATACCTATGTCATGTTTACTTTATATTTACTTTGGGGAATGGGCTCCCCAACAGACACAAGACTTGACAGTATTTTTGTCCACTGTCACTATCATTATCCTCCATCTGCTCTGCCAAATTTCCTTTCTGTTTCTTTTTGTGCATTCATTGGCGCAGTAGTAAGTAACTACCTTAATGACTGCAGCATATTGCTCCTGGATTAACAGCAGATATTGTACTGCTCCTGGCCCATAGGCAGAGCTTTAAGTAGGAGACTTAAATGCAGCGGGGGCTCCATTTAAAACCATTTCCTTTTTGCAAAAAGAAATAATAATAAAAAATCACAAAAACTAGGAAAGTTTTATCCCCATTCACTAGTAGGGATGTAATGTATGGTTTGGCTAAAAAGAGAAAAAAGGTATGTTCGTCTGTGAAGTGCAGAGTAGCACCCGCCAGCTCTGCCGAGATGGCTAAATCCTGACAAGATGCCTCAGTGTGATGGGTAGCCTGAAATGCTGGCAGAAAACTGCTTAGTTTGCTCAAAACCACAGATAGAGAAACCACAGTTTTGAGAAAAGGGCAGCTTTTGAAAAGGACACGTGTTTGGTGCCTGAACCCTGTGGGTTAATACAGGGACCCGCAAACACAAGGAGGCCTTTTTGTCTGCGCAGCCACTGGGTAGATGCAGCAGTGGCTCGTCCAAGCCTGGCACATCTTTACTCATTCTCCACTCTGAGGCCTTCTAAAGTAAGCTCTCCAAAACTTATCTCAGTGCTCCTTTTTCGTGTGTGTGTGTGCTGAGCACACTTCTTGGTGCTGAGCTTGGTCGAGTACTGAGGAAGTAAGTGAGGGTGGTTTTCTTACTAAAAACAGAACAAAACCCATTTCAAACAACTTGCACTGAGCGGGGAGAAGCAAAAGAAATAGGAAGAAAGAAAAAAATGACAAAAAGAACCAAAGGAAATCTGGTCTGCAATGCTTCCTCAGGAGTATTACAGTATAAGGAAATACAGAAGAAAAAATATATAGATATATAAAATTTTAAGCTATATTGTGGAAAGTTTCTTACTATAAACACATTCAAAAACACTTCTGATCCACGAAGGTAGGAAAAATGAAGTGACCTTAAGCTTCAGGGACTTTGGATGGAGCATGGCCAGGCTGTCTGAGGGCAGCCCAGGCAGCTTGGGGTTAAATGGCTTATGATCCTGAAATTTCTCTCACAGAACTCAACGGCAAAACACACTTGGACTTTGAAACAGGCATGGAGTGAATGTCATACGCAGGGATGAGGGCCAGCAGAAATGAGCAGTGGTGTGACAGCTCTATGACCGCGTCAGGGGCTGCGTCTAAGGTGGGTGCTGCCACCAAGCCCTACTACACCATGCGCAGCAGCCTGTGGAAACTCAGCATGGGACTCTCAGCATGCAAATAAAATAATACTATGATGACCTTTCCTTAGGGCTTTCACCACTCAAAGCTGTGGCCTGAGAACATCAGCACAAACAGGAGGGACTTTTACTCTTCTTCAATTATGTCAATATATTCTGATTTGGAAAGTACCACACATTATAGCTACAAGCAGAATAACTACAAACTCATGTTGATCCAATCAGCAAGTCCAGTAGCTTTGTTGTGAGTATTTATCAGGTTTGATAAGCAATAATAGCATTAAGATGTTGCAAACATACCAGAATCAAGGTGGGGACAAACCTATACCTCTTCTGATTAAATCACACAGTGAAAACTGTGGCAGTAAACATTGTTAAAGGACTATTATCCAACAGCATTATTCTCTCTTTGGCAACTTTTGAGAAGCATTTCAGAGTTTTTTCTCATCACTATTGACAAGATATTAGACAGTACCAGATTTTATCTCTTGAGAGCACTCCATGTGGTATTGTTGATGCTTATATATTTACATGTATATATATGCATATATATGTCTGCATGTATGCTTATCTTTTTGAAAGGGAACAGTATGGAAAAAAGCATTGATATTACAGACTATAAAATACGATCAACTGCTAACCTTCCAAAAGCCAATATTCAATTAAAGTGTGTCAGGGTTGGAGATAGGCCCGAGATTCCTTACAGGGGATCTAATTTCACAGTGAGATGCCTTAACTGGACAACTGCAAGCGGAGACAACTATTGACCACATGGGATAAGACAGCGAGTCTGGAGAAGTGAGATGCATGCTCTCTAGCTATCGCTGCAGGAGGTAAAGCTCCTGCTAACGTTGTGAGTGAGCCTAAGTGGCGTGGCTCAGAAGTATGTGGTGTCAGCTTGTGGACATGCATTGGGAGGAGGCTCAAGAAGGAAGTCTTGCAAAACCAGGTCCCTTAGCATTAAGAGCTTTGAAAACCAGCAGGGACTGCTTAAAATAAATCCTCTATTTTATAGGCAGCCAACGTGAAGGGCTCAAGGGGGTGTAATATGAGCATGGCTGCTCAATCCTGTGAGTGAACATGATGCTGTATTCAGCACTAGTTGTAGTTTTGATGTTTTTCTCAGAGCTAATAATGGAAGCAGCAATTTGCTTTCTCCAGAGAGAGGAGTGGAAGGTGTTTTAGCATCCTGGATATATCTGTGCACAGGGACAAAAATAGCTGGACAGATCTGGATCATGGAGCTGTTTCTATGTACACAGAATAGCAGCATTTAGATCCATATCATAAAGAAATAATGAATGGGGTTTTGGAGCAGCCGACTGTAAAGAAGAGATATGGTAGTATTCTTGTGGGTCTTACGTTCTTGTAGATGCAACTTGAAAAGTGGAATGATTAACGTCAGCTTCGTCTATCTTAAACCAAATTCACAAACTCAAAGAGAGCCCTTTTTTATTGACCTTTTGAACCTCACTGAGGTCACATGCTCTTTGAAGACAGGAAATTTTTCTATAGGTAGGTTTCTGAATTCTAATAATAGCCTCTTATGTGTAAAGAAAGAGAATCTGTTTTCATGTCTGGCATGAGAAGAATATAACATTATCACTACTTATTTTTATTACTACTGCTTGGGGCCAGCTTTGTTAAGATATTCAGGAACCTAGAGATAGCAACTGGCTCCTAGGAGATATTAGTGTGAGATGATAAACCTTGATCCTTCCTGGATGGCTAGTCCTTCAGTTTCAGATCTTTTGCAAATATTATTTTACACCATGAGAATTAAGGCTTTGAAGAGACTGAGGATAAACACAGGTTCAAACCTCTTCTCAAAACTAGAGCACTCCTGGATTTCATCAAATTTAAGAAAATTGGAAGCTGTGAGCTCATGTCTGAATTGCTACTCAAGAGATGAACCTGCTCTATCTCAGAATGCCACTTCTTGGTTTGGTACCTTATAAGAACTGTGTGGTTGCTTTGAAACCCAGCTACATCTAGGCTAAAACTCTTCAGCTCACAGCACAGCCTGCGATCTCCCAATACCCTCAGGCTGCCATAGCACACTGCAGGCCACACGCTGCCTTTTTTTTTTCTTTTTTTTTCTTTTTTTTTCCTTTTTATGAGATTATCATTTTACCAGAATCCCTTCTTTTCTCTCCTCACACTCCCTTCCAGCTGTCTGTAAGAAAAGTTTAAATAAAAGAAGATAGATCATCTTGAAAGGCTTCTATACGATGGGGGAGCTTTCTTTATTTGTTATTTACCCCGTGTGTGAGCACTGTGAGATGAAATACTGTTTGAACCTTTAAGTGTGCTTGAATTATACTCAGCCCTTCTTCATTCCTTGTTCACATGTGCTGCTCAAGTGTGAACTACCCCAAAATTCACCAGGTTGAGAGGAATTGTTCAAACAGAGAATTGCTTTACTAGAATTGTACATGCATGAGGAACTGTGTTCCTTTCATAAGCTTATCATAAAATAAATAGCAGAGTCTGCACAAAATACATATTTGACTCCTGGCTATCCATTTAAAGCAGGGCATGCTTTAAAGACTCATTTCCTCTCCTTTCTCCTTCATGTGCATCCACAGCAAAGGCAACAGGGAGAAAGAAAATATTTCCTGACAACAGAGCATCTGCCCAGCAATAAGATATGCAAAGTTTAGAATAAAAAACATGTTTTAAGATACCCAAAGAAATACATAAGATATCTCCCATCAAAGAGACAAATTAGGAGGATCAAGAAAAAAAAGTTCTACTACTTAATTCTACTAAGAATAAAAAAAATCAAGTACTTTTTGAATAATTGTATCTATTGTTATAAGTTACCTTAATCAGGTCTTCAAAAAGAAGATGAAAAATGGAGGTGTATATCTGATCTAAATATCTAGTCTGCATTTATAGAGCCCTGTTGACTCTGGTTAGCATGGAGAAGTAACAATTCAAGGACAGGTTCTTCTGGCATATTTTGGATGTTTGCTCCATGGTGAGGTAACAGCTGAACTCAGTGTCTCATTTTTCCATTGACTGTATGCATAGTCTAAAAAGCTTGCTCAAACGCAAACCTCTACACAACAGGCATGAACGTTCAGTGAGATGAATCCTACCATGGAGGTCTATGAGTTCTTCTAAGGATATAGGACCAAACAGTTAATCCAAACAGTATCCTTTTCACATATGACTCAAGGGATGCTCAAATACAGTAGCAAAATGCAAAACCTGCAAAATGTAGAGAGAAATGTATTATGAAAAAAATATGGAGAATGAGAACTGATTTTTGAAGTTATATTTGATCATTTATAGAATAGAAAATACAAAATTTAAAACTCCCAAATTTGGGAATTTTTAACCAATCATTTGTCCACTCGTTAAAAAAAAAAATCTAAATCATATTATTATATTAAATAACTATCTGGTTTCATTCTAAAATAAGTGAGAGAGCATTTATGTCATGAAGTAGTCACCTTTAAAGATTACCTTCTGAGTATCACTAAGATAGAAATGAATGAAAAGCCAATAACTCCTAATGCACACTGTCCTTAATAGCACATAGGGAAGAATTTGGAAAATATTTCTTCATCAAATGGACCTACCAACAAAAACCACCAATGAAACTACAATTATTAAAATCATCTCACTGATTTTACCAATGCCTTTTAGTTGGATATTAAAGCACCAAGTCTGTAAGCAAAGAATCGAAGATTCTAACAAAACAAAATGTTTTATTCTTTCTTCTGTCTTGAAGAAGTCAGAAAAGAGCAAAGCTCAGCTGTTCCATAATACAAAAAGTCAATATTCTCACAAAAACTTCTGAAATCAGCATAAAATGGGTGTAGATTTTCTGTGAAAGATGCAGCAATTCACATTGCAAACACAAACCATGAGTGAACAAGAGCTGTGTGTTGTTGACAACTACTAGGAAAGAAAGTGAAGAAAAGAAAGAATGAGAAAGAGAATAAAAGAATGAAAGAAAAGGGAGGAAGGCAGATAGGAAAGCAGGCAGAGAGGTACTCTAGTTAAAATAACTTCAGGTTGGAGGATGTATGTGAACTATGAAGTTACTGGCTCTTTTTCATCGGTAGTATTTTGCAATGGCATACTAATCTAATACTAAACACTAGGATTTATTAATCATTATCACTAGCATGAATCAATCCTCAGGACATTATACTATATAGTGTCTTATCAAATATACAGTTTATGCTCCCAGCAGATGAATTCAGCAATGTCTCGAATGAATCCTCTCAACTCTTGGACTTTATTCAAAATCTATGCAATTTTGGACAGATGACTAAGAAATATTTTGCTGCAGTTGTATACATTTGAAAATCATGCATCCTATCCTAGATTTAGGGCAGAATGGAAAGTCACTAAGGTCTATGTTTGTTTCTTTTCGGAATTCAGTATTACTTTGTTAAAAGTTTATTTTCTTAAGAACTCAGCTTTATGTTATGTTATGTTATGTTATTTATTTTATTTTATTTTATTATTCAGTAGCTTGTTCTTATGTACTTTTGGATCCCATTCCTTCTTGCAAATTATTATTATTATTTGCATACATAATTCCATTTCACAATCTCTCTTGTTGTTCTTATCACTTGGTCATATCATTAGTACATTTCAGTACATTTCTTCTCACTGGGTTCTGTCATGAGTGGAATATGACCAAAAAAATCATGCTTAAGTAGAGTAATATTTTGTCTGTACTTTAGAGGTCGGTTCTTTTTTTGCTTTTCCAGTATAGACAAAGATAGACATACTGTTTTATCATCTTTATTAACATGTTGTGATAACGTGATGTTTATTCTGTCTATTTTTCTGGAGTCATCAAATTATGGTAATACCTGATAAGAATTATAGGAATTTTATACAATGTTTTGCTGTCAATCCCTATGGATAGCTAAACAGCATACAGATCTATTGCTGTTACCTTCCAGCAAATAATCTATAATGTATGTTTTCTTAAATTAATTCCTTCCATTATATCTCATATTAAAAGAAGAATTGTCTAACATTACTTGCGGATGATTAAGAGGATATATTTGAATACTGAAGGTCAGAAGGACATTTCAGTAACCATGATTTCTATTCCATCGCTAAACTGTTTCTGTATCAATAGCATTCTGAGATAAGATTTACAGGCACCAAAAATGCATTTTTCATCAAAACTACCCCTTGATTTGTGGAACAGGAGCCAACTTGAAAGGTGTGTAAAAAGTAAAGCTGAATCTCTTTTTTGGTCTTGTTAACAGCACAGATATCTTGCATGGTTATAGGTTTGTTTTTAAAAAATAATTCAGGGCCAGTGAGTAAACTTCGACACTTCAGTTTCTACAGCTCTCTTGAGCCGTTCTGTTTCAGTAGATAGGCTACTGCTACAATGTTTTCAACTCAGCTTTGAATGGAGACATATTAAAAAGCGCAAATGAGGAGTTTAATGGTTTGGAATTTTGTTTGTTT
The DNA here is from genome assembly GCF_000705375.1 of Tinamus guttatus. The sequence goes on along the minus strand of NW_010585397.1, from coordinate 598,611 downwards.
GTTTCTTTGTTTGTTTTTTGAGGTGGTGGTGGTGGGAGGGGACAAACCTATCCACCCTTCTGCTTCTTAATGAGGACTCAGCACAGATTCCTGGAGACTCAATCATTCTCCTGCACCTTTTCAGAGTTCCAATTCCACACAGCCCAGGAGTCAGGCAGCTTCTCAAACGAGGAGCTAGCCACTGATTATGTCTATCTTAATGATAGAAAATTAGTCTGTGTGACATGCTCACACGAAATATAGCAACATAAGTTTCAATGAAGCACTTATAAAGGCACAACTGTAGAGGTATGACTTTGCACTGCAGTTATTTGGGTGCTCAGACTTGAAAACTCATCATTTCAGTTCATGATGTAGTGACAAAAATCTTGCCTGGAGATGTTCAGTAAACAGTAATTCACACAGCCTGTCTGGTGGCCTGATTTTTCAAATATAGCCAGTCTTGTCTGTCTCAAAAACCCAGCACAGAAGGCATACTTGTTAAATATTGTGAGACACCTGTAGCTGCCCTTTACATTGCAGATGGTTTCAGAGGTCTGTATTTTGGTGTATGACAGTGTTGAGGTGGCTGTAGGAAATGCCTTTCGGATAAAATATATTGCTGTGTACAGATAGCAGTAGAGTGGAGGAGACAGAACAACAGTGGTATTTTGCCTCAGCTCATATATCCTACATCTGGTATGTAGGGTGTAAGATTACTTTAGAAATTTGCTGTGAGACACTAGAAATGATACCTGCATTTTCTTGGCCTACCTATCAAGCGCTTCTTGGTGTAAGGATACAATGATCTGTCAGAGGTTTCATGAATATGAACATTAAAGGAAACTGTTTTTTCAGCAATTTAGTTATGGCAGATAATAGTACCTGGTAATTTATACAACTTTACAGACATTTATATAACTAAGCAGCTTCAATTTGTAATGTCCCTGGGAGGTAATGTAGGGAAGATGAAGTAGAAAGTGTAAGTGAATTGGTGTCACATTTTCTAATAACCTTAAAGCACATTTTTGTACAGATTGTAATAATGGTAATCTGCTAGCACCCAGCAGTTCAGCTTCAGGCACGTTTCCAAAGGAATTAAGAGTGTAACCAGAGAAACGTCGCCCAATAGCACAACTACTAGTTGTGTATCTCAGGTGGCAAATGTCAATTCAAGTGTTCAAGCCCCTCAGTCACAAAAAGAAACACAACTCAGAAGCTCATTTTTAAGCCACCATACTAGGAACCTTGCAAGGAAAAATCTCCTTAATCTGCATATTTTTTGAAAGGCATATTGGAAACCTGGCATGTACCTGTGTGATGTAGGTAAAGAAGGAGGCAGAAAAGCTTCACTTTAAATTATAAACAGATGCCAAAATACAACCTGTCATTCTCCTAGATCTTCAATTCGCATTGGAATCAGCCACAAATGGCCATGATCATGTATGATCAGGTCTCATGTGCATATGAACAAAGCAACCAGCCAGGAAACTTAGCACAAATAAATGAATACATTTCAAGGGGAAAAAATGTATTTGCAATTTCTATGAGGAAGAGTCAGTGTGCTGTGCTCTAAAATATATACAAAGTTCATAGATCTTGACAGTCCTGTGTAGTCTGATCTTTTTCAGTTGTTTAAACTTATATCATCTCTTCATAGCAGTTATAATCTCCACTGAGTTCCTGTTATTGACAGAAGAAACAGGCCACAATCCAGGAAAGCACTTAAACGCAGCTTAGCTTTAAATATATGAAGCTGTGCTGAAATCAATGGGACTAATCTCACGCTAAAAAGTAAGCACACGCTTAAGTTCTCTGCTGGATCGGGGCCATAAAATAATGCAGTTTTGCCAATAAATAACTTGTCCATCAGGGAAAATTCTGTTGAGACTTGTGGAATTCATAAAAAAAATCTATTTATTGTCAATGGAATTGACAGGGGATTTCTAGTTTTTTGGTCTTGTTTCTGAAGTCTCAGCTGAGTTGATGTAGCCATGGTGTGAGATCAGAATCAGGGGTGAGGCTTCTAACTGGAGTTATTTGGCTTACAGGAGTCATTTTATGATCCAAGAGGCATTTACTGTATGTACATTCACACAAGCTGAATCTGGAACATTTTCTTAGCTGACTTAGGAAAGTTTCCAGAGAGCAGACATACAAATTAAAGCTTCTGGAAGAACAGTCCTCATTCACTGCACATATTAGCCTGGGATCATAACTAGATTTTTTTTTTCTTTCCTTTTTTTCCAGGGTATATTATAAATCTTATGCTTCTAAATCAAGAGAAAGGATAACTTAAGCATACTTGTCAGCTGGACATATCCTTTTTCTCAAGAGCCAGTTGAAAGAGATAAAATTGATAGGTTTCTTCTAGTTGTCGATATTGATTGCCAAATAAGTTACTTTTCTTTATTGCTTTACAAAAAGAAAAAAGAAAAAAAAAAGTCTGTTTGCTAAAACTGATGTAACATACTTTCACTTCTCACAAAAAAATGAAAAGAAATGGAGATTTTTCCAGTGGCATGAAAAGGCAATTATGCCTGCCAGGAATGGGTGTAGAGAAAGCAAGAGAATGCAGTTTGGCAGAGGGGTGCAGAAACTGGCATGATCACTCATCTAGAGCCAAATCTGGCATGTCATGAAACTGTTCTCTCTGCTTTAGACAGAACTTAAGTTTTTTCATGACTACTGGAAAGATATTGCATGAGTTGAAAACTGCCAGCGAGTGATACTGGAATTATAAAGCCTTTAAAGAAGCATTTAGACAAAGTATCTAGAGAGCAGACCATAACAGCCATAATGGCCCAGTCACAATTCAATGAGATGAGATGTTAGGCTGAATTAGAGATAAAGGAGAAACTTCAGATAACTCTTTTTATTCTTTTATATTTTATTTTTTTTTACCAATGAACACTGATTGGTGAAAGCTAAACTTTTTGAGGGAACAAATCTGTTTTGACAGAGCTCTCAGTTTGAAACATGCCATGGGAAAATATTTCAAAAGAATAAATATTTGTCAGTGAAAACCTTTTGTTTTCTGTTTTGTAATTACTTTATTACAAAATATGTTCATATTTAAATAGTAAAGAATATCTCTAACAACATTGAACATTCAAATAATTCATAATTACTGGAGCCATATTCCTAAGAACTGAGGGTATAGGGACATACCAAGGCACTGTTGCTAAAAACAAACAAACAAACAAAAAACAAGAAAAAACAGAGGGTATATTTTTATGACTGCTTTGGGAAGCTGATGGAAATGAATTTTACTAAAATGAAGAAAAGTGTGAATAATTCAAAACTGCCAAATAATGAACATATTGCAAAAGCAGGAGGAATCAGACTCTATTTTCATTCAGAATTTAAGATTTCATTTAGACTGCATTCTTCCTCTCATTTGACATTTAGATGGCAAATGATCCTAATATCCTGAGGAAATACTCATCAACTTTCCCTTGGCTAAACGGAGACTGAGATTTTCCAAACCCAGTAGTGTCAGCAAACCAGACACTCCAATGACAAGGAGGAGCACAAGATGGATCACGAACTAACCATTAAAGAAGGGTGTATTGTTTGTACTCCTTCTCTGTGCTTCTGGATGTTGAAAGTGAATGTTGCCCATTAGGGACATCCGCAAATATAATTGCAAAATAGAAGAATTGCAGTTTAACTGCCTACAAAGATAAAATGGTCAGACAGCTAAATTTTAGGAGTTTTAGAAAAGTTAATTAAACTGTTCTGTTACTATATGAATATGTAATCTACATCTGTGAAAGAAGATCTGACTGATCATAGGGATGCCATGTCCTTATGCTTTGTGACAATGCGTAGACCACACTGAAATGGTTTAAGGTAAATCCTGAGCACAGGCTGGTGGAGAAACAGCTTTCCAACTCCTACACAACAGAGGCAACATCTCCTACCAAGTGTTATCACATGAGTAACACCAAAGCTTAGCTGGAGTAAGGGCTGATGGGAAACCCCTTGCATGTGAGAAGATACAAATTAACATGAATCATAATGCAGCCCTTGAACCACAGCTTCTCCATGCCTAGTGAGCAGATGGTCACCAAATCACATGTACTCTTCTGGACTGAAGAATTTAAAAAATTGTTTTAGTTTGCATTACTGCCAAACACTTATTATAAAAGAGTGACAGTGCAGGCAGTGGCAGCCCAGGCAATCACTAGTCACATGTAAAAAACTCTGTGAATGGCTACTATTCATGTATTTTATTCATGCAGGGTTAAATTCAAGAGTCCAAATACTTGAAACTGCATCTTTTAGGCCTTGGCAGTGTCCTGAACATCACGCTGTTGACTACTACCAAATGAATTTCCTTTCATTTTGAACAGAAGCCACTGGAGCTGAGCCACTTTCCTAGCTAAAATCTTGATAAAATGTGTGCATTTCTCGTGAAGAAAGTCCACTTTTCAAGCATGAAGAATTCTCTGAAATTTCAGCAGATAAAATTCCCTGGAATTGTTTCTTCTTGGACACTACATGTCTGTATAGAAAAGATTACAAGAGGCCTGCCAAGGAGAGGGCTGCAATCTAAATTGCTCTCTGTTTTCAGCACTGAAGCATATCTCATAGAAGTTGTACATTGTATTATACATAGCAGAATATATCATTAGAGATATCATTAAAGTCTCAGTGACACTTCTGGAAATTTGGTATCTTCAGCAAATTTACTCAAGTGTAGCTGAGTGGATGTTAATGGGAATTCTAAAGAAGATGCTTGAGATGGAGCAGAATCCAGTTTCTCCATCTGCTCTCAGCCCTGCAAAACTAAAAAGAAGAGAGTCAAAGTTATTCATTGGCACTCAAAAAAAAAAAAAAAAAAAAGGAAATCATTCAGTATATAGCCTATTCGTCAAGTACAAGAATGTTTTTAGACACTTTTTTTCCAAACAGAGTCACTTTTAAGAATCAAACTATGATTTCAGTAGTTTATAGAAAAACTACTAGTAGTGACTCAGTCCTATAGAGCTTGCAGACTTCACTGGAAAGAGGGTCTTTATTTATTTATTCTAGTAAGATGGTAAAAAAGAAATAATTTGGAATCTGGAAAAGTTTGGACTTTATCATCGATAGTGGATATACTACATATGTCAAGAGACAAGGCTGTGGCATATTGGGGTCTCAGTTGGAGCACTCCTGAGGGCAACAACGGGTACTGACTGTCCTTCTTTCCAAATTGGCTTCTCTTGCTGTCGTACCACTGAGGAACTTTCCATCTTGGGCATCATCTTAGCTTCTTGAAGAGAATTTCACAAAGCATGGGCTTTACAACCTTCACAAGGCAACAAACTTACAGGCTTCTTCACAGGCTCCCATTAGCACAAGAAAAGTCTCAGAAAATTCCTTATTTCTCCAAGACTGAGGACCACTCCTGTCCTCTGAAGTAGCCTAATACCTTCCTTTGTCTTACGTGTTCTGCAGAGGAAGCCCTGTACAGTCTAATGCTCCTTTGGGTCAATAGTCTCCCCAGCCTCCCAGCTCCTGCTCAAACTGAATTTTTGGTCCTTGTCTATGAGCCTAGGAGAGAGTGTGCCCTCATCCATCCCTAAGTTATAAGCTGTTCTTAGACCAAAAATTGAAATTAAATTAGAGGGAAAAAGAAAAAAAAAACACATTCTGTACTTTTTAAAGCTGATTCTTTTTTTAATAATAATAAAAAAAATTAGGTATAGTTAATTCTTTCTTTTAATTCTTGGTTTCTCCTTTGTAGCTACTCCACTCCACACATCTCTGAGCAGAAGATAGGGAAAAAGTATGTGGAAGAGGTGGCATGGATTGCAGTCATGAATAAAATAAGACCACTGCTTTTAAGTAGAGCACCACTAAAAAAAGTTAACAGATCAGCACAAGTGTTTGAAAAGTTCAAAACCTGCCAAAACCTGCTGCTTTGCAAAGCTCAAGCCGGTTTCTGTTGCTTGCATCCCTTAACACCTGAATTGCCTCCAGGAGCGTGCGGACTGCTAAGTAACGTTCTCCGAATGTCCTTGCTTTCCAAAAGAAATATATTTTCCATTTCTTGTGCTAAGTGTTTGCAAACAAAGCAAAGATGAGAGAAGTGCATTAAACTTTTGGAAAGAAGAAGGTGGTTCTTCATGAGTATGCATTGCATCATTCAGTATGGCCAAAACGCAAACTCTGTTTTTTCTGAGTAGAAAAGCTTTGCCCTCACTCTGAACAACTCCACTGTATCTGAAGAACAGAGATACCTATCTCAGAGTGCTCCTGCTCAAAAGCAACATCTAATTTGTAAAATGATGAGTAAAAGTGTTATAAATATTCAGACTGGTCATTTTTTTCTTGTTTGTTTGTTTGATCTCAAGATGGTCTCTACCATGTACTCTATTAAAAAAATATGAAATATTTTCCTCTTATAAATAAATGCTAGCCTAAATACACTAAACCCAAGCTTTGGAAACAAATTCTGTTTTCTTTTTTTCTCATGTTATTGCCATTATTAAAAAATGTCATTTTCATTATTGCTAACTTGACAAACTAGTAAGAGAATTGTATCAGGGATGTGGTGCATGTGGCTAATCTTAAAATATGAATACTGTATCTTACAGTGAATACAGTGTCTTGCCCAAAAACATTAAGTTCAAACTAACTTCTTCCTCTGTATCTGTCTTTCAAACATCTTTTTATGAGGAAAATCTGCGCTAACAAAGAGTTTTAAAATTCATTATTCCTGAAAAAAATAGACCTGGGTTTGTCACTGAGTTTGGGATAATACATAAGTGACCATGTGATGCGGTGCAAAGGCTATGCTCGTATGTGTTCAAGATGACCAACATACATAACCTACTTATTTGCTTTGCCACCCCAAAAAATACAGCTATCCCACACTTATCTGGCTAGCACATTTTATCAAACCAATCACAGGTTATTTCCCTTGCCACACCCCATTCTTTATGGGAGATGAATTTGGGAAGGCAGTCTTGCACTGAGTCATTTGCTTTTTGCATGTAGGGGTGTCAGTCAAATGACTTTGCTAGGATCCCTTAATCATTTGAACATGTCCTGGTTTTTGATGGCCACTCTGTAATATGCTTATGCTAACCCTAAGAAAAATGACATTTCAAATGCTGTAGGAGAGTATATGTAAACAGAGAGAGGGAGAGAGGCTATTTTTAGCACCTCCATATTTAAGCACCTGCAGAATAGCTATTTGGAAACTGAAACAGTGACAAAAATCACCGCGCTCTACAGACTGGTAAATAAGATAGTGCCAACATACACATTATTGTGGAAAACCAGTTACTGATGCAGGACTGAATCACTGTCCATCACAGACTTAACAAACAGATTGTTGCATATATCCATGTAGTAGCATTGAGGACAGGTAGATGTTTGAGGGCAGAATGAAGAAAAAGCATTTCATTAGCAAGCTGAATTGCAGGAAATGTCCTTTCAAAGAGTTAGCTAATCATAACTAAGATTAAATCAAAGGAATGGTGTGCAAACTATAGATTAAGTGATGAGTCTTGGTTTGGATCACATCCATCCAAGCAGAGGTTTTCTAAAGCAATTTCAAAATCTTTATTTAGTAGGTTACTTGTAAGTAAGTCTCATAATTTCATATTGGTAAAATTTCATCCTACTTTTATCGGTATCTGCAATTTCAAATCCTCATCTAGATTTGCATTTTCTCTAATATGACACAAATATATCAGCAAACTTTGAGCAAACCATCAAGGTCTGATGCACACTGTTTTAAAGGAGATATATTTCATTTCTAATAAATATCCACATACTGGAAAGTGACTTTTTCCATGTGAAGGAGAAAACATGGTGAGAGTAGTAATAAGCGAGAGTCATCCCTGATTTATGAAAGCAAACAACGGAAAGATGATATGCACTTATTTCCCGACATTTTTAGAATTCTTTATACAATTAATTTCATTATAAAAGAAAATGTCATGCTTTTTGGCCCTGTCCATTGAAATAATATCACAATAACATTAAGTGGACTTACACAAAGATGGTTTCTACTAGGTTAGCACCTATGGATGTTATTGTTTAGTGAACATCAGAGTAATGTTTTGTTTTTAATTG
>NW_010585397.1:551580-583766 GCF_000705375.1 Tinamus guttatus | reverse complement strand
AAGGAATTTCCACAAAAGTAAGTCATTGGATTCCATCTTTTTGATCAGTCCATCAGGCCCCATTGCAGTGGTTATTAATGTGGCCACTGAGCAAAGAGCGAGTTGAACTCATTTGCACAATTGCCAAATCCCAGTGTCCTCAGCATATACATATCATGCAGAACCCAAGTGGCATCAACGCACTATGTAGAAATGCAGTATATTAAATAGATTCTAGGTAGGGGAAATTAACTGTGTATAAACAATCTGATTTTACAGCACAGATGCAGGGACTGGATGTGTCTGGAATATATCAGACTTTCAGTGCCTGTGCTTTTAAATCCAACATCTCCAGGACAAATCCAGCTCATTACACATGCATGTTTGAGTCAATCTGCACATGTGCAGTAGCTACTTGTCCAATCTGCCAAATATCAAGAAATTCTCTATAGACAAAAAGCCTACTTCTTCTGTTTTTGCTCAAAGTTTCTAGGGATACCAGACGCAAAATAATCTCATGCAGAAGGGACTTAGTAATGCTACCGGAGGACAAGCTGCAGTTCCAACTTTTAAACAGGACTTCCCCACGGCAAGGTGGGGCCAGATGGCTGTTACTCTGTTTACCTTCCTTCTGGCTGAGATTAAGAGGACCATTTTCAAGTCCCTTAAAAGCCCAAGCTGCCACTGCAAGAAGTGAGTAAATCATACCAAAAAAAAAAAAAAAAAGTCTTCTCTAAGTCAACATATAAAATTTCTTCATTCCCTTTTGAGAAGAGGATCTAAGCTCTGAAGTTGCCCACTCAGTCCTCTTGCCTTGTTGCACTAATGAATTAAAGGGAAAATATTGATACAACGGACCTTTTGCATGAAAATGAAGAAATCCATGTACAATGAGACCCCAGTTTGTGAATCTGAATCAGTACAACACAACATGTTCTCAAAAGCTTTGGATGATGTATTTAGCTGAGCATGCACCGCTAGATGATTACTGAATCGCATTGGTTCTGATATCCTCACACTAAATAAAACACTGGCATTTTAGAAAGGCTGCAGAAAAGGGCCATAAGTGTGAGCCAAGATCTGAGACAGCTGTCTTGGTGAGCAGCTAGAAAAATATTTGCGATAGTAGGGGATTCTTTGTTTAGTAAACAAAAACATACCAGTATCCAATGACTGGAAGCTTAATCTGGACAAACTCATACTAGCAATTAAATTGGGTAATTAACCATTGGAATAATTTATCTAGGGATCTGGGCATATACCTTATCATTGGCAGTCTCTAAATCTAGATTATCTATCTTTCTAAAAGATATGCCTAGCTCAACCAGCAGCTCTTGGACTTGATGTAGAGTTTTTATAAAACAGATTAAATGAGAGGAACATCATGATCTGGCCTTAATATCTGTGAATAACCTAACACTGCTACTCTGGCAACAACATCTGTCAGAAGAGTAACAACATCTTAAACCACTGCAAGTGCTTGCTCTGAGAAAAAAGATTCAGAGTACTCTAGGATTTTCCTCTAACCTTCCTCCCCTAAGGTTTTATGCAATAATTCAAAAATCTGTTTTTGTTTCAAAAGCTAGCATAGTTTCTAATGTGTTGTCCCCAACCTTCATTAAAAAAAAAGAAAAAAGAAACCTGTATATGCATATATAACACCATCTAAAAAGCTAAGCCTTTCACTTACATCATTTGTATACATTAAAGAAAGACACGGACTGCATCCAGATATGGTCAGTGAGAGTAATTGCAGATCTAGAAAATATGGTCTTGTTCAGTCAAGAGAAGAGACATTAACCTTTGAGTACATCAAATGCTACTGAAAAGAGCCTATATTTTTCATGGCAGAATAGATGAATAAGAATTACAGGAAGGTGGATTAATTTTGTATATTAGGAAAAGCTTCCTACAAGTCAGTTAGTAGATTGCTTTGGTAAGTCTTGGAATATCTATTTCAGAGAATGCTGAGAGATTTATCTAACAGATTAGGCTAATTTGCTTTGGGATTAAAGTATTTTCCAGTGTGATTTGCTCATATTCTATGAAATCAGGTGTAACTGCAGAGCGCATCTGCAATGCCCCAGGAGATCTATAAATAAAAACCTTCTATAAAAACCATACAGCATTGCTGCAATGATGTATGTGAGTGGAAACTCGTACATAAATTAGTTCTGCTCCATCAAAAATCAGTAACATTTAGATTTTAAAAAATCTAATTACAACTCAATTCTGCTGTGTTCCATTATTAGTGTGTACACCATCTGAAAGTTGTGAAAGTCACACATCTTATATTCTTAAGCAATAAGACTACAGGTGGATTACTCAAATGGAGCAATCATCATACAAATTGTAAGACTTATTGTTATTTTCACAGAATCACAGAATATTTGGCTTTGGCAGGCATTTCCGAACATCATCTAATCCAACTCCTTTGCTAAAAGCTGGATCAGCTATAACAAGTTCCGAGGACCATTTCCAGACAGGTACTAAATAGCCCCAAGGATGGAAATCCCACAACTTCTCTGGGTGATCTCTTCCAGTTTCTGATCACATATTCAGTAAAAAGGCTTCTTCCCATGTTGAAATGGAATTCCTTGTATTCCAGTTTATGCCCATTACCTCTTGTCCTTTCACTGATCGCCACTGAGGAGAACCCGCATCCGCCTTGTCTGCTCTCCCCATTAGGTACTTTTACACATTGGTAAGACCCACAGGAGGGTAGTAGAGGTTAACAGACATTGTTTATGTACACAGGGTCTGACAGATGGGAGTAGAAGGGAATGTAATTTCTGGTGGTATAATTGCACCAATCCCATTGGAATCAGATTCCCTAGATTAGGAGGCAGGGAAGATGTTGCATAAAAAATAAACTGTGCAGGCAGAAGGATGTTGTCTTCTTTCACTTTTGGATTTACTCCGTAGTTGCTTGCAGGTGCTTCGTGCCTCAGTGATCTGGGAAGACCGCCCCATTTTGTGAACCGTGTCTGATCTTGTGAGGAGTTATGGTATGAGGGGTAGTGGGACAGGGCTACATACATATAGACCCTGAATCTTCCTTATCCTTCAAAATATACCCCTAAAGTCTTTAACAACACACACTGCTATAAAGAATGTCTGCATACAAAATTATGCATGTGCATAGTTTGCTTATGATTAGAAGAGAGTCAACCTTTAAAATATTTCTAAAGTCTTAGTTTCACTCATACTTACGAACAAGAAATTGTCCAAGCCCATTTCTCCATTTTAGGAGCATTTTCAATGCTAATGTAATTATATGAGATGCCAACTGTTGGGATTTTTTGTTTGTTTGTTCTTGGTGTTTGAGGAAGAAGTCGCTTTCTACGTTCATATGCAATTTCCACTGAATCAAGAAATGACGTAGTTTTCAAACTATTTCAGTCTTATCTGCCATAAAGAGATGCCTCAGAAATTTGTGTCCCATGATGCAGAAACAGTACATATGTACTTTCCCTCTGTTTCATGCTGACGTGGATGTTCTCTATCAGTGCCTACTAACAGTTCAATTATTTACTGAAATTTACTGAAAAAAAAAATGTTGTGTTCTGGTGATGAAAATCACAGTGTCTCTCACCTTTCCTTCATCTGGAAGGAAACACAATCATTTTAACTTACTCCCAAAGTTTCTTCTCCTTGTTCATGAAACTATATGGCTCTTTCCTTGATTTTAAATACATCTATTGCAATTCTTATGCACAGTGCTATTTGGTGAAACACACGGAACAGATAATATTTTTATTTGCTATGAATTAAACTTTTCTTGCAATTATACTGAAGAGCTTTACATAAGTTGCTATTGGAGCTTGGAAACACCCCTGTGAAGTTTACTAACATCCTCATTTTACAGATAGGAAAACAAAATCTTAAAAAACTGGCACAATTTTCCCAAGATCACCCCAAGAAATGATGGTATCAATGACTAACTCCCATTTGTGTACCTAGCAGAGGATCGCGCAATGGGGACCTAGCAGAGCCTCGCATTCCCAAGATCACCCCAAGAAATGATGGCATCAATGACTAACTCCCATTTGTGTACTTCACTTACAAGGGCTCAGGACTCTCCTGTGGGACCTAACAGAGCCTCGCGCAATGTCTACTGCGTGTACATGTCACTATTTCCAATTAAGTCCATAAATTTTCCAGACTTTCAAGTTACTTTGTTTTACTGGCTTTATTCACATTTGTCTCATAATCACAATAACAGGACAGGTGTGCTGCTTTTCTCAGCAATGATTCTGGTCCCCTGATGGCGTAAACTCCCTGGCCTTTGACCCTGCAGTTTATCCGCTCAGGAAACTGGTTTACTGCTTTGCAAAACAGCACACCCCTATGATTAGCACTTAATTACAGTGAAGCCAGTAGCAGCTCTGCGAAAGTTAAGTTGACTTTTTGTATATGGATCATATTTTGCATGAGTTTAGGTTTCTGGCAATCATGTTGCCTCACTTTGAGAGTCTATGGATAAATGCATTTTATTACCTGTTATATGTATATGCATCTGTGTATGTTAACTACAGAAAAATCAGGACAGTGATTCAGTTAGTTTTATTTATGTTGTTCTTTCTCCTTTCAGGATTTAAAAAATATGTGTTTCTCCAATGCACAATACTTTTTAGGCACCATACAAACAGGATTGTGTGTTCTATCTGTCTATGTCTGTGAGGCAGACAATTATCACCACTTTAAAAACCTATGCAAACTCAGCGGAATATTATCATATGAGCCTTCAGAATAAATAAATAAATAGATAGATAGATAAACAAACAAATAAATAAAAGCTATGTCTGTCAGAAATTTGATTCAATTGTATCAGATTACATATTCTTAGTCCAGCATCCTAAACAAAATATAAGCATTCTTAACTTAAAGAAAAATATATATGCTAGAAATTCCACAGCTAGAAATCTTATTAGGCTTTTGAGGTAATCTTGAAAATGTGTAATACAATTCATATACAAAAGTTGAAAAGCTACTAACGAGCACTGCAAAAATATTTTCTCAAAGTATCAACTCTAATTTCTGTTCTTTTGAAAGAAGTTTGCAACATTATGAATTAACATATGACAAAAATATCTCAGGGGTAGCAATAAAATAATGATACTGTAGCCTCCAGTTTATATTGCATTACCGAAAATAATGAAAAAAAATTGTTGCCCCAGAGAGACTTGGAAGGCATTCAGATACACTAGAGCTGGGTGTGACATGAGAAGATAGATAGATTAGGCAGATAGGACTGAACCAGTTAAGAAACTTTTGGGTGCTCAGCTATCCAGTGTAATATCCATTTTGCTGATTGAAGGCTCTACAACTCATAATGAGTTCATATCATAAGACTCATTCCATAGCATGATAACTTCTTAAAAGTTATTCCATTCTGCGGTAATTTTTAAGGATAGATGCTTGGTTGTTTAAGTGTTTCTAAAGTGAACAGATAACATATCTGCATGTTTAGCAGATGCATATCTTTCCCTCAGAATGAAAGAATCTTGAATGCAGAGTTACATCCCTCGTAATCATGGTTCCTCTGTAGAATAGCAACATTTTTTTAATCATTGTTCCAGATTTCAGATACAGCCCATTCTGCCATCACTACAAGGTGAGTCAAGCTGTCTAATGGTTCTGTTATTTTCATGCTACCCAGGCATGTACTGAGAGTCTAGTAGCTCAATATCAATTCATCTCTTGGCTGAGACATCAAACTGAGATTCTGACCACTTATTGTAATTAAAAATCCCCATAAGCTTTTCACAAAGCATAGGTGCGCACCACAGTGTCCTGACAAAATTCCAACTTTGCATAATTATATTCTGCTTGTATATAATATAATTATATGAAATAATTATATTCTGCCTGAAATCCCCATGAAGTTTCATCTGGATGTAGGATCCCTCTTGTTTCCAATCTCAAGCTGTTGTGCAATGCTGCTGTCTGCTCAGGAATGCGTATCACAGACAGTTGATTTTTTTTTCTTGTTGTTTCTTATTTTATTCTACTATATCAATTTTTGAAAAAAATTAAAGGATGGCAAAACCGTTTTTAATCAGAGATCTTTAAAATTTCCTCTGTTGTTTGTTGAAAAACAGTGGAACAATAGACTATGTTTCAAGAGCAGCAAAATAATTTAGAATTTTTTTATGAATACTATTTTTAAACTTTCCACCAACTTAAATTTTTCCTCAGAGAAAAGTAAAGCAACCTTATTATGTAGTTTGCATATCAGCATCCATAGTTTCTGAGGACATTGTAGGATTGATCCTTCAGGATTCTGTAGATGTTATAACAATCTACAATTTTATTTTCTCTGTCAATTCAATGCACAGCAGACAATGAGCTAAGCTAATTTCATTTTACCTTTCTCCGCAGTGTAGTTATATTAGGCATGGTTTCATATCATTAATGCAAATCCATGAAGGTCCACTTAAAATGGCAAGTGAGCTCAAGTGAAATATTGCCATGTCATTTCTGGAAATGGCAATACAATTTCAGGAAGAAACAGAGCAATACATGAAAGCCAAATTGAATTGAAGCAAGAAGATCTCAGGGCCGTTCTGCAGCGCTGCTGTTATGATGTCACTAGAAAAACAAAAGCAGACCTGGTCTGAGGGGGAAAAATGGAAAGCTGAAAGCACAACAAAATGGGTCAATGCAAAAGCAAGCAGATGAGATCACAAAAGAAAAATAAAATCAAGTGTTCCTCAAAGTTACACTAACATTCAAACTAAAACACAGGGGAAAAAAAAGTCCTACTTGAGAGATTAACCTTTTTTTTTGCATTTGTATAGGATGTATGTGACTGAAGGTAATGGTTATCACAGGCCTCTCTGCTCACATATCCTCTCAGTCTTATCCATTACTTTTGCGGCACATGGTATCTGCCAGGAGTTCTTTGAAAAGCAATAGAAAATCCTTAAATTAGGAAGAACAACAGAAATGTACATTGATAATTATACAGTTTAAAGAGCCAGATTTGTAGCTAGTGATGCAATGTATGCAGGATCTAAGAGGTGTAACGCCAAGGCAAAGTAGGTATCATGTCACAAATAGCAGGATCAGTCTGTGCCACTGCCAGATTTGCAGCAGCCACTACATCACAGAGCAACAGACTGCAAAGCTTTGAGAGAAAGTATAAAACCTGGCCAGTCTCTGTTCACCAGCGAACAACAGTTACAGTTACAGCTTTGTCTTTATGGACGTGAATATCATATTAAAGAAAAAGAAAAAGAGAGAGATTAAGTATATAGTCTTTGCAATGGCATTACCCATATGCATAAATTTGACCAAGCTTCCAAGGAATTAGACTTTATATATCTAGTCGTTTGACTAAAAATCTATGGTCCTAGCTACCTACGTTTTGAAACTTTCATGAACATTCATTTATTCTTGCAGCACCCATGCAATAGTGAAGTGCCATTTATTTCCTTTATTAAGAGTCATCAACACATAGGGGTTTTTAGAAGAATTTATGTACATTAAAAAATAAATATTTATTAAAATTAAAAAATATATCACTACATAGCTCAAACCGATTTCAGTGTGTAATTCCCAGACACAATTGCACTGCAATACTAGTAAATTGATACAAGAAAAAATGATTGTTATTACAATTTCCACCACCTTCATGGCATTTCATTTATCCATTTTTTTTTGTGGTGGACAAGGGCCAAACAATGTAAGCTATGACTGAGCAGTTCCACTGAGCAGAGTCCACACAGATGTAAACTCATCAGTCTCTTCACTGCAAAGTGACATCTACTTTTTCAAAGTTTAAGAGGCTGTTCCATACCTGAACTGATATTTTTCAGGTTGGACTATTCTGTCTTAATTTGTGACTCTCTCTTCATACTACTGTGTGTGCTCAAGTAGACCAATTAAACCAAGACTCTGGAATGATTTAGACGTTATCGTGCAAAGTGTTTCATGGGTGTCAAATCTCCAGCTCAAACCGAGACACCTACATGCTCTATAAAATACTGAGAACAGAGGATCAAGAGTTAGCACATCACAGTCTACATGACATCTGCACTGATAAGTGATTCAGCTCCTGGGAGTGTTCTCCAGACCCTGGCCGAGTGGTAGAGAAAGGTCACATTCACTTCACTCTGGAGAAGACCCCTCACGGTATACTACATAGAGCTTATCTCTAAGACATCTCTGGGTCTTATGGAACACCCCTTTAGCTATAATATCTAATTAATTACCACTTCACACTCTCTGAAACCCTGGGATAGGTGAAGGATTTTTAAGGTAAAGGGTTTTTAAGAGGTCTTACATATATATTAAAAACAAACAAACAAACAAACAAAAAAAACTAACATAATACTAGAAAGCTCATTTTTTTTTGTGCAGGGCCCGCCCTTCCACTGGAAATTTCTGAAGGAAATTGTGGGAGATAGATAGCATGTGAGTCTATACAAGTGACCTGAATTCTCCTTTTTTAAGTTCCTCTTAAACATTTAACCAGAAGAAAGTCTGTCAAATTCAGATTAAGATTAGAACCATATCAGCATATAAAAGAAGATGTTTTATGCTGCTACCCCTATTAGGGTATTATATTTCATTTTACCACTGCAGGCCTGCTACTTTACCTTAGGGAGTTTTTCTCTTCTACTTTGCTGCTGTTGCATCTTCCCTCCTTTCTTCATTCATATATGTTCATTCATCTAATCCCACCTGCAACTTTCACTCAGTAAAATGGGATTTTTTTAACAAATCTTTACTTACTTTTCTTCCATATGCATTGATGCAGTTGTGCATTCTATGATATCTTTAATAACCCTGCATAATGCTTAGACATCCTCTGTCAGTTACACATCAAATATGCAACTTTACTGAAACATAATATTTTCTAGCTATATGAATGACATTTCTAAAGGAATGGAAAGGGAAAAAAAGTATATCCTACATATAATGCATTCTCATTAATCTTATATGTGCAATGAAGAAAATTCCAAAGTAAGATCATGGTTATTCTGCTTTAAACAATATTAAAAACCATGAAATGACTCTGCATTTGTGCTTAGATTTCTATACAAATATATCAGAAAGATTTAATTTATCTAATTAAAATAATTGCAGAGGAAGCCTATGTAACATTTACTAAAAGAAACAAAAATTAACTTAATCCGCTTTAAAATATAAATAAACAATAGCATCATTATGTTCTTCTATTTATTCTGTCAGACTCCCTCAAATTACCACTATGATAACAATTTCCAACTTTTTAAGGACAAAAGGAAACTTATGCTCAAGATTTTTTCTTATTCTTAACTTTTCCTAAATTTAACCTCAAGGTTATATTTTAAAATATAGGTTGAAATTGATATTAAAAGAAAAAATTACATTTACAGACATCTATAGTAAATACATGTCAGTTACCCAAAAACAAAAATACAAAACAAAAAAAACCCTCTTCATCTAGATACATCTGTGTAAAAATGAAATACCTTTTAGAGATATTCAACCCATGTTGCATTTGTATCCTGGATGTATAGAGGCAAAAAGGCTTACTTTTGTATGTGTACAGTTACAGCACATTATAACTGATTACTAGATAGCTTTTATGAAATGAAAAGTTTGAACTTGTGAATGTATAAGATAGATAACTTCAAATTACTCATCCAGTCAGGAGGTAAGAAAATGTTATATGGCCTCAGCATTTACTCAAAACTGAACAACAGCACCAAATTCTTAGTACTCATAACAAACTGCTCAGAAACAGCCTGCAAACAAAGATTTACTCATCAAGTTATTCACAGGAATTAAGAAGGAAATAATTTTGTATAATGAATAAATTCAGGAAAACCTCAAGCAGCCCATGGACAACTAACAGCAGAAAAGGCTAAATTTGTTCAAATAAATTATTCACTGTAAATTATTTGATCAAGTCTAGTGCTAAAATATTAGGAGTATTTCTCAGAGCATATGTGACTGACAACAAAAAAAGCCTAAAGCAGATGGAAATGTGTCTGTATCTATGCAGAATTTACAAAGCCAACTACTTTGAACAAAGGAAGGAAAGTCCTTCTTATTGCTGGCAGCAACTTTAATGACTAGAGAAGTCTCTAATATCAGCTGTTATGGATGGTGCAGAAACATTGCAATTCAGTAGACTTCAGATAAAATGTCTTGGGATGTTGCCATTCACAGACAAATTTCTCTTCTCAGTAGGCTAACCTTCCTGAGTGAAATTTAAATGAGTGAAATTCATTTGATTTGACAGCAATACATTTGAGCAAAACCAGGTTGCTCTAGTCCAGCATCACATATCTCAGTGTTACACATAAACGGAGGCTTCCATTTAGCTCCCTTTGCGTGTGCAATAGCTTCACAGGACCACTTCATGACCATGTTCAGGCAGGACATCCAGCGGTACCCTGCTGCAGATTAATCTACTTTCTCACTCCTACATGGGCTACCCCTCTCTTAATATATATATCCATACTTGTTGAAGAGAGAGTAGGGAACTTGCACTGTAGCTGCACTAAATAAGGAACTTTTAGAAGCCAGATCCAAGCAGGGTCTTTTATACTTACAGGTGGACTTCAAAGAAATCTAAGCACTTAAAGCCAAAACTGGGACGCTTAAACCTCCTTCTACATATCCCAGGAAGCACCTATGCTCCCTGATTGCCTTCCTTTGTAGGTTTCTCAAGTGGTAACATCCTTATGAATGCCCCAAATTCCTTGCCTCAAGAGAACTGAGCAGCTCAGCACTTCAATTGTGCTTAAGTCAAACCAAGATCCAAAATGAGGCACTCAGTTCCCTCAACCCTGCCCCAGTTCCCTAGGGCACTGATCTGATCCTAATGATCCCTCTGATCCTAATGATATCAAAGCATACTGAATAGATACTGGCTACATTTGGTGCTGCATAAAATGCAATTGCTGTTGCAATTCTTTATGTAATATTTTTTGCTAGGGAAGTGGGAGACCTGAGAGAAAATTATTCTTGCTCGCAACAGATACTTTCAATTAGATGACCTGGATTCAACTAAAGGAGGGAGCAACATGCATTTCTCACTCCTTCCTGAGGATAAGAGACTGATCTACTTAGGATAAAGAGAAAACAGACATCCTTCCTAGAAATACCTACATGGCTATGCGAAGAAAAGAAGTTAGGAGACTCTAGCTGGAAAGGGAAAGCTGATGCCTTGCTTCGTGCTACAGCCTAGTGATCTTGTTCTCATTTTGGTGCCAATGTTCTGTCTATATTTTATCTCATGACTCTTTCTTTTCCTCTGCTGTCTGAGATACTAGATCAAACAGTCCCTTTTCACTACACCTTCTTCATCCCTTTCCTAATTTTTAAATTAATTTTCTTGTTAACTTTAAGACACAATTTAAACAGGGCTGGGAAGAATTTGTGAATGTAAATCCGCTGATTGGAGGGAGTGGACAAGAGCCTCTCACATTTGACACAAACCCTGATGCATCAGCTGGTGAGAGTTGGGTTATTTGGAAGGAGACAATGGTTTTCTGCATGCCTCACTTGCCTCTCTTCTGTCTCTCTAAAGAGCTGTTAGTCTGGATGTTTAGCTACTTTCTAGAGAGGTGGAGGATTTGAGTTTTCATGACTTCATGTTGAGGAAGAACGATTATGTTTGTTTTCCAGTGCTTGTGTATTCCCTCTAACAACACATAGTGTTAACTAGGGAAGCAGCATTTCACCTGCCAGCATCAGTGTAACAAGGATCACATTGCAAATGACTTAATGTCCCCATACTGGAGAACATCCCTTATTGGAACTAAATATTAGTATTCACCTAAATATTAGTATTCACTATGAGGAAGATGATTCGTTCTATCTAAAATTGCTTGTCAGCTTATACCAAAATAAAATATATGGGAAGTCTTACTTTCTGCTGTACAAAATGACAAAATTTTTGATTTGAAAAAGAATGGTAAAAGTCATGCCTCTAGGCATGTGTCACTTCAGAGATGGCTGGAATTCAGACTCAGGATTTACCTTGGGATGGAATATTTACATAAACTATTCCAGTCCATCTAACCTATTGTGTCTTGCAAAAATATCATTTATTACTCAACCCACAAAATTTAAAACAGAATTCTGTGACATCTCCTTGCCTGTATATGCTGTATACAACTCATGTTTGTTTGCAGCTTAGAAAATTTGGATGACGTATCACTAGAGCCTTGTGACAAGATAGATATTGTGATAAGGTGTGCACATTTTGATCTGTGAACTCTATATCTTAAAAATACTCAGCTTTTCTGAAAATTTCCTTTTCCCTTTCTTTCAAAGAAACAACTCCCCACCTCTATTTCTGTTTTTGTTTTCGTTTTAGTCTTTTCCCTTTCCCTATTTTCCCTATTCTTTCTCTTAGGGATGGGAAGGAAAGTGAGAATACCTCAGATATTCCTATTCCAGCTGTAGGCCATGATCATGCCACTAATGACATGTCTACAGACTTCAGAAAATAAATATTTGTAATCAAAGTCTCTTTTCATGCTAGCAGCTGAATCTTTATACACTTTCTAAGATTTTCCTGCCCACAATTAATGACTTTAACTGACAGTGACCAGGTAGGGCAGTATTTTGACAGTGGCAAACCTCTGATTCCTCATGTGGCTGGTCCCTATCTCCTCCATGGGAGCATCCTGGAGCCCAATTCTTGGACTGCAGGTTTATGATTTATAAAGGGCATGGGATACTTCTTCAGAGAGCTGAAACTTTGGAGTTTGAACCCAATTCAGACAGAAGTAAATAATGTATCAGACCCTCCAACTTTGTGGGGGAGTTATCTAATTCCCAGACCTTAAGCTATGAAAAAGAAACAATCATCTTTGTTCATCTGATGTGATAGGAAGAAGTAGAACCATGTACAGTATGAACTGATTTTTTGATTTACTGCGGAAAAGAGAAAACTCAACTCCAGTATCATTAGTTAATCTCCACTGGACTATGAAATTATAGCAATTACATTAATTAATGTTGGATAAAAGGCAACCAGACAAAATAAGGAAGTTCAAAAGGCAGTTGGAAACTCACTTTGCTTTCATTCTACTCCTGTTGTGAACAAAGGAAACTGCTCCAGAACCAACTCTCAGCACTGCGTGTTTACAGCTTCTGATTTCCAGCTAAGCACAAACCCACGCACAAAGAAGGAATCTAAGACAAGTAGTTGGTTAATGTGCACAATTCTACCCAAATCGAGAGTGGTGTAAATCAGGATCAAGTGCTTCTAAACTTCACAGCTTACAGTGACTAAATTCCAGGAGAAAAATCAGCGCTGCTTCCTGACATCAGACATTGTCTGAGCCCTGGAACAGGCTGCCCAGAGAGGTTGTGGGGTCTCCTTCTCAGGAGATCTTCAAAACCCGCTTGGATGCCACCCTGTGCCAAGTGCTCTGAGTGTCCTTGCTTGAGCAGAGGGGTTGCAATAGATGATCTCTAGAGGCTTCCTTCCAACCTTAACCATTCTGTGATTCTGTGATCAGAACCTGCAGAATATAACTGCCCACAGGACAACATCAAGGATCAGGTTTGGATTAGGAGAATCTCTCTTAACAGTATTGTAGCTTTTACCAACACTTCTCCCAATAGCAAATGCTTTTCCTTTATGGTATATGTCTCTTTATATGGTTCAGAACAGCTGGTGACCAGTTGACAGCTTAAAATAATTAGCTTTTAATTGTTGTTAGTTATGCTTTCACCTGTTCCACTTACAAATCTGTCTATCATGTCAATTTGAATTATTGCATTTGGATCTTTTTCCACAAGAACACAGATCTGTAAAAAGCTCTTTCACAGAAGGAAATTAACTCTTTGTGCAGTAGCCTTTCCAGAAATATTTCAGCTTGTGTCAAACTACCATTAAACAAATATATACATATATATATATACACAAATATGTGTGTGTGTGCGCACATATATATACATGTATGTGTGTATATATATATATAGAGAGAGAGAGGGACTACAATTCTGAGTATACATATTACAGATCAGTTTTTGATTTTCTGACAGGATTTATCAACCAAGGATCCAATACTTCAATGAATTCCACAAAGAAATATTCAAATTGCAGTGACTACAAATATTATACCACTAGAGATATATCAGTGAGGGCTGATTGGGGCTTATCTATGGCTCTAATCATTTGATACACACTCAGTGAGTACAATTATTCCTCTGTAGACAAGTTTACAGAATCACATCAATGAGATATAGAAAGATCACATGTAGACAAATTCCATGGTCCAGACTATACAAGGATGAATACTGCACAATAGAATGAGGGCAGGAGTAAAGCATATTTATGATCAAGAAAAGAATTTTGCTGAAGATAATGCAATAAAAAGTCATAGCTTATCCTTAAATATAGAGTTTGGTGGGCATCTTGATAATGAACAGTAGCATGAGGAATCCAATTTATAATACTTTAACTAAGCATTTGTAACTGAAGCAGAATTTAAAAATAAACTATTACGAACAAAGGCATGATCAAGAGATGGCAAAATAAATGTGAAACATTCAGTCCTGTTCTTGTGAACAGTGTCAGAATACAGTGTCAGAATCACTAGAAAAACATTAATGTAGCAATGGTTAGAAAGAAGTGTAACAAAATTCAAAAAAAACCCCAAACTTTTAAGAATTTATCTACATATGTAACTCCTTATTTCTGAGGATTTGGGGAGTTCTGTAAGAAAGAATCTAAAAGATAATTTAACCTTACACATTTATTTTTTTTTCCTGATCAGAATGAATATACTGTGGGTATATAAGCCACTCATCACCATTTCAAGAATCAGAATAACCAAAGCTAGAGCAGTTACATTGAATTTGGTTTTATCCTGTCATAGTATCAAGCCCTTTTCTAATAAGTGTATGGTCTTTTGGGAATAGAAATGACAAACCTCATAAAAACCTGGGTATATCCATATGGAGCTTGAAAAACATGAGACTTGCAATGCAATTTTTTCTACTGCTCAGATGGAAGATCATAATTTGACTTTCTGTACTGCTAAGACTGGAACTTTGCTGAGTCCAGGAGAAGGAAAGAAGCCATAGGAAAACTGCTGCCAATTGCCTCAGTGACCTAGAAGCAAGAGCAACTCGCTGTTTACTCTGGGGTTTTCAAGCTTACTTTCTCTCTATAACATGGCATTAGTGCAGACTTCTGTTAAGTCTAGATTCTCATGTTTTGTTTTACACTTTGGCTCAAAATTGACTGAATTCAAATGACTAATCTGATGTTAGAACATGGGATTAGCTCACATATGTGTCCCGTGTCTGCCCGTAGTAGCGAAGTTGCTGTACTTGTTCAGCTTCTCCCAAAGGGTAGAACGGTTTCCTCTGCAGCTTGCTGAGTGCTGTTGCCCTTGATGTCTACCACAAAATCCTGAAATGTCTGAGTTGAAAACGGCCATTTTACTTCTAAGCAAACTGTTTTGCTAATGTACAAAGGCAGATGTAAAGTCCTACCCCTGGAGAGGAATAACACCATGCAACTGTGCAGGCCGGGGGCTGACTATCTGGAGGGCAGCTTTGCAGAAAGGGACCTAGAGCTCCCAGTGGAAAATAAGTTAAATGTGAACCAACATTTGTGGTCTTCACGTTCAGATAAAAGCCCACTGCACACAGAGTTTTGTTAGCAAAATCATAGACAGCAAGGAAGGAATGGTTATTCTTCTCTTTCTAGCACTCATGACACCACATTTCAAAAAGTGTCCAGTTTTGGGCTTTCCAGTGCAAAAAAAGACATTGAAAAAATGGAGGAAGTCCACTGAAGGACCAATAAGATGGTTAAGGGTGTGAAATAGGTGAGGTATCAGAACACATGATGTATCAGAAGCTCTAAACACATAAGCACATGGCATATGAGGAGCTCATTTTTTTCAGCCTAGAGAAGGTTAAAGGGAGATGTAATTGCTGTTTTCAGCTGCCTAATGGGTAATTACAGAGACCTGTAAAGCTAAACTCTTCCTAGAGCAGCACAACAAAAACTTAAGGGGCAATGGACACATGTAGCAGAAAGCGAAATTAGAAGTGCCTCTCAGTGAAGGAAGTCAAACACTGGAAGAGGGCATCAGAGGGGCTGTAGAATCTCCATCCTTGGATATATTATAAATTGACCAAAGCTGTGAGCAGCCTTCGGTAACCCTGTAGTTGTTTGTGCTTTGGTTAGAGGGTAGCATCAGCTGATCTCCAGACAGCCTGTTCTTCAATCTGTTTTCTGATGATCCTGTTCTACTATGTGGACAAAAAAGGGGTGGTGGAATCTCTTCACAGGTTTTCTGTACGTGGCAGAAATCGGTAAGTTGTGTACTTGTGGGGTTAACAGGTATAGGGACTGCCTGTAACATACTGTATGAATGATCTGGAAGAGGCTTCCTGTTTTTGTTTATAGGCCTCTGTGAGGAAAGAGAATCAAGGAAGTTTCTCTGCTTTTATTCTGTTCTTATTTTCAGGGAGCATCTGCATAATGAGCTCAGTTCAGACTCTAATGACACTGGAGTGCATGAAGATGTGACACCTCCACACCCATGGTGATGCCATTACATCCTTCTCAACGAGGTAGGAGGCTTGCAAGATACAAAGCTGCTAGGATGAGGTGTGTCATTGAAGTATGTTCTTAGAGACAGAGGAATGTATAGTGGGAAGAATAATATTGAGAGTCTGGTTTTGGAAGGCTGATTCAGAAATAATGGAAAAAGTAAAGCAGCGGGACAACTTTGCAGTAAAACATGGTCAGAAAAGGGAAGTGGACTGAAGGTAAGGAAATATCATGTGCATTAGGGCTGACCTGATGAATGTTATCAGTGGATATTTAAATTTTGCACTTTTGTTCTAAAAATATTTTTACTTCTTAATATTCTTTTTTTACTTCTTAATAAGAATATTTGTACTGGTAGGTGGATGAACACTTCAATTTAATGAGCGTGCAGAAATGTATAAAAGGCCCCTGTGTACGCTGAGGCAGTCCTAGACTGAGGCATAGGGCAGCTCTGGTGATTTGTATAGCTAGAAAACAACCTGTTTATATTAGAAAAAGTCTGAACATTCACAAAAGGTCCACAGCTGAGAGGAATGGCAGTCTTGTACAAAGGTACTGGAGTAGAATATCAAAGATTTGGTTTCAGCAATAGACCTTGGGCAAATGATCCGCTTTCTCTACATCTCAGTTTTCTACCCATAAACAGTAGGAATAATAGGAAAATATAATGGGAGAATATAGAAGAGTTTTTCTTTCTTTTTTTTTTCTGTTTACTTGGGCTATATTTTTCTCCTCATAAATAGTCTTTCTGTGAAGGCAGGATTAAAGTCTTGAACTATAAACTCTTCAGAATAGAAGCTGTTCAAAATGAGGCCTTGATTCTATTTGGGGCTTCTTGACATTATCATAATAGCTTTCTAAACCCTTGTCCTGGTTTGCTAGAGACACCACAGTGATTCTTCCTACTGCTAAATCAGTTATAGAGACTGTTGCCTCCCTTCTGCATTGTAGTGAAAAGAAGACATGTACGTGCTATTTTCATCCCTTTGCTGGTTTGTTGTATGTATATAATTGCAACAGAACACTCTACCACAGAGAACATGAATGAACTCAAAAGGGTTACTTAAGGGTAACTCAGAAAAATATCCTAATAAAATTAAAATGCTTTCATAAAATCCTATGTAAAATCCCAAGGGAAAAGAGATAGAAAGAGAAACTAGAGTGGAGTGGGTCTCCTGTCTCTTTACTTTATACAAAACAAATACTTGAGAAGAAACACTTTATTACTGCGTATGGGATGAGTCCCTTGGACTCACTAGTTCAGTAGTGCTTGGTGAGTGGTACAGTTTTAGATCATTCAAACAGGCTCCAAGAAGAAGCAATTAATAGCCTCAGAGAGCATCATGTGCGTACAGCTACACATGGTACGTTTGCACCATGCAGAGATGAGCAAACATCCTAGTTAGCTCTAGGCCTGGCAACAATATATCCCAGTCACTATGGCACTGTGGTGAGGCTAAATTAGGTCCAGGGCCTTGCATGCCTAAACTGATCAAGGATGGAGGCTATTGTCTTTGCCATGTACTGTGCTATGAAAATGTTTCAGTAAGTACCTTGCAGATCTGTTGTGTGGAGCTGTACAGCATGGTGTCATTCTTGTGGTGGCTACAAAAAAAATGGTGAGGGAATGTGAAGACAAAAAGAGGTAAGGATGATCCTCTACTAAGAAGGGCAGGTTCTGTCAATGAAGCGGACCTCTGAAAAGAGGTTGGATTTTATAAGCATTCCTCTCAGGCCCAGATTTGCAGAAATGTTGGGCACAGAAGCATTTTGCGTTTGCAGCTTGAGACATTTTTAGAGATTCTCTTCTGAACAGCAACTGGTTTGAGATATTAAGATTAGAAACCGGGAATCTTCAATTTACAGTTAATCAGTTTGAAAATCTTGTTGCAGCTGAACACTGTTTTTTTTTAAGAGTTGTGATTAATAAATATAAAAATACACCTACATACATACATATAGATAGAGATATATATTAACATTAAACATTTTTTCAAGCATCCTTTCAATGACCTGAATTTATGACCCACAAATCCTCTATTACAGAATCAGTAGCTTAAGTTTGACAGCTTACTTATCTTTCCCTGCCTCAGCTTCCTTGGATATAAAATGGAGAAAGTAATCCTTGACACACAGAGTGTGCCATAATCCACATGCATTATATACGTTCATGCTTGGAGAATTTCTGATGCCTAGTGGTAAAGAAGTATTTGTTAAAAACGTTGTATAAAATGTTAAAGATAAAATACCTAGTGTAAAGTAATGCTTCACTTTGGGCCTTATGACAGTAGCCTATTTCATTATACTCACTTCAAAACTTATGGGTAGATGGATGGTCATGATATTTCTCAATAGAATCACTGGCAGTTAAAAGGGTGTTTCCTTGAAATTGTCTTTGTGTCATACATTGGCCAGCTTATATTTATTTTCTTCTTTGCTAAGTCTTATTATGCTCTTCACACCTATTTCTAAGCAACTCACACACCTCCAACTCTCCCTGGTGCTGAGTCAGCAAGCAAACCATGTTGTGTCTCTTTTAATTGGTGAGATGGTTTCCTGTAACATACACTTTTATATTTGTGGAGAAACAGGCTTATTAAGTAATTATGTATGCTTAAAATCAGAACCATCTAAAGAAAGACACGAATCCTAATCTTGTATACTTGCTTCTGGAGACTGATGTGTTTGATCTCAAATGAGTGGCCAAAGACAGATTCATATGTGATGACATGAGGTGTATTGGGAGGGGAAAGTCTGCCGTAGTCTGCATAATCTGCTGGTCAGCCTATAATCTGTGTTCTCCCTTGCATTCTGCTGGGAATACAGCTCCATATTGCTCAGACCATGAGATAAGATAAAACCAAGTGTGTTTTCTGATTTAGCTCCAGAAACTCAGGACCTGGGGCCATGGATTCTAGGGCTCAGGACAGAGGAAGATCTGAGGAGGGCAGCTGGAAAGAGCATGAACATGGGTTAGAAATTATATTGGGGAAGTAACTTCCCATACTGAAGCAGATCTGAATGTACAGTATGCTAAGCCACAAAAGAATCACAGAATGGTTGAGGTTTGAAGGAACATCTGGAGATTATCTAGTTCTGCTCAAACAGGGTCACCTACAGCATGTAGCAGAGGATCGCTTCCAGACAGCTTTTGAATATCTTCAGAGACTCCTCAACCTCCCTGGGCAAACTGTTCCAGCGCTCTGGAACCCTCACAGTCAGATTTCCCCTCATATTCAGATGGAGCTTCCTGTGTTTCACTTTGTGCCTATTCCCTCTTGTCCTGTTGCTGTGCACCACTGAAAATAGTCTGACCTCATCCTCTTGACTCTCTTCCTGAAGGTATTTGTATACATTCATAAGATCACCTCTCAGTCTCCTCTTTTGCAGGTCAAACAAGCCCAGCTCTCTCAGCCTCTTCTCATAGGAGAGATGCTGCAGACCCCTAATCATCTTAGTAGCCTTACACTGGACTCTCTCAATAGCTTCATGTCCCTCTTCCACTGAGGAGCCTAGAACTGCACACAATACTCCAGGTGTGGCCTCACCAGAGCTGAGTAGACAGACAGGATCCCCACCCGCAACCTACTGGTAACCCTCTTCCTAATGCAGGCTAGGATCCCATTGGTCCTCTTGGCCACAAGGTCACATTGCTGGTCCATGGTTAACTTGTCTGCCATGACTCCCAGATCCATCTCTGGAGAGCTGGTGCTTGGGGTTATTTCACCAAAGCTTCAGGACCCTGTATTTGCCTTTGTTGAACTTCATGAGGTTCCTGTTTGCCTCTAACCTGAGAGAGTTAAAGTGCCCCTGAATGGCAATGCAGCCCTGGGTTCTCCTTCTTGTTGTCTTTGAAGATTGGAGTAATATCATCTTTCTTCCAGTCCTCAGGCACCTCTCCTATTCTCTGTGGCTTTTTAAAGATGATGAAGAGCATCTTAGCAACAACATCTGCCAGCTTCTTCAGTACCTGTGGGTGCATCCCACTGGGGGCCCAAGGATTTGTGGCCATCAAGTTCGCCTTAATGGTCTCTAACCCAGTCCTTCTCCACCAAGGGAAAGTCTTTCTTTCTCCAGACTTCCTCTCTTGTGTTCAGAGTCTGGGAATCCTAAGGGTTGGCCTTAGCAGAAAAGACTTAAGCCAAGAAGGTGTTCAGTAATTCTTCCTTCTCTAAATCATTTTTCACCAGAGCACCTCCCGACATACACACATTCAGCAGTGGGACCCCATTTTTCTTAGTCTCCCTTTTGCCACCAATGCATTTGAAAAGAAGACCTCTTTTTTTCTGTGACATCCTTTGCCAGGTTTATGGCTTTGGCCTTCTTTGTTGCATCCTTGCATATCCTGGCAATGCTCTTATATTCCTCTCAAAGTCAGTACTGTATTTCAAATAAAAAATACCTAATCCTGAAAAAAAGGATTTGACTATTATTTATTGCTGAAGACTGGATCGTAGTGTCAGATAATGCAGGCATCAGAGGTGCTCTACTGAAGCCGGAGTGTGGTTGATGCTGTGATGTTCAGACACAGTCTGAAAATCTAGAAGAGCCTACGGCTGTTTCTCTTGTAGGATCAGGTCAGTGGCTGTTTAGCTGGAGGCTGACTCAAAGAGATTAAACAAGCAACTGAATTGCAGGTAGAAACATCCCTAGGATCAATCCCATCCCACACTGCGCACCTTATACTCACTAGGTCGCAGCTAGAACTGAAAAAGTTTGTGTCTGTGCTGGCACAAACATTGCTTAATTGTGACTGATTTATACTTTGTTGTTTATTACTCCCACTAGGTAAGATTTATAAATAGCTCTTGCTGAACATTTTTATTTTTCTTTTCCTACATCACCTTTGTCCATCAAAGCACACAACACACCCATATTATTTTTATGTAATTAAGTTTTTCATTTTAATTTCAGTGACCTCCCTCAGATTGGCGCTTACCCACAGGCAAAGTGATTATAAGGCAGACAACGCTACTTCAGCACAATACTATTTAGATGTGGTCACTAAGCAAACCCCCAAATACCCACCTCAAATCCAAATTCAGTTCTGAAGCTCAAGAAGATTCATTATAAAATGGCCTGAATATGTCTGTCCAAATCTATAAGCAGCAAAATGTAAGGTGAATTCACTGATAATCCTGAAACCATCAGATAAAGGAAATCACATTATTTTTCATATATAAATTTCATAGAGATTATTATCATTCAGGAAGACCTTGTACACATCAAACTCTTCTCATGATCTCAGCTGAAAGGTGTCACATCTTTCTTTTGCCTTCTGCGTCTGGTGAGCCATGAATTGAATGTCTTCTCTTCATGGACACTTGATGAGCGCTGCTAAAGCTCTGATGCTCCCTTTTTCAAAGGGAAGGAGGGTCAGGAATGTGGTAGATTGGCATGGTAGCACATGTTCCCCTAAATTTCCTTTCACTGTATCTCCTCTTCATGCAGAAGATGTTATCCCATCTTGGAGCCCATACAAGATTTGTTCACAGCACTACACACTCCAGAGGCAACAGTACTCTCTTCCTACGGTGTGTTTTCTGTTGTCACACACAATCATTCTTGTTAATCATCATATCATTTTCATTTAGAGTCAGTATCGCTTCTTGGGATTCATTCTGCCTCTTGTTGACAGAACTTAACAGAACTTAGTGTCTTTTTCTTTTTTTTTCCCTCTCTCAAAGGGTAGCAGTCCTAGCATGCTGTTTTCAGCTTTTTTTTTTTCATAAATAAAACTTCCAGATAAATCTTTTCCACAGCCTGAGTTCTGGTTCACAATGGGTCTTTTTTAGCACATTTTTCTCCAGAGAGGCACAGGAAACTTTATTAATGTTTTAAGCACAGTTAGTCTGCATTCAGATATTATTTCTGTACAGTCATTTTTGCAACAGAATATTCATTTAGTGCTGGGTGGCATTGAGGAGGCTGAAGGATGTTGTTCACAGGCTACATCTATATAACTGTAGTCACTCAGCCTTATGTTTCTAGGGCTTTCAGCAGCAAACTAGGTCAGTGGGGCCCTCTACATCAAAGCTTCTCCTTAGACACTGCAAATCGCATGCTTTTATACCATTCCTACTGTACACTGTGTTCTTCTGTAATTATAAATGTATGTTTCCCATCACCACAAAGACTTCACATTGCTCAAAGGAAATCTCTCTTCAAAGGCTTTAAAACTGTTGAAGGGCAGGCCCCCTTCTGAGAGCTACCATTGCTTCGGGTGATTCCTTCTTTAACTCATCCACAGTAGAACCACCAGCCAATTCGGCTGGCCTGCATCACACCATGTCTGAACTGGCCTCTGGGTTGCATTGGAGCTTTGGAAAATGGCATCGCTAAATTTTAAAATGAAGACTTAAATAAAAATAAAAAAAAGCAACTGCTGTACTCAGTTTGTCTCCAAAACATGGGACTAGAGCTGCTTACCGATCTGCATCAGCTCAAACTGAGGGGAAGAAATTACTTTCCCTGATAGGAGAACGTCATTTTCATCTGATAGTTGCAGCTTAAAGAAAGTGAAAACCAAGATGGTGCATTAGTGGCAAAAATAGAAAACTTAGAGAAAGGCAGATGAGAATATATATAGGAAAAATGTTGTAAAAATTTTATAAGATGTGTATATGTGTATGTGTAAGTATGCGTATATATGTATTTTATATGTATGTAAATGTATAAAATACATATATAATGACCTATATAAGCATAAGTAAAGTAAAAACTCTTCAAAAATTTCCTCCTATGATAGCACTCAACACTATGAGTAATTCCACTGAAGCTAATGTGTTTTCTAGGTAATGAGTTACTCATGACAGCAGGCACTAATAAATATTTGCAGGATTGGGACTTAAAATTAAGGTGTATTTAATGCCCAAACTAGAAACTCATACTTGAAAAGCAGTCATGAATGACATAATTAAGCATGCTATAGCAGTAGCCACACACTATATTAGCTTTATAATTAATTATGTATGAAAATTAGGAGTTATCTGCCTTGCATTCTTTACAAAACTGGGCCTGTGGATTGCTAAGGTCACACAGGAATGTTATGACACATCAGTAACCCAGTTTTTCATGTTCCATGTAAATATCTTAACCCTCAATTACCCTGCTTTTTGTTACCTTCAGTTTGGCCCACAACGCATCTTCTTCCCGTTGGATCAGTTATGGTCTACCTCTTGTGTACACTCTCTCCCTTTGAAACCCCAAATGTATTTTTATGTTTTACTCCCCATTCCAATTATTTCTGAGATTGACTCACAGCTGACATCTAGATAATTCTTGAAATAATTCAACTTTTGTCAAAAGTTTCTCTCCAAAGATAGCAGGCTTATCTAAAACAGAGAGTTGTCAAATATGATTAGAAGTGTGTAATTATATTAGCATTATGATAATGGATCCATTTCTGGGGATTTTGTATTCTAAACAAAAAAAAATAAAGAACAGAAAAAAAAGCTATACAAGTCACGAAAAATCATCTTATTGTGGAAAAAAATATCTTCACCAGTAGTTATATATATTTCAAAAAAAGTGTTTTAAATATGCTAGAGGAAAAAATCCAAAGTAAACGAGCTTTCCTAACCTTTGGGCCAGATTCTGGATTTCCATGAATTAGAGAAGTAGAAGAATAACTTATGAACTCTGTCAGCAAGAGCTGAAAGGATCCACCTAATAATATCTAGCTGTGTCATAGCTTACCAAGGTGGCATCCTTGGTTTCCTTTACAGCCTTGTAAAAAACTCTTTGAAACATAAGCTATTATAAGCTGTTGCTTACGGAACCAGATGTAACTGATTGCTTTTCTACTGAAGAAACAGGCTGCTGGTTGTCTTTACTCAATTATTCAGAAGGGAAGGAAAAAATACCAGCTTAATATTTTCATTCTTCATTTCAGACAGTTGTGATAATCGCAGCATTCTTTCCGATTTCCAGGCCGAGTTTATTTTGATTGTGCAAGTGTTAAGCTTTTAGCAAGAACTACCTCTTCCACTGCATCTGTATATGTCTGTGACCAAAGGTCCCAACCTCAGCTGGAAACCATCTTTGTTATTTGTTTTGCAGGAGCACTCTGGAGTTCATGTCAGACACCAGGACTCACAGTGCAATGTGCTCTCCAGCTACAGACCAGACTGAAGTTCTTTTCCCCTAAAATTTCTGACCCAAACAAAAATCTGTGCATGTATCTCATACATACAAATAAAAACAGCAAAACAAAACCAACCTATTGGTACTGAATTTGGTTTTAAATTTCCAACTACTTTCTGTATAGCCATATTATGAAAATGAGAATTGTCTCTGGTTAAACTGCAACAGAACAGGGCAGCAGATGGTCATATTTTCAAATGTTTTTATACTTTATCAATTCCCATGGGTAATTGATTGGCATTGTATCGCAGCTATGCCATACAGCGGGATTTAAAAATGCTTGCATTTGTATGCTTGATTACAAGCAAAAGGTCCTTTCCTATCTTCAGTACTTTTGAGTGAATTTTGGAAGACTGTTGTGAACCCACTCCGATGAACTCAGAATAAAGTTTAATAAGTGAAAAAAAGTATGAGAAGCATGACTAGAAATTTCCTTTCTGTTTTTGCTTCTGTTTCTCCTTTGCTTTCAAGAGGAACAGAATGATTTTCTAGTACAGACTCAGGACAATTCTTTGAGCCCTAAGACTTTAGTGTTACATCTTTTTATTTTTCACGTTTTTAGATTGCTTTATTTTCGTATTGTACAAAATACAATCCAGGGGAATGATCCCAATAGTTCTGTGAATGTTTATTTCAAAAATGTCCATAGCTGAGCATGTCTAGGGCCGAAAACATCACATTTTTGTGGGAAGAAAGATGTTTTGTAGCTTATGATGTTAGAATTAAAAAGTACAGGACTCAAGTGTAAAGAGTCTCCAATTATAATTCTGCTCAGCAGAATGCTTGCAAGAAGATATATGCAAACTAGAAGAGGAATTTCATCTTTAACTCATTAGTTTTCCATGGAGAAACCACATGGCTGGACATTAAAGCACAACTCTATCATTCAGTACAGGCTGTGCTTTCATTTTTTTTGAACTAGAGCAGAGAGAAAACTTTATTCTATGTGTGTTCTGATTTTAATAATGTAATAAAAAGAACTTAAAATTAAAATTAATTGAAGTCAATAGGGAAAAAACAGAGGCCCAAATCAGATTCCAAATAATATATTTTGGGGTTTTAAACTTTTCTCACAAGCAGATTTTCTCTACTTTGCCATGAATAGCACCATAGATGCTTTCTTCACCACAATCAAGACTGGAACAACAAAAACAAACCAGAACAAAAAAAGAGCACTTTTAGGGATAGGGATCATTAGAAGTAAGAAAATTTTGAATTTGGGCATTTGCTATTATTTTCTATGTATAAAAATGTTAGCATAAAACTTGTAAAACCCATCCCCGGATGACTAGCTAAGTGTCGAGATAGGAAATAAGCAGTAAGGGTGTGTAAGTGCTTAAAGTTTGATTAGCTGTCCTCTGTTAAGGTGGTGAATGGATTTAGTGATTTCAGAGAAGACTGACATTTCAAAATATCACAGCACACAGATTGCTTTTTTTCTTATCTAATATATATTCTCTTCACATTTAAAATGACCTATTATCCTTTTGCATGGCCGAACTTGTTTTTGTTTTCTTTTTAACATGAAGAACATTGTTCTCCTCAAGGTATTAAGATGTTCTTACTCAAGATCCCATTCATCTATGCATTTGAGCTACCGTCCTTCCTGAGTTGCAATACAAGAGTACCCTAAAGCATCTCCCATAAATTTAATGGTACCTGTCTGACATGTAATTTCATCAAATACTGTGCTAGCTGTATTAGTCATTTCAGTGCACTATCATTCTGATGGCAAAGTGTGGGACTCAGGCAATCCTGCTAAATCTGCATCATCAAGGCAAAGATCTCAAACAGCATTTCAAAGCTTTCCCACATATGAAAGTAAATTTCACTAGTAGAATTTTTTTTCTCATAGCTTTTGAGGTGGGCAGCTATCTGTTTTTAAGTACATAATGTTGCACTTCTGTAAATTCAGTGGTTTCTAGGGAAAAAACAAAACAAAACAAACAAAAAAAAATCAGAAATTCGATTGAGTGGATTATATATGTGCGTCACACTTTGGAAAAGTCTTTGAATAGTGACTTTTCCTGTGCTGATTAAGTCCTTGGGCATGCTGGGGAAGTGCAGAAGAGACATTATCCAGCTCTTCATGAGCCAGAATTCTTCTAGACGGAAAGCATCTGTCATGCAAGTGGAGAACTGCTGCTAGCTCTGCGGGCCACATTTGGTCTCCTATGGAGACAAGTAAACCTGGGAGACCAAGTGTGGGAAGGCTAAGCCAGCACACGTAAATTGAGAGCCATGCACAGCATCCGTTGTGGGAACACTCTCCTGGTGTGACCATTCGTTTGTTAATTCGTTTGTTCATTTGTTTGTTTGTTGTTTTTTTCTTGTATTGTTCTTCTGCTTGCATTTTAAATCAGCTTAACTTCCTAAAATGCCAACAAACTCAGGCTAATCCTCATGCCAGCAAAATGCATCTTTGCTAAGAAGGTGTGAAGGGCAGCAGAACTTGCATAGAAAGAACATATTTCCTTCCATAGAATCCTGTTGCAGTTGACAGATGTACAGAAAATAAGCTGAAAATTCCTCAGAGAGAAGAACACATTTGCAAACAAAAATGCTGATTCACTGAACTACCTGTCAGGCAGCAGTAAGAAAAGCCAACTCACATGCAGGCTGAACTGCTATTGCCACCACTCGCCTGCAAATACTAATCAGACCTCTGATCCTGGCAGGTTTCTCAGAGTTATTTTTTATATAAATATCTTGAGCACTATATAAAGCAAAATCCAGTCTCATATTGTCTCAAAAAAGGCCTGTAGATCTTCCTCTGTATGATATTTCTCAAATATATAAAGATAGGATATCACAGCAGTGGTATCAATCACCAACGCTCTCACATCACAGGAGCTTGTTGGCTGCCACACAGGACCGTAGACCTGAGCTGCAGTTGATCAGTTTGGGACACAGGGAGAAAAAGCTGCAGCTATCGGCATCTCCCATCAGGATGTAGCAAGATGTAATCCATCTCCTGTATATGCCAGTGAACAAGGAATGTGAGACATGGAGGTTAAGGAAACTGTTAACCCTCAGCACTTCTCTGTGAAATTCACAATCCTCTCGGAATAGCGTTGACAAATTACCAATATACCAGTAACCTCCTCCAGCCCAAGATTTATTAAAAGGCTGAGGAAAATGAAACAATAACAAAAGAGATGGCTTGCACTTTTTGCAAGCCAGAGAATGTGTCAAAAAAAAAAAAAAAAAAGGAAAAGAAGGGGAAATGGTTTATATGAACAGCTCTTAAAAACAGTTCTCTCTCTGACCAAGCTATTGCTATAGCTTTCTGCCTAGATCTTTTCCCTTTTTCTGTTCCCAGTGTGCTCTGCAAGTCCTTTGAGGGAGCCAACGTGCTCAGGCTTGCTTCTCCTGGCTGTCCATGCACCCTTGGGCCCTCGGCGTCAAACACATATCTGGGTGAGGTTTCTCTAGCATTGGCACCAAGGGCTGTGTCCTATTAAAAGGGAAACCAATTTAATTACATCGAGGAGCCTTCCCCAGCCTCCCTAACCAGTCCAAAGCCCCAGTAATAAACATCTCATTAGATAAAATGCCATTATCAGCTCTTCGTTTGGAGGATTGCTCTTTTCTGTGGGAACCTGTTCAAACTCCTGCCTTGTCTGATGAACATGGCTACAGACTTCCTGCAAGCCTCACAAAATATACTTGATTGAGTTTTCTTTGCATAACATGTAAATTTTTGATAGGTTCAGTCCTCCATCAGACTCCCAAATGATTTTTTTTTGTCATTTAAGCCACTTCTCTGTAAACCTTTTGTACATTATGAAACAAATTAGGCAGAATGTGGGTGTATGTACCTGTTTACATGACTATATTATGGATGTCTGTCCCATGGTCTACAAGATTAAATTACTTTTAATTTTCCAGTTATTTATTCAATTCCTGTTCTGTGCCAAAATGGAGGTAAGCTATCCCAGCCTTCCCTCCTCTGCCCATTCATTGACAATATTAAGGATGTAAGATCAAGTATTAAAAAAAATCAGGAAATTCCAGGAATGTTAACTCAGCCCCATCTATATCCTGTGTATTTTTTGGCGCACATTGGTAACAAAGAGTAATACAGTGGGGCCATTAAACTGGACATTCCCCACCTGCAGTAGTAAAATTTACCAGACTAGTTGAGGTATTTCCCATTCTAAGTAAAAGGAGCACTAGGAGCAGAGTCGTAAAGGTAATTACACTGGAGCAAAATGTGTCAATGGCTTAATGATGCCAACTGTGAGATTTACCTTTAATGAAGAAAAAAAAATTAAAATGTGACTTATGTGTGTTGTAGTGGCTCATGCTTCGCTCAGCTTGAAACTTGGCAGAGCCTTCCCTGAAATGCAGCAAAACCAAAGAAAAGAAAGGAAAAGCATGAAAATAGTTGTTCTGAGGCGCTGCAGATTCCTTACTTATCATAGTTCAAACTCCTCATTAGAAAGGAATGTCTTTCAATTCTATGTACTAATATTCACTCTGGTCAAATGTACCTGGACACAATATTTAACAGGCTGGTTCTGTATGCAATCTTCAAATGTATTATCTTTAACTTTATTTTCCAAGCCAATGCACTTCTGTCATTTCAATCTCTCCTGATGGCTGGGTGCTAACACCCACTATTTTCGTTTTAACCTCATTTGCAATAGTGTAAATGTTTTCTTCCGACTTTATTTGGAAAATAAATACAGACATGCTTGTCCAGTTTCCCCAGAAAATTTCCCCAGAAGTAATTATGATACTGATTAAAAATAATAATAAACTTACTGACCTTTTAATTTAATGGTATCGGCTGTATTTACTAGCAAACTTTTGACACACCTCTTAAACCAAAATGAAAAGCAAAATGAAATACTGTACCAGGAAAAAAAAAATAGGGCCAAGGAACATGGAGAACGGAAAGCAACAAGGAGACTCCTCAAAACAGCAAAAATAATGTATCAAGAGTAGATAGCAAAAGACCCAACATAGATTTCAAGACAAATACAAAAAGGACAAGTAAACTACAACTATTGCTCAAGTGTTCTAAGTTCACTAGCCCAAAGATGCCTAACACGGTAAAGGTGCCTCAATACCTTTGATTTTCAAATATTCATAAATGCATTAAGTAAGTGTCTTGCCTGCACAATATTCTCTTCTTGGCAGAGTTTTTAGTTTGCTTTTAACTTTTTTAATTAAGGACAGACATGATTTAACTTTTCTCTTTAGGAGAAAGTTCATGCTTACGAGAGCAGGTGCTAAGTTGAGAGTCCAGTGTTGAAATCTCTGACCAAGCTGGAACTTTTTATTCCTCCTTAGCTGCTGAAGGAGACTCACTAAAGTAGCACTCTCTCTCCCGGCTTTAGTGGACCCCCTATGGAGACACCTGAGTCCCTCCTAAACAGCAGAGAAGGATCTTCTACCCTTTAGGGTCAGTGTGTGGCTAGAGGTGAATCTGAGATTTGCAAACCCTAAGTCTCCTTACATTTTTGTTCTTCAGACATAGTCAGTTATAGGAATGCTGAAAGTAACAAAAGTAGTTAAAACATAGATGAGGAAATAGCTTCATTTCATTGACAGCCTTCATTTGTCTGCTATAGTCTGCCTTAACCATTACACCCATCATTAACCTGATACTCTTTTTAGTTTGGGTGCGGTTTTAGCTTCAGTCTTTTCATTGGTTAATCTCTCTTATTTGTTGTGACTATAAAAGAGAAACCATAGCATGCTAATTTGCATATGAAACAAATAGTTCGTGTAAAATTAGACTCTACTGGAGCAGAGAGAGATTTCTTGACAAATGAAATAGAATAACTGGAGAATAAATATTTCTGCAAAATTCTTACCTAAAGCATTTCTTTTGGACAGAGCTATTTCCCACAGAACATGCACACACAGAGAAAATATAAAAAAAGTTTTGCTGTGGTCAGTCAGAAGTTGTTAAAATACGGTTTATTGCAAAACATGGCAAATAGAGTAAGGTGAGTGACGTCTAGAAGGCCCATAACAAGCCACTTGTGTGGAATCACGCTAAGAAATGCTACCACTACAGGAACTAAACAAAAACCATGATTCAGCGTCTCTTATGAAAGCACATCTCTGCAAGTCTTAAATCTTGCATCATAAAAGTCTAATTTTCTTAAATATGGGTCTCAGGCTCCAGAAAATCGCTTTCTGGCTCTGTACAGGTAAGCTGTGCCTTCCTCATCCTCAGTGGTGTCCCCTCAGATGTTCTCCAGAGCTATATCACTGATGAATCTCCGACCTCTTTCCAAGGAGCAGCTGAGGTACCACTGGCCACTCCTTGAGCTCACATTGCAAGCCTGGCCTCTCTGCACTGCAATGTAGTCTAATGACTCCACCTCAGTGACCTACCTTTCACTGCCCTTTAGCATTCACACTGGTCTTGCATCAATGGAATTAGGCAAGCTTTTACTCATGAAACTGGATGAGAGTGATGCAGAAAGCTCAGAAGAGGTCACACCAAGGGTGTAACAAGCAGGGGTGACAGCCATTGCCTACAGCCATGGCAGACTGCACTTGAAGTAGACACCTCAAAGTCACCTCTCTGTTACATCAAATGGACTTTCAAGATCCCATGCCAAGCCAGACACTCTCCAATATAATGGAAACATGGCTAAGTTGTTAATGACTACAATTACCAACCTCTGGTCCATTCCTTCATCTTTCTAATACTAGTCTTCCAGCCCTCGATGCCCACCCTCCTTGGTCACAAGACTGCTGTGTGAGCAGGATGGAAGACTAGTGTTAGAAAGATGAAGGAATGGACCAGAGGTTGCCAGGCAGTGCTAGGTGATGAGCATTAGTGAACTCTTGATTTTTGGATATACACAAATACTTTCTTGTGACAGGTTGACATTGACTTAGGAGAGGAACACTCTTGTTTCCACATCCACAAATACACACACCCCGTACAGGTCCTACACTTCAGAGATGAGTTGACATCTCTTTGGAAATGTTTATTCCAGATTCTTGATACACGGATTCAGAGCTATTGAGTTTTACTGTTACAATTTTGGAGATATGCAAGGTCATATTCATATATTGATGACCATCTCCATGCTGGTGATCAATAGTATTTTGATAATTACATTGGTAATGTAAAGTTAATAGGTCAACTGAGGCTACTACTGCCATGGAGATTATGCCAGGCTACCTGCTGTCTAGTTTATTCAGTGCAACTGCTAATGACCTGTAGACATGCCCACACCGTTCAGAAGGAATGGTTTCAGAAGCAGTTGTGCCAAGGCCTGGCACATTTTAGCTCAGTGCCATTACCAAATCACAAGACATATTGCTTCAGCACACTTCAGGTCCACACCAATTATGATGATTTTATGTGCATATTAAAATTGATGACACCAGCAATATGACCATATTTTGGGATGGTGCTTGCTCTTGCCTATTTCCATCATGAAACTTTAATGTTCATGATATAAAACGTGCATCTACTTTGTCCAAGATACTGCCTGATACTGCCTCCTTTGGTGTAGATAGCAGATAGGCTTGGCAGTAGTAGGCT
>NW_010585397.1:392877-540318 GCF_000705375.1 Tinamus guttatus | reverse complement strand
TGGCACATTTTGCTGCAGACCCTGCAAATTCCAACGTGAGCAATTGATCCACTCCATTCTATGGCTTATTGGTCAAAATTAGCAAGACTTGTGGATAAATCAAAGACAAGATCATAGTGTCCTACATGCTCATAAAGATCACTGCCCTGCAAGCACATGATAATGACTTTGTGCGTACAGCAATTTCACTGAGTTCGGAGCTTTGATGCTACAATTTACTTCATGTACTTGGAGCCACTTGGAATATATTGGGTTTCCTCACAAGTCCATGAATAATAAGGATTGGGGCATAAGATGACTTCTTAAGGAGTAATAAATCAGTGGCATTAAGTATGAGAAGTTTCTCTTTGCAAAGCTCCTTTGAAGTGTAAATGTTTGGGCATCGTTTTCTTACTAGCCTGTTTTGTTCTCTCAGTCTCAGCTGCCGTGATAACATTAAGTTTTAATAGAATGACTGAAAATGGAAAAAAGCTCAGCAGTCAAATTTCAAGAAATGGAAAGTGCTTTTCATATCATTGTGAATACTGATGATACCAAGGCCTTTTTTTTTTTTTTTTTTGGCTTAGTTTGTTTGTTTGTTTGAATAAAAGATGCCAAATCTAGAAAATTTCAAATGAGGAATTTCTGAAATAAATATATTAACCCAGGGAGTCAAAAACAATATTGTGCCAATACAGTAGTGACATAATTTTTCAAGAGCTAGAAGGAAATAGTCAATATATCTCAGAACAAGCAGCAGTCATTTTCCATTTTACACCTCTATTAAGGACGAAAAGAAAGATCAACTCTCTAAAAAAGATCGGATTCAAAGCAAAACCCTTCTAGGTAAAAAAGTAACTTAAATCTATTTCCTAGGTCATGCTATTCCCTTCTTTCTTTTTTATGGCTAATTCTCTCCTATAGTTTTGAATAACAGAATAAATTTCAACAGGCTGAATTCAATATGTAATAATAATATCAATTCCACATAATCTTGGCAAAATTCTAATGGGAGCCAATGCAAAAGTAGTTTCTTCTCCAAAATATCATGCTGTCTATTTTTATATAAGGGTATTATTTTACTTCTATTTTTTTTTTAATTTGACCATTCATTCAATTTCTTCAGATTAATTGTCTGAATAGAGAAACAATAGGGCCAAAATTTCATCAAAATTAGCATGTTATCAAATGAAGCCCTGCTCATAATTAACTCAGTTAAAGAATCAGCCCTAAATTTTGCACAGGTGTAATTGAGCATGAAATGAGCCCCAATGTGCCTCCTCAGGAATTCAAATACATTTGATCTTTTATTTTTTTTCAGTGGTTACAACATTGCTAAATACTCATGCAGATGCCATCATATATTCTGTTATGGAAAGGTGTCAGTTTTTTGTCAGCTGAATTATGCATGTAAACTTTGGGGGCCATTTGTGCTTTCTTTGAATGATGCAATACCTAATGTTAAATATAGATTGATCTTGGCAGAAGGAGAAGAAGTGTGAGCCAATGATTCTTCTGTGTTATGGGAACGGAGAAACCTGGATCTGTTTCCACTTCTGCCACTTAATTGTTCTATAACCTTGAACAAAGTTTCTCTAGCAAAGTCAAACTTAAGTGCTTCAAGTTATCCATCCGGCTTCATACTCAAGGACCTAAATTGCAGATACTGACGAATAAGGGAGGGAATCTCTAAAGGATAGAGAACAATTCTAAATTAGCAGGATAAGAGTCAATACAAAATAAGGAAATAATGTATGTATGTATGTGACATGTTTTGAAATCTTCAGAAAATAGCTGCAATACATAACCATTCAAGAAAAAAATATTATTAGTACCTACGAGTATTGCAATAGTGTTGCTCCCTTGATGAGCTCTATTATAGCTGTACCAAAATGAAGCAGTTGCTGAGAATTACCCCTGTAAAACAGAAACAGAGGAGTAAGCAGAAGAATGAAGCATTGTAGAAAAAGCTGCACCTATGAGTGCTAAGTGCTATGAGTTGCTCTGGGCTGGTAGATCACTACCTAGCTCCAGATCTGCTGGTATCTGCTGTAGAAGGAGATGAAGCATCTGCAGGCAGTGCTGCTGTATGGCTCTTTTCATCTTGTTTTACCAAGAAGCCAGCAGAAAAGACACTGGAGAAACACAGAATAAACTAGAGATGTTTATTTTCTCTTCCAGATAATGTATTGGAAGGGATGGGTTGCAGAGAAAAAAAAAAAGAAAAAGCTTTGGAAAAGTGCTCAGCAATGAGAGGGAGATGACATGGAAGAACAGGAGAGTCAAGCATTTGTGGGTAGGTGTTGGAGAAAAGCAAATGTCAGGAGTAGGCCTGGGACAGAAGGAAGGGTTAGAAAGGCATCTGAAGCGTATTTATTTTTGGAAAACATGAAAGAGAGCAAGTCTTGAAAATGTAACCCCTAAGTGAAAGGAAAAAAAAAAAAAAAACAGAAGCAAGTAGTTCTTGCTTTCTCTTTCCTCTTACAACTAAACAGTGGGAACAACCAATTTATTAGACAGACTTCGCAAGGGAGCAGTTGCTAGACTAAATAAAAAGTCCAAGAGCTTTTTATTCACAAACACTGAGCAAGAGAGAAAAAAAAAAGTCTGCAAGTCCTCTGAGATCTGGAGTGACAGTATTACCCTGCCATTAACCCGAGCTACTCTGTGTATCAAGCCCTATATCATTACAGAGGAACATCGGTTATGGACTGGAGGCAACTGTTGGAATATGGTTGTAATTTGAAAAATCTTTTTCATTCTACTAGGCTGCACTACTATAACAAAGCCATGTGGTTATGCTACTATATCAGTATGAGAACAGATTGAACCTGTTAAACATATGATCAGGCCTTCTGTGAACAGAAAGTGGTGTTCTTCCAACCCCCAGTTTGATTTCTAAACTTGCTATGCCCTGTTCTGCCCTAAACACATGTCAGCCCATGCCTGAGTGCTCATTTCGACACCGGTGTTTTGTGAGCAGCTGTGCTCACATCTGTTGGCAATGAAGGGATTTCAGTTGTTGAGGTGCTGTACTCTTTTCCTTTTGGCCTGCCCATAGTAAGGACCACAGCCAGGATGAATATTCTTCTTGATCACATTGGTTTGGGATTAAACACTGCAGCATTGGTATTACTGCTCTGCCGTTTGTCTGCGCCTCTGTACTTGCCTGCTGCTCACTTGCAGTTAAGGCATAGGCCAAAACTTAGATTCCTGCACTGAACCCATTTTGTTCTGCTAATGCAAATCTGAAATGAACAAACAAACAAACAAAAACAAAGAAAAACAGATAAAGACAAGATCAAGCCTATTCTTTCCATGATTCTATTGGCATCAATGCTTTTCACCTCCTTTTACTTTCTTTGAGATTAATACGCTTTTGTCTCCTTCCTCTGCTATTAGTGCTCTGAAGGCCAGAGAGAGAGTCCAGATCAGCAGATGGTACAAGTCCAGAAGGGCATTTCTCTGCAATCACCAGAAGAGAAATTCAGTGTTTTGGGACATACTGAATTTAAGTCATTGAGCAATTGGTGAAAGTTATGGATTTTTCACTTTGTATAACATCTGCTCAGCTTCAGTGTTATTATTCTGCAGTGAGAAAGAGAATTATTCTTAAGTTGACTGGGGAGGATCCCCCATGTGAATCAAACTGCATTCATGAGCCATGTCAAACCCAGGGAAAGAAGTAATTTAAAGCATTGGCTATTCAGCATATATAAGCTTATGTATCTTTTACAAAGTAAGATAAAGATTGCTTTTACACATCATCTCCTTCAAATGAACTGAATTTTCCAACCATTAAACCATATATATCTTCAGGATGGGTTTCAATGAGATGATGTGAGGACAAACGTCTCAAGAGTTCAATATTTCACTTTCTTGCATCAAGATTTGAAATGTGTTTAATACAGCTCTATACAACCTTGTAATGCGCATTTCCATGACAAATAACAAGTTCGATCGCTTGAAGAAATTTCAAATATTATGCAAAGTGAAATGAAAATTGTCAGATACCTTTCTTTGTAGGATCTAAAGTGAATCTTGCATGATAATGTGATAATGTGCCTTCATCCCCCAGCATCTCCTCCACCATACACAAAAATCCACACCTGTTTCCTAACCTGAATATCACTCATGAATG
Source organism: Tinamus guttatus (assembly GCF_000705375.1). Next base: position 536,198 of record NW_010585397.1, on the reverse strand, counting down.
TAAGAATATAAATAAAAACTCTTGCTCACCTTATAGAGGAGAGAAAATGAATAACTTGTAGGTTGCTTACTGGTCTGCTTCTATCCTTTATGTAACTGGGTGTGGTGTGACTTACCAAGGACCTGTTCAATAAATGCTAAGTGAAAATGAATCATAGATCTGATTTGAAAGTGAGGTGGTTGTGGTCATTTTTGTCTCCTGATGCAGTTAATTTCCTGCTTTGGGACACAGAATGCATTAAGTGTCAGGAAGCTGAATTAGGCAATGTGTTTGTCAAGGAACAAGACCTGTTTCCCTAAGCAGGTCAGTCATCTTCAAACAGAATACTTATCTGTGGATATTAGATAAATATGTACTTTAACACATATTTATCTTTCTCTCATCAGATACTTACTTCTTCTATCTTTGTATATTTTCAGAATCTAAGCCACAGCTGATAGCAACCTTTTATTTATTGTATTTTGATTGTGGTTCCATGAGCTTCTTTCTTCCAGGTATTGCACCCTGGTCTATAACTTTGTTCTCATGGACACTTAACTAATTAATAATATGCTATTATCTTGTAGGCATAGTGTTTTAATATGCGGATTTAAAGAAACTCATTACACCATTTTAAGCTGGGCAGTGTCTTTGTGGTTTGTGTTAGTACAGCATCCAGTATAAAGGGACCTGGGTTTCCCAGGTGACGCCACAACATAATAAATGAGTGATGATAGTAAACTGGTACCAGTGAAAAGTTCCAGTTGCCAGTGATCAGAGTTGAAATTAACTACAAAGATCACTGACAGAAAAAGCCTGGAGTTGCAATATGTAATTAGTGAATAGGAGAGAATCAAGCTTTTAATTTGTAATGCATGAACAATGAAAATTTGATTAAATGAAAGCTTCTGCTACTAAGTTTCGACTGTAAAATGATTGCTCCAGAGAGTTAGGGCAGCTCATAATTAGTATACTAGAAATGTAAAGCAAATAAATAAACAACCTTCTCACAGGAAAAAAAAATCCCAGAGTTATATAATTGATTCTTTGGAATGACTGCTGACTGGAAAGGTCTTCTTTGCGAAGTTTCATATTCATTATCCTTTAGGCAAAGAGAATTAAAATAAAACAGAAAAGAGAGCCTCAAGAAGACTTCAGTGCAGACAGAATAGACTCAATTTCCATCTAAAGTAATGGTGTGAGCAATCTCACACCATTACTCCCAACTCCAATAAGTTCATCGTGTCCGCATTACTGCCTAGAAGCTGCACACACAAAGGGAGAAACTAAGGTTTCTCTCCCTGCCCCATCTCATTTGGATAATGTACTTCAGTATGATGGGAGTTTTCATGTCATGGACGAGCAGCCTAAGTGATAGAAAAATGAAAATTCGTCAGCATGCAAAAGCATATGTTGGACTGATGTAGCATACCACATCAAGCCAAAAACACTTGAGGAAACTAAAATGACACTTCCAGGATCAATAGGTCCTGTAGGCATAGCGTGACTTGCAAAAATGATCTGAGCTCTGTATTTGCCTCTATAAGTCATCTACAGAGGCTAGATGAACACCTATTTAAGGAAAATTTAAAGAGAAAAGAAATCCCACACTATCAACACACTGTCTTTTAACTGGTTCTTCTCTGCTTAAACCAAATAATGGCCTATATAAACAGAGCAAGGTATGTAAACATCCTATATGTAGTACATTTGGTTGAATAAACAGTTTGCATACTAATGTAAACGGCCTAGGTGCTTTAATGTGATGGTGTTAGAGCAGATTCTTCATTATAGACATCAGAACTCATAAGGGAATGTGTAGGTTCAAGCATTTTGATGAAAAACAAATATAGTCAGAAACTGTATGTACTTTGCCCCTTGATCTTTCCAGTTCTTTCCTCAGTGCTATCAGTCAGTCTCACAAAGTTTAACTTGATTGGTAAAAGTCTTTGTTTCTGTTCAGGAAGGGAGTAGATATTGTGGCATGGTGAGGGAGTTTCCACTTCTACGACTTGAGAAAACAGATTTTTTTGTGTATTGAAAACAGGAGCCCTGAAAGGGTATGGATGGGCAACATCCTCCATTGCCTTTTCAGCCACCTGAACAAAATAAAGAAAAACACTTCATGAAATATTTGTGTACACCTCAAAAGGAAAATGAAATTCTGTAGAAAATTGAATCTGGCGGTTGACTCTCTGATCTAATCCGTATCAGCGGGGGCTGGGTCTATGGAATTTCATCGCTAACTGCATTTAAACTTTGCTGTTTAAACACTACTGAATGGCTAGTTACATTAAATACATTCTCTTCTTTATGTGCAATAAGAATGGAGTCTCAGAAGAGGCCTTCCCAAGTCTGTCATCAGCTAAATTAGGAAATGAAAATTGATTCCTAGGAGCCATGTTACAAAAGTTTTGTGTTCTTTTTAAGAAATTTAGCATGCAGAATACAGCCCAATGTCGCTAACTGCAGAACTCATAAGCACAGCCAAAAGGATTTAAAAAAGGAGGGAGGGGAGGAGGAGCCATGATGCTGCAGCCTTTATTTCTCTCTTAATTACAGGTGCCGATGTCTCTGCCATCTGGCCTGTCTCATGACAAACTCTCAACAGCCAAAGAGTGCGGAAATAAATAGACAATTAGTAAAATGCATTGAATGCATGTGCTGCTGAGTAAGCAATTGTCGTCAGTACTAAAACAGTTTCCTCACCCGTGGATCCTGGTGTAATTTCTCCAATTGCTCTATTAACGTGCAGGACTAGAGTTTTCCTTCTGTCACAGGGGAGCCAGGCAGGCAGTTCAGGAGGGCTAATCAAGTCATGAAAAAGCACTGTTCCTCTCTGTAGTGCTCAAGTAAAATCTACAATTGTTGCCAGCCACTGTATAAGCAGATGAGGTCAAGGATATACTCTTAAAGCAAATTCCTGCTTCAGTACAAGATGTAGTCCCATATATACATTTGTATTCCCATTAGCAGTATATTAATGTATAGGTAACATTTATTTTCAACTCAAGCCTTCATATATTGCAGTATGTCTACATAATATCACCGGTCTGCAACTAAGTCTGGGATAGAAAGCTAGCGATATGAACACTCAGTTCTAGATTCACTCTACCAAATTTATAGGCTAAGGCACAGGGCCTCAGTTCGGAATTAGGTTCCTTGGCTCTCCCTACAGTTGATGAAGAGGAACACACGCCTTGAAAGTGAGATTCTGTTCAAATATAAGATAAATTGCCTCTAGAAACAACCACCTGTCATCACTGACCACCGAGTCTTCATTAGTTGCCAAAAGCTGGTCGGGTGGATCCAGACTACCTGCTTGTGCAGATGGTGCTGTCTGCATTTACAGGAAGCTGAATGAAACAACAGTAGGAAAAGAGAGATGTGGGATCATTAATCTCCAGGTAGAAGCAGAGGCTTGGCTTTATGCAGTACGTGTTGACAAGAAACCATGACTGCAAACTCTCTGAGCTTCACTGTGTGTGCCTAGAGTGCCAAAGAGTGAAGCAGACTCAGATGGAATCCGGGAAGTCAGAGTATTTCACACCTGATTCCTATCCCCCTCTGAATTGTAAACTGGAACTATGGAAAAGCAGAGATTTTTTAGAAAGTTATCAGCCTTTCTGGATGCTAAGGAGCAGAATATTCCTGGCCATGGAGTTGCGCATGAAGGTGCTTGATGTTGTGGAACTGACAGTTCTCAGGTTCTCCCCCTGATGAGCTCCAGCTTCTGGTTTCACTGAAATGTCATTGGCTCATGTTTTCCCTTGCTATGACAAAGGACATCATCTGTTTTTGAATGTACACATGAAACTTCCATTGACATCATTGGGAGTTTCACATAAGGAGCTGACACCAGGATTTGGTCCTAAAAGTTGATGGTGCCCTGAGGAGATATTTTTATGTATTTTGCTTAGTTTCATCTGTGACTATCCCAGGCTACAGCCACTCAACCAAACAACAAACATACTTCAATAACTAGAAGTACTCATGGGACACTCTCTAATACAAATAAAGGTGTCCTCAGGGCATGAAGCAAATGTATGGAACTGATACAATATTCCTGCATTTGCTCTCTATTACTAATGTTTTTTCCAACATGTTCAGTGAATTACTCTCACATAGAATTTAGTCATGAAAATATCATTGCAAAATAAAGCATGGGGTGGAGAGAGAAGAAATAAAGCAAGATATTTAAGAATGGTGGTAGACTGTATAGCAAACAGTTGTACAAATACTCAGTGAATACCAGGAAAAAACTACTACACATTTGGACTACCAAAAGATTGATTAGCCTGACAATAAGCCAGAGAGTATCATGAACATGAAACCATTTTCCGCTTAAGTGAAGCAATCTGTTCTATGGTAAAAGGTTGCAAAAATTGCATTAGATTCTTATTTGGCCCCGATAATAGATTAAAAGCTGCATCAGACCACCAAAGCGCTATCAGTTTTGCAGTGGCAATTACAGATAAAAAATGTAACACTGTGGGGTCACTGCTGGAGTCACTGCTGCCTTGGCAGCTGCAGAGCCTGCGAGCCACCATGGCGTGTTTTCTTTCTTTCTCCTCTGGGATCATTAATGATGTGAGTCCCACACATCCCTGCACTTACATAAGAGAAAGAACTGACAGTACATCCCAGCTTGGTGCAAGCAGAACAAAGAAAGGAAAACCTTGAAATTTCATATCCCTGAGAAGGTTCCCAACAATTACTGCCAAAATCTTATGTCCTGAGGAATTAAAGGCAGTCTTTCCATAGAGTTCTGTTTCTAGAAGTTAATAGTGCTGTGGATCCCAAATCCTATGATTTCTGTGATATTTCGTGGGAGATTAAGATTTCAGAAAATCAGATAAAGCAAGATTTAAGCCTTTAGATACTTTCTAAGTATGCCTATAGAACGTATTTTGTCTTACAGTGACATGATATATCAGAGATACCAGACTAGAGACTAATACCTCTGTAGATATTAGAACAGGAGTTAAACTAATAAGAAACAATGATTGGACTATAAAACAAATGTCTAAAAGAAACTCAGTATACAAAATCAACATATTATTAACTGATTAATCATGGCAAACAGTTAATGAGGAAGATATCTGCGTTTCTAATTTCTTACAGCCAATGCCCTTGATCCATGCTAATATTTTCCAGTTGATGTATTTCTGGAAGATACAGTTTAACTAGAAGGCTATGTACAGGTATATGTAGGCTACATTCAGACTGTATGTGGGTTGACTGGATGGAATTTTAGGACCTATTATTTTATCAAGAAAAAAAAGAAAACTAATAGCAATATTTAATAATAACTTTGAGGAAATATCCAAAACTCTTTGGGGTCTAACATATTATTTAAAGATGTTAAAAATAATAGGTGTGGAAACAGAGCTATCTGGAAAACACTGGGTATGCAGCAAAGTTCTAGGTATTCATTGTGCATGAAACCAGAGCATTGCCTCTCTTGCAGTAAAAATATATATGACTTTTTAATTCAATACTTCAGTTTTAAACATTAGTTACATGTTATGTTCTTTATTTAAGTCACTTGATAGCAAGTATCAACTGGAAACCACTTATAAAACATCTTATAAAACAGAGAAGAAAATACTTTATTATTTATTAATAAATAAAAAGATTATTAATACAAACTTTTAATTGATTAAATATTCTCAATTATTAGTTTTTGAAAACAGATTACATACAAGGTAAAAAAAAAGGCATTCTTAAAAATTTATTTATAGGTTTAATGTCTTTCTGTTTTGGTGTACTGATGTCATTTGGTGATTGCAACAGGAAGACTAGGTTATGAACCGTATGAAATAATAATATTAATAGCAATGCATTTTCTGCTCCTGCAGAAATTTGCTCCTGCATTTTGGAACAGCTATATCTGCTGAAAAATATTTCTTACACATGAATTATATTTGTTTCCAGTAACACTCATAATGGTCTAAAGGAGGACAAGAAAATAAGGCTACAACAAAAATGGAGGGTTGTTTAGTGGTGACTAGCTGCTTCCTGATAATAAATTCATAGATGAAGCTAAATGACAATGGCCATGCAGTGGCCTCCTGAAATAACGCAAGCCATTTCTCTAAGCAGTTGCTGCAGTAAACTCATTTCTCTTAGAGTTACAGTATCTCTTTTTGAACTATATTGACTTTTCATTGAAAGATCTCCTGTGACAAAAAAATCTACCATAACTTCAGGGTAGTTCTTCCCATGCTTAGTTATCAATACTGTTAAAAAATCAAATAAAATAATTCTAGTTTTTCTGATTTTGTCTAGCTTCAACTTGCAGACTCCATATCTTATTACATATTTATCTGGCATAAAAAACTCTCTGCCATCATTTAAGTCATTATTGACTATGAGCAAAGCATTTATTTTCCAAATGAGGTAAATACATTAAACGCAATTCTGGTATTTCTCACAGCAATAAATAAATAAATAAATTTACAATAAAACAACATTAAATATATGTTTCCAGTATCCCTCTATGTAGTTTGTTTCTTCTTGCCAGGGTGATAGTGCAATAGGGTGTCCCTGGAGACTCTGAGCATGATGGGCTGCTCTGCTCAGGGGCAGCAGAAGACCTAGAAGAAGGGCATGGAAGACTCTGAGTCACAGATGAAGAAGTAGGGAACTATCTAGCAAAGTAATGGGGCTGCATGTGTAAAAAGTGGAAAAGTGATAGATGAGAGTTTACTATTGGCACTCAAATAGCTGTACATGTTATGATTCACATGGAAATCATAGAATCATAGAATGCGTAAGGTTGGAAGTGACCTCTAGTCCAAATCCCCTACACATACAGGATCACCTAGAGCACTTCTTGAACAATACTCTGAACTGGATAAAGCAAGAATTGCTTTATCCAGTTAAATAAATTAAATCCAATTAAATCCAATCCAGATTATCCAATTAAATAAATACAGAAGTAGAATAGAGTATGAGTATGAGAACAAGTATGAGTAAAATACGGCACATCATCAAATACCTTCCCTGGATTCAGATTTGCTGAAAAAAACATGCTGTCATTATAGCAGTCAGATATATATACACACTTCCTTCTGCATTTGCTTTGTGGAAGACATGAATCCTGGTTCCCATATTCCTAATACACTCACAGCCTGGAGGAATCAGTAGAGATTGCATAGGGTGTAAAAGTCGGCACAGACTCATGCCTTCAACCCCTTTAATGTTTGCTGTAGTGTGTGGGTACACCCTGATGCTTATCACAGTATCACCCAGCGTGGCTTAAGACCTGGTTGATGCTGTTTTGTTAAGAGGCAAGGAATAAAGAAGACTGTAACCATAAGTGTTTGAATATAATGCATATGCCCATATTAGAGGCAGACAAAGATATCATACATCTGATATCTTTCAGTAAATAAGGCTATTAACATTTCTTTGTTTTTCGTATATAGGTCAATTAAAGTATCCTCCTCCTACTGAGAATGATATAATACAATTTCACTGTTAATTCATTCTCATCCTCCCTCATCATAAACCTTTCTTGCACAACCAACTTCACTCCAGGCTGTTCAGCTCTGCATGCACATCTTGAATTTCATTACAGCTTTCAGTACAGAGATCATCTGAGCTATGAAAGAAGATCTTTAATAAAAAGTTCAGTACATTTAGAGTTCCAAGAGTTGAGGCACCAAGAATTTATCTCACAATTATATCATCATACACTTGTGATAGAACATTTGTTGAATCTTCATGTGAGACAGTGTGATCAAACTCATAGGAGGAGATGAGCAAACCAGATCTCAGCTGTTACTGGATAATAAGATAAAGTAATAATTTATAATATGAAAGGTTTTGCACACACAAACAAAACCTTCCATTCTTGACAGTGCCAGATGGAAAACTAATCTTCATGTGCTTCACCAATTTTATTTTTACTTCCTTTAACTAGGATGTACAACCTGACCAGATGTAAAAAATTCCAAACCAACCTAAAACAAATCAATGGCTTCAATGAGAGTGGAAGCTGTTTAACATCTCCCTAGAGATGATCAGCACCGCTTATGACTGGCTGCTATGTCGCTATACTTCCTACAGTGTGATAGAGGAAACTTAGCCTTGATGATTTAACACTCGTAAGATTCTCTGAGTTTAGCCTGAAATCTCTGCTTCATAATGAAAACAATGATTTAAATATTTACTTACATATATGAATGGATAGATGGATAGCCTTTTTTTTTTTTTTTGAGTAGATGATTATCTATCCAGAACACTATTCCTTTTATCACCTTAATGCAAAAAGAGCAAAGTTTAGAGAAAGCAACAGGACAAATAATAGTATCTCCATGTATCTCCATGGAACACTAAATCCATTAAGCTCTGGGTAGAAGTGCAATATAAAAGGGTAAACTAGAGGGCAGACTTTACTTGACTGCACTATTTTTTGCTACTTTTCATGCTTAAAGAACATTCTGCTGCACTAGCTGGAAAAAAAGAACAAAAAAAAACCCAAAAAACAAAAGAACAGGAGCTGTCCAATGCCCAGCACCCTTTTGCCTTAAAAAAAAAAAAAAAAAAAAAAACTGCATTAAGCTACAGGCACAAGCTTGCAGAGATAGTTACTTTGTCTCTTCATAAATATGTGCTTTGATTAAAATGTCTTCACTGTTCTCATCAATACAAACATGGATTTATTATACCAAGTCTAAATATACTTTTGGCTTGAGCAAATAAAAATGATTATATTTCATTCAGAACATCATTGGACTCCTTTTTTAAGTCATGCTACATTTTGGTCACAGAAAGGCAAGAATTGAAATAATTAGAAATCAACAATAAAACAGTGCATTGCACTTAAGTCTGCGTTTTTAGCTGCATCCACTCACCACATCTTTTGCTGTTATTACCACCAAAAATGCTTCTCCGCTAGCCCAGTCACCAATGTAGATTTATGAAGCCTCATTTGAACTATGCCTTCTGTCAACAGTGCTTGGTGTCCCCGTGTTTCCACACGTCCTTCTCCTATAAACTGTCTCGATGTTAGTGATGGTATCACCGCACTGTGGAAATCAAAGTGGTGTCCCTTCAGCAGAGGAATTAATTAAGTCTATTTCCCACTAATTATTTGAATCATCTTCTGGGAGATTTTTGCTGGAAGACCACACCAAGCAGCTCAAAGATCAGATTTTTCAGTTCCAAAGCAAGTTTAGTAGTTATCAGACCTTCTTAGTAACCTCAGTACTGTAACTAATGAAAGTAGAAGTTTGCATTTGACCATTCCTGTCATAACAATGAGAAGAGCATGTCTTGCCCAAGGTACATGGGCTATGGAGGTCATTACTGACCCAAGGCATCAGGTCATTTAGGTCTTTCAGCCACATTAATTGTCCAGTTTGCCAAAGCAACTCCGCTCTCCTTTTGAGAATTCCCGGTCACCTAACTCACCGAAGGGACAAAATTGCCTATGACAATGCTGTCACGTTAGTCTTCTCAATTACTCACCTCAGCCTGTTGTGGTTTACAGAAAAGGGCAGTGTAAATACCATGGAACTGATGGAACTTATTTTGAAAAGGTTGTGTACAAAGGCAAACTTCAGAGACCAGGTATTTTGAATTATCTGTGTGTTTCTAAAAATATGATCTTTCAATATATATAACCAAAGTAGTTACAATTTTTTTACTAGAACTAAAAATTATGAAAATTGCTTTGGTAGTAAAAAATTAACCCAATAAATTCAGTTGACCCTTTAATTGCTAGGTCATCAAACACTTGGCATTAGAACAATATTTTATTCCAAATAGCTATGTCTATCAAAGCTTCCCATTTGGATTTAATGTAGGAAGCACCGTGTGACTGATCATACATGTAAGCACTATTGCTATTGATTTGTGAAATGTTTGTTTCTTTAAACCAATTAACTTGTTCATGGAAGAACATAGCATGATAACCTGGAAAATGTCTGGAAGTATACATTTTGTTTAAGGATACTGCAGAAGAGCAATAGAAATAATGAAAATAGTAACAAGAATAGTATGTGTAATAATAATGATAATAGTCTCTATGGTAACTGGTTCTAAAGGCAACAGGAACAAGCAACAGCTTTTTTACCTACATCAGTCCATTCATTTTTTGTCTTATAAACAATGTTTCTAATGTCAAGGATTTTATTTTATTATCTTATGTTATCAATTTTATTACCTTTTATTATTAATTATTAACCAAATTTCAGTATTTCCTGGGAGATCCAAGTGGCAACGTCAAACTTTTCCTTCTATTACATCTTTCTGTGGCTGATCTGCTCTTTAATACATATTTTGTGGATTTTCTGTGCGCTAGACCCTAAGATAATTCAGTAATATATATACATAGGATAACTGTTAAAGATTGTTTAATATGAGTGATGTGTATCTTAAAGTTACAAATAACACAGAGAACGAACTTTCATACATATGACCTTCTAGTTATATGCACAAACATCCAGTAGGATATTGTGGGATACAGCATAGCTTGAAAACACAGTGCTGCTTCACAAAATTAAATGCAGCATCTGCAGATAAAAAAGAGCAATTATCTCTAGACTGAATTTTGATACCTCCCACTATAAAGAAGAATACTGCTGCTATAGTATACTGTATCTACTGTTGAAAAAACATTTTACATTCAAGTTATGGGAAATATGAAAACAAGAACTTCAGCCAACTAAAATAATTATGATAATCCTGTTCCAAAATGAAGTTCCATCTTGTATTATTGAAATAAACAGGATTTTTGCCATTAAATCTAAAGGAGACTAAGACTGAGCCCTGCATTTTGTATTGGGTCAGAATTCTGACTTTATGTTATGACTATTCCTTAGACTCCTCTCCTATTTCTCCTCTTTTGAGTGTTTTTTTTCTGGCTTTGTTGGGTACAACTGCTTTTAAAACCATGGCAACTCTCTTGGCAGTCTTCACACCTTTCATTATTCTCCTATTTAACTCTAACTCTAATGTTGTTTCACAGAGAAGGTAAATGACAGAGCGAAAGAAAGAAGAAAATGATCTCTCATTTCTGCTTTTTCAAAGGTAGTTCATTTTAACTCGTTTGGACTACATATTATTTTATGCTCAGAACCTAGTAATCAGGAGGAAATCCATCAAAACATTAGAATAACATCCTTATTTTTCTCTCTAGACCTTTGTAAATAGTGTAAGAAAATAGCAAATAATAAATCTTGGTTTATTTATTGTTTGGAACACAGGCTACCAAAATATTCTATGTTTCAGGCATGTTTTGAGCTGTAGAAATTAGGAAACTACTACCATTCTCATCCTACTTTTTTCTTATAAAAACAGATAATATCAACAACAGCAAATGATTAAGCAAAACTGAGAATTTTACCCAGGGCAAAATTTTCCACATGTTCACAAAAGAACAAAGATTTTTGCCATGGGCAACAACTCAGTCATTTTACCAGACAATGCAATTATTTTGTGGCAAAATATGATAGCCTGTTGTTTTGGAATGGAGAAAAGCTCATTTTCTTTGGTGCTTAAAAAATAAATAAATAAGGTAACCATAAGGTTTTTCCTTCTATATGCAGCATTACTAAGCTGTGTAGTAACAAGTGCTTTGACACAAATCCCCTTTTTACTTTTTCAGAAATACAGCAGCATATTGTCATTTATCTCTAACAGTGAGCAAAAGCAGTGTTTTGCTGCTTTCTGAATAGAGAATAAATAGCGCACATGGTATTTCAGATTCAACTTCATAGAAAATGGGTGTGCTATTATTTGTATTAGAATGACAGTCACTGATCTGAACAAAAATGAGATCATATTTGCATAACACACACAAAAAAAAATTCACCAAATATTTACAGTCCATATTAAGTAGAGGAAAGATGAGCTAGATTTTTCCCCTGGGAAAATCAAGGGGGCTCAAGATGGTTGTTCCTCTACTGACACAGGGAGTCTGGGACAGAGCAGGGACAGAATCGCCTTGCTCATTATTTTGTGACAGTCGTAGTTTATATAAATGCTGTCATAAATTAAGATTTCCTCAAAAGCACTAGTGTTGCTTGCAGCGCATTTTAGCCTCACAAGTGTATGAGCACTAGTTACGTGAAATTTCCGCAACAAACAGAGCCTGCAGGTATTTCTAATAACCTTGCAATAAATAAATCCTCGATGTCCCTTTGCTGCTTCACGCTGTAGTGGTGCACGTCACAGCACTAGAGCAGATTAAATGCAACCTTCTCTCCCAATTTGTGTTGGAAAGTGGGAGCCCCACTAAAACCAAATTTTTAAATTTCCAACCTTTTAGAAAAATATCGTGCTTTTTGAGGAGAAAAGGTGCTCTGTTAAAAGGTCTAAGAAATATAAGGCAGTATACAGAGGAGAAAGGGATATCTCTGAAGGTATCCTTTCATATAGAGATATTAGTCCTATCAGGCTGCCATTTATACCAGAGAAACTCCACTGAGGTCAGCAGACTAATGAAGATACGCCGGCAGTGCAATTCCTGTGCTAATTTTGAGCAATTTCTCTGAACCTGATTGGCTGGCTGTGGTAGAGAGCTGAGGTAAGAGAAGTTGTCACTGGCATTTTGTATTCTAATCCTGGTTGAACCTGTGTGATGATACTCAGTGTAATTAGGACTTTGGGTTGTGTGTACAGTTAGTGATACATTTAGCATTCCTATGGGTTGCATATTGAGAACAAGTGGTTCCTGCTTGCTTATATATAACGTAAACAATCATGCTATACATGATCGTTTATGATCTGAACAAAACATTTAAAATATTTTTTGTATAAATATATATATTTATATATTAGATCTTGAGCTTTGTTTTGAGGCTTTTAATGATCAGCTCTTAATTTGCCTTGCCTTTGAAAAGCTGCTCTACCTGTTTGATAAAATATACCATACGAACACTTCTGTTTAATGGTTGCTGTGCATTCAACTCTGTGCTTTCTCTAGTAAAAATCTTTCTTGTTTAAGCACAACAGTTGTGGATTTAATTAAATATGTTGCTCAGTGAAGCATCTGTTTAAAACATTAATGAAGGGCAGCTCCTCTGAGACCTCCATATGTAAAGGGTTTTCACCCATAACACAACCCTAAAATGTGTTTTAGAAGTTACAAACAATTAGTTGCTCCTTTATTTTGGAAGGATTTTTCATCAGTAAAAGGTGTTTCTTTCCTAAAAACTTTGTCAATAGATTTAAAACCATTTATGGAATAAAAATCAATTTAAAACAATCAAGGAGCCAAGTTTTATTCATGTTCACACTGATACACATGTGAAGACATTCAAAAAAGTCTAAAGGGTATATTTCTTTTTTATCCATTTACTGCAGTGCAAATGTAGAGTATATTCTTCTTGAACTGTGCTTATATAACTCCCAGGAGAGCTATAAATTTCAAGGGGAGACCAGACTTCTGAGGCCACATCCTCAGGATTGCCTATACTGAATTCACAGAACTACACTGAGACTGCACCAGTAACAAACCACAGTGAGGAAGATGTGACAGACTCCCTAGCACTTAATGCTGACAGCACTCTATTATACAGCAATAATGCAACAGTATTATGATTGGACTTCAGGAGACTTCCGATAAGACACGAAGCCTGCTCAAATCCAGAACAGGCCCCAAATCCTGACTTCTTTTCTGTGCACTTGACAAGCAGTTGGTATTTTGACAGAATAAAGTAAGAACCATCATATGTAAGTAAGAACCATCTTAAGAATAACCTAAGGTGCTACAGTCTGATAGATTTGGGAATACAGGACTTTGCTTCACTGCACTAACTACATACAGATACTAAGCAGGATAGTAGTATCCACAGAGGACTTGTGTTTAAGCTTCTAGTAGGGCTGTTTACCAGTACAGACAAACCTAGTGGGATTCTCAGTAAAGTTGGCACTAACTTGACAGTGTTTAAAGAGAGATGAGAAAGTGATCCCTTCCTAGTTAGGCAAAAGAAATAATGTCACTCCAGTACTTTGAAACACACTCTGTGAATAAGCAAAGAGTTGTTGGTCTCCAAAACTTTTCATTTTATGAGCTCTAGAGCTGCTAAAACATAACAGTGAGAAATCTATGGGCAACAAAGGGAAATTTGTTGAGCCACCCAGGCTAAATTTAGTAGTATATTTTGGTAAAAACATTCATGTTTAGCTTCAGCCAAGGCATCGTCCTTTCTTCATTCATGTTCTTCCAAACATCTGGATTTCCTAGAATGTCTAGTCTTTAAAGTGTTTACCTGTAAAGCTCTTCAGGAGAAAGTCTGTCTTTATTTCTGCTCGGTATGGTACTTGTGGCTGTCTTTCAAAAATAGGAAGGGGAAAAACATGTAAGAAGTGTTCAAACTCTACTTTGCTGACTTGAAAGCCAAAAGAGTCAGAGTGATAAATGAACCCGCTTTTGCCAAGCTTAGAGAAAGAAATGGATGGGCAGCTTATACTACAAGCAGAAAGAAGACCTCTTCAGCAACTGGATAGCTAGAGAGCAATATTTTATGCCACATTTTTCCTCTGAATACCAGAATTTACCAATAAAATGTCTTTCCAGTAAATGTTACAATCAAAGTCGGTTTCTTAGAGAAAAACAACAACAAAAAAGTTTTAATGTCAGAAACATCAAAAGAAAAGAATATTGTCTTTGGTTAAACACTAGCCAATCTAGAGAAATTAGTATAAAATGATTCCTCCTTATTTTCCCTGCTATGGAAATAATGATAATAGTTTAATTACTCAAAACAGATAATAAATGCTATTATTTACTCTACAGAATACAAAATAATAGGACATTCTGCACATACATTTCATTATGCTTGCCTTTGTTATATTCATGAGAAGTCACATATTAGGATAAATTTCTAACTCATGCTAGTCAGTTCACTGATGAGTTTCTTACTGGGGTGAGGATGGCTGTCTGACAAAGATTTGAAAAAAGAAAATTCTAAACCTGATTTTTTTTCTAATACATGATTTATAGAATTGGCATGATCAGCTGAATCCCAGTAGACCATAAAGTACTGAAAAGTAAATACTAAACAATCTATCTATTCTTGGTAGCATATTCTGTTCTGCCTGGCAGATAGCAAATCCATTCACCAGGGAAAGGACCACAACAACCTTCATTTTACAAACAGGAAAACTGAGGCACAGGCACATTAAAATAGTTTACCTACAGTCTTCAGGAAGCTAGTGAAGGAGGCCAAGTCTTGTGAGTCCCAGCTTAGTGTTGTACATCCTCTACCTGAACATAGGGGAGATTTTGGATGAAACAGCTATAAAAACACCCTAATTATGGAAATAACAAACTCTTCATTTTTTTTCCATGATGTCAGACAAAACCAAAGGAGTATCTATAATCTGAGAAAACATACCTGAATATAAAGTCTTTTCCATTGCTAAAATAGCCTCCAGAAGGCCACAGGATTTTCGCTGAAAAACATCTAATTTCTAATTAACAGATTTTTTTAAAAACAAAACCGTTCTGTACACATGAAAGCAAAAAGCAAACTCCAGACAGCCTCTTTAAGATGTTGTATAATTCTGGCTTCAGCAGACAAAGAACAGAAATGCAATTAGTGGTGAAAATCTTGGATTACATTTTGGCATTTGCATTCTGGGAAGAAGGGAAATATATGCACTTTCAATCTTTTATACACATAATCTTCCTACTCTAATTTACAACAAGAGTATCAGCTTGGATTTTAATTTTCACTGTATATATCTTGGCTAATCTAGATTCTCAAGGGTATCTTGGGTTGTAATGCAAGTATCCTTTCACCACGTTCATGGCTAGAAGGCCTGCTCTCCAACTCACGGCTATGACCATGGGGAACAAGTGAGCAAGTGCCAATAAGAGAAAAATGAGGATTGTGATTCCATGGCATAGCGGAAGAAGGTAATAAGCTAAACAAGCAATTTTCTATGTACCTTAGAGCCTCCTGACATCACAAGCAAGAGCTAACTGAAAAAAAAAAAAAAGAAAAGAAAAAAAAAAAAGAGATTCTTATATTGGAAATCTCGGTGGGTAGCAAAACCCACAGCATGTGAAAAATAAGTGAGCTCAGTGGCTGGGAGGACAGCTACAATTTCTCTTCTGATGATGAGGATATAATGTATGACAGGCAAAAGAATGGCCTCAGATGGACATAGAAATGAGATTTAAATACATGATGTCCTTAAACATTAATGAAAACTGTGCACAGTCATCTCTTTTAAGCCTCAGGAGTGATATCCCTGGATTTATGAGACTTATTGAATGTGGCTTTGCTGGGTCCTCTGCACTGAGAAATACACACTCTTGGTTCCTGACACATAGCAAATCAGCTGGGCCATCACACACATCCTAAGGATTAGTCCTGAACCCATTGCTTGGACTGATAAAAAATTCCAAATTGTGAGAAGTACTAGAATGTTTTTTCATTTGATTCTGAAGTCTTCTTACACGACAAAAAAAATTAAGAACGACTAGAGATCTAAGGCTTTCTTTATTTGCTTTTCAATAATTTTCAAGAGGACATGTTAGAGATCTAAGGTGTAACTATAGTTTATTTCTGATTTTAATCAGAAAACTCAAGACTGTCTCCAAGTCATATGTTCACCCAACTATTTAGTTGTTTGTGTTAACAAATGGAAAGTCTCGATATTTTAGCCACAATTAAATATGTACCTTTTCCTCAAAAATAATTACATTCCCTGCATGACATACTCATTTCACTGATCTGTACAAAAAAAAATAGACTCTGCAAAACCTGACAAAATACTCCAAAAAGATTTTTTTTTAAGTCTTCTCAAACAAACCACAAAAAGAAGTCTGCAGAACCCATTTATCTCTTTTGTAGGATACTTTATACTTGACAGCTAGAATAAAAAAAAAAAAAGAAAATATGCTTTTTCAGTTGTTAGAAGGCAAGAAGGTGCACAAAAGATCTGTTTGGAACCTGTATTTTGGTTTAGAACCATTTTTTACTGAAAATACTCCAAGTTATTTCCAATGGAAATAAAAACAGTTATCCTGTCATAGGCATTACATTTGTAACAAGAACTGCCAGGACTGATTTAATACTGATAAAAGCAAATATTGGTGTGAATTTATGAACTAAAACCCCATTACAATCTCGCAGAGTTTTGTCGTCCAAGTGGTAGTTTTATAATTCAAAGAAAACCAAGTCCAGTGGCTGAGTAAATATAAGGTGTGATTTATTTCACAGATCAGGACCAAGGTATGTTGGCAAACCTGGTCAGCGATGTACCAACCAGCTTTATCTAAGCACACATTCACAAAACACAACCTGAGAATTAAACAGAAAGCAGCCCTCTTTTCAGCTTGAAGCTCCAAGAGATCTTGACCTCATCATTCATTCAAACCTCAGCAGAAAAATCTATTTCTAAAGGATTCAGCACTTTCCTGGTTGTTGTTTCTTTTTTGAGTGCCAGTAGATAACTGGTTCCATTTTAAGTTTTAGTGAAGTCACAAATCTTCCTGGAGATTCCAGTCCACTTTGTAATATTTTCAAAAGTTCTAATGGCCAGGCATTTCTGGAAGAAAAACAAACAAACAAACAAACAAACAAACAAACAAACAAACAAACAAACAAACAAACAAACAAACAAACAAACAAACAAACAAACAAACAAACAAACAAACAAACAAACAAACAAACAAACAAACAAACAAACAAACAAACAAACAAACAAACAAACAAACAAACAAACAAACAAGAGTCCTTTACCAGACTGGCCTTGTGCCTTACCTTCATTAGAGCAATGGGACCATTTTGCTTTCTTGATAGGGTTGCACTTTGAGCATTGTAGGGTCTGTGTGTATTTTATTACCAGTCCAGTCTGGAACAAGCTGTGTGCAGCAGAGGAGAGTGGCAATGAGCTATGACTGAGGCTCAGTTGGAGATGGAACACAGAACAAAGCATGGGAGATGAAAGTCAGTTTGAAGCCAGAATTCCCCACCACATAATTTGATATATTAGTTTTTCAAGTCCAAATGTCATTCAAGAGGTGAAGTAAGGTGGAAGGAATAGACTTCTCTGAGAAGAACTTCTTGAGACAGCCATATAATTACTGACTGATCAGCAAAAGTAGTACTTTTGCCAAAAGGAAAGTAAAAAATATAAAACAGAAAATTTAATTGGGCACAGATAAAGGCTGAAAAAGTTGCATGAAAGAGAGCTTCAATACAGCTGTAATCATGGAGATTACGTCTGAAAGACATCACTGGAAAAACTCCTATAACTTCCTGCATATGACAGGCCATAGAAATAGATCTAGTTACTGAACTATTGCAACGTGCTTTTTTTTTGTTTGTTTGTTTTTAACTAACTGATTTTATTTGCTATGTGAATGTTTTGTGTTTATTTATCTTCAGTAAATCTTATTTACTCTGCAATAAATTCCCTATAGTGACTACTGCATCCACACAGACATGCCCACTACTATCCATGCACTCTGCTAGGATTAAATGAATTAGTTTGGACTGTAATAATTGTCATCTTTTTGCCTATATCTTTTCATCCTCCTTACTACCCTTCATGGAAACACAATATTAGAAATTCTTAGAATTTTAGGTGCAAAGACTTCCTTCACTGGTAATGCAATGTAGATCCTGTGGAAAATATTCATACAAAGACAGTGAAAGGATATAAAGAAAGTGTCTTTTTCCTCTTGAAGTGGTTAATATATGTGATACAATAATTGGAAACTATTTCTTCTGCAGGAGGATAGAAAAGAATCACAGCTTCAGATCTGCAGCAGGAGGTCAATGCGGGAAATAGTTTTGTGGTCACCTGCCATTTGGAAGAATAAAGACTTATCCTATAGGCCAAACAGAGTAGAAGCATTACATCAGAGCCTTTGGTATTTTTACATTTTTTGAGAATATCAGATTATTCATAACACAGCTGAATTGCAGGAGTGGGGATATAGAAAATGTGTACTGTTTATTTTGTGTTGCAAAAATTAAGAAATCAAAATTAGTAGTTTGCCAGAGAATATCAAGCTCTTTGTAAGGTGCTTATAGTGCCTTATCACAGGAAGTTCTGTGGTTATAGGCAAGTCTTTCAAAAATCCATACCTTCCTATCATATTTTCTAATTATTTTTCAAAACTATTTGTAACATTGAATAACTGAGACTTGGATATTCTTTTCTTGTTTAAAGAAAGAAAGAGAGATGGATACTGATAAGGTGATGCAATATCCAGCTTTAAAGGATGTTCATGAACAAAAAAGAGCAGGTGCTAAACTTCAAGAAACTGAAGAATTTGAGAGAGTGAATACCCATAGGTCTAAGGTCATACTTCTGCGCTATTTAATGCTGCAGAATAAAACAATCTCTCGCTAGTTTGCAGAATTTTTTTTTTCAGATATATTTTTGAAGTGTCATGTGTTACAGACAACAGAATGAAAAAGAAAAGAGAAAAATATCTTTACATCTGTTGGGTGTTAGAAGCCAGTAAAATATATTACAGAGAGATTACATGTAGTGGTATAGCCTGCCCTGAACAGGTATGCAAAGATCATCCGTGTTGTGTGTCTGTGAGCAAACAGAGAAATATAAAAAATCAGCAAATAATATCACCCGCAGAGCTGTGGATGGCTAAGCCAATTGCATATAACCTTGTAACTCCTAGAAGATTGACTGTGCCTTAGAAGCAAATAAACTTCTCATGCTTAAGAAATCTCCCTCTTTGATGAGGTCTCTGTAAAAGACAACTGAAAAATAAAACAGAGATGGCTCTCCTTTATTCATGTATTCTTTCTTATTCAACAAGTATATCATGCATACGAAAAACACCCTTGTTTCTGCAGAAAATTTCCATGAAATATAAGATCCCTGCTACTATATCAAAGGAATGTCTACCTATCATTACCAGATTTTATCCTCAAAACAAGTGGTATTAGAGCAATATTATGTTCATGTTACAAGTTAGGAACTGAAGCACTGGTTAAAGGAGGGAGTAGAATTGCGAAAAGATCAATGCCTTTTCTACATTAAAATGTTCCTTCTATTATGGTTACAGCAGCACCTTTATGTCAGCAGAGACCTCCAGCAGAGTTATACTACTTGCTGACAGGAACCTTTCTAAGAAACTTATATGACATCTAGGAGTGCCAAAAACTGAAAACCCTTCTTTCTCAGAGTTGTGTCAATGCCAGGTTTTTTGCTGGGAAATCTTTGTCATTTGGACAGGACATAAGGTATTTAAAATCATCCCAGCCTGTTGAGTGAGTACAAAATGTAAATCATTAAAACCCCTTCTCAGATAAACCTCAAACCACTAAGGATTACATTTTTGATTACTTAAGTTGCCAAGAGCTGAGCCTGTCCTGTTCCATTGCTGACTGATTCTCTTCAGGCCAAGTTCCCTCTTCATCCAATCTGCTTAGCACCTGGACCACTTTCCTGAGCACTCTAACAGCTCCAGAGATGGCAACCTGGGGGAGACTTTGAGGCCAAAGACTGCAACTCCAGTTAAGATAAAAAATATTCAAATGTAGCTTATTGCAATCTCTGATGCTATTGCTAGGGCAGAAGAACCCATCATCTGAGAAAGTGTGACAGAGACTTTACCATTGAGAATTCTTGGAGAAAGCAGTGATGAAATGTCATGTCATGTTCACATAACTACAAAGTTCTGCTGTTAGTAGCAGAGCATCTTATGACCTCAGCTGCTATAAGACCTAGCCTGACCCTGAGCAGGATCATCACCATATAGGAATGAGCTGCCTCCTTGTAAGCAAACACCTCTAGCATTTGACTCATTCCAGCTGCCTAGCTTGGCAACTGCAACAGACTTTCAGTTCCTAGTCAGATCCTATCATCTCTGGTACTCCATATGTCTTCCTTAGAAAATTTTTCCTGAACCAATCCAGGAGCTTTTTGTGGGAGCTCTTGTAACAGAGCCTGAGGAACAGTACTGATACGTTTATTTCTTAGTCAAGTCTGAGTAGAGCAAATAAAGAACCTGTGCAGGAGACTGAGAGATTGGTTGCAAAAGGGAAATAAATACAAGGTCAACTCGAAGCTGGCACCTTCATGCCTTGCAAACACGAGAGATTTGGATGAAACAGCCCTTGATACAACCTTAAACAGCACAGCCCTTCTCTTTGGTTTCTGCACAAAATCTTCTCAGAGCAAAGTCTTGAATCTGGAAGTCTTGGATCTAGAGGTCTCCCTCTGCCCCCCCAGCCAAACAGCACCCACCACAAAGCACGCTACCCCTAAAGCATCCAGCAGCCTCTTGGCTGCTGAAATAAACAGGGACAATTTCAGGAGAGCAAATCCTACAGAAAGAATGAATGACTGGACCTATACAACAGGAAGCTATGGTGTCTGCATTAGGAGCATGGAGATAACAGGTAACCCAACCATCACCAGAACTGAAGTTTCAGGATTGTCGCATGGGACCTCACTTAGTTCTCCTGCTGCATTTCCTTCTCATGGCCAGGTGTCTCCTTTCAGTGTGAAGGCCTCCTTGCCTTACACATCTTCCTTAATGTTCTTGAAGCCTTACCATAAAGGATACTGAGTATTAAAAATATCGTAGAATAAAAAATTAATTTAACTCAATAGATCATACTACAGCTTGATCTCCAGTCTAAGGAGCTTGCAAATTAAGCTTTAATGAGGACAGCAAGTAAAACAAATGAAGAGACAAGAGAAAATAATGTGTCTCAGTATATTTTGAATAATCTTTATGGGTCTGTATTATTCAGGTCCAAGTATAAGAGGCAACTAATATGAACAAAAGAGAGACTGCAAGAATGATGCACATATTCATTGACATGTTTTATTTTTGTTGGAGCAATAATTGAAGCAATAAAACGCAAATACTCTTAGGTATAAGCATTTAGGACATGGTATATTATTAGGTCTATATTAAATACAAGTAGGTTATCAGAAAGACTAGTCAATTAATAACTGTTAGTGTATTGATTCTTGAGGTGGAGAAATCCTATTCTAATTACAAAAACAAAATACTAAAGAATTTTCTGGTGGCCACATAGTAGGTCAGTGACAGAGATTCTCCAGTACCTAAAAAATCTCCTTACTCAAACTTCCACCAAGGTGGGAATGTTTTATTGAGGATGCCCTGCACAAAGGTGAAATAGGAAAATGTCTTGGTTTAGTTGAAAATTTAAAATGTCTTTGTCTTGAACAGTAGTGAGTTCCCTTTCCTCAGTCTTCTTTTTGATATACAAAAAAGAGTTACATAAAAATAGCCCCAAATGTAAAGAATTACCAACTTCATTTTCTTTCTTCTTTTCAAGTTATCTTTGATGTCTGTGTCTGCAACTCCAGTGCTGCTGCAACCACAGCTTGAAGTACTATCCCCAAGACTTGTGCCATTTCAAACATTCTCTTAGTATTAAAACAAATGAAAATCAGGAGGTATCTAATTGTCCTGGTTTTGATTTTGCTAATAAAATGTGAAAGGTTAAAATGGAGCACAACCATTCCTCAAATCTGAAGCCGCAGCAGCACCAAGGCTTCAAAGATTACTTGAAAATGAGAGACTCCCAAACCAAAAAACAGGCAAAATAAAGCACACTATTTAGAATACTTTTGGGGCCCTTAGTTTCCACTTAACTACGAAAATTTCATGATGGTTTGGCTCTCCAGGATCAGGCCCAGGCTGAACAAAAGCATATGAGAATTCTGTAGCAGGTCCAGCATCTGTGTATGGTCTTATGTCGCAACATGTATTTTGTAAAGGATTAATGTTGGACAAGAGGACTTGTACCCAGTTTTAGTGCAGCTGGCAGGCTATCAGATAGCTTCAAATTCAAATTCACTGAAAATCATATGAATAATTATTTTCTTCAAACCATTTTGATAGTAGATCTTTTAGGGGCAAGAATCTATCATTTCACTACTCTAGAGTACCTCTGTGCTCTTCTATGCTCATTTCCACTCCCAGATTCCTCTTCCCATAACAGTCAGTGGGAATGAGTATGTGTCTCACTGTTTGCAGAAGCATTGGGTGTACCAAGGCAAGTTTTCTTGAAAAAGGAGCCTATTGTCACATATGCAAAGAGCTTGCCACTTAAAAACGGGAAAGATTAGTTTTTCCTTCACAGGAATAAAAAGAAAAACAAGAACACTGCCTGGTCTTTCCCTGTTCAAGTTGCCAGACTCTTCCCAATTCTTACCATACCAGCAAGCTAATCCTATACAGCAGAACCAAAGTTAAGCTGATAGACAAGAACCAGAGTGAATAGTTACTGCAGCAGATACGCATTTCAGGGGGTTAGGTGAGCCTGAAATGTGATCAGACAGAAAATAGACATTCAATTCTGCATCATGCTGATCAAATACCATTAGAAATGTACAGCAAATTTGACCAAGTAAAGTCTGAAAGCTTTGTCCTTCATGTATAGGTATTATCTCTAGTTTTTAGAACTTTAACTGTTGGGAGCTCTTAGTTCAGTGAAGTAGATGAAGGCTATTCAGATGAGGCCAGCTGGAACCCCTGCTAAATATATCCAGCTGTGTACTTCAGACCTTCATGTCCCCAGATATGCTGCATTACAAGGTACCAGCTACCTTAGCAGAGAACTTTGCAGCTACCTTAGCAGAGAACTTTGTTTCTCACTCAGTTATGCAAAGACTAAGGATTAGCTTTTTGAGAACAAGAAATCATATATTTACAGAAAAACAAGTTCTTCCACTCGGTCACAATGCATACTGACAGTGTACTTGACTCTTTTATAGTTAAGAGTAAAGCCTCCTTCAGGAAATAGGCAGCCACTTATTATAAAGAGCTGATTAAGTGGCTGAGATGGTAGTCTCGAGGCAGCACGTGGTTTAGGTATTGTGTTCTTTTTAATCCCACAACATGCTGTCTTGAAAGTGAAGTGGTAATTTCCTATAGGCCAATCTGAGTAAATAGCAAGTGCTTTGACGCCCCTATAAACAAGTACTGTACACCGTCTTGTTTTTATTTCTTGATATTTAGCTGCTCAGATGGGTCCCTTAAAGCTCCTAGTTTCATAATAGTAGGAAAGTTCTGTTCCTCCTGCTAGTATCTTGCTTTAATATTTTATGTATTGCTTTTTGAAGGGGTCTGAGCATCCCTGTCTACTATTACATCTGAAACTTGAAAACACCTCTGAAAAGCAAGTGTGTTCACAGCACCAAACATAACTTTACCTGGATATTTTTCAGCTCTTAGTTCAAGGAAAAGGTTTAGAAAGAATATTTACTGTGTTGGGTCTACTGTTTCCTATTAAGAGAAGAACCTCACTCAGAGCTCATGAAAAGAATGACAATTCTTGAGTCCTAACAGAGAAAGGACAAAAGTGCATATAAGAAGATAATATTCAACACTTTCCTCTTTCCATGAAAGAATACTGTAGAATTTAATGTAATTATTATTATTATATTGTTACTACATTTTTAAGCCTCTATCATGAATTCTAGAACATAAATAAGGATATTTACTGAATTCTACAGGAGAGGGTAGAAAAATCTACAGGAAGAAATATCAATAGAAATGAATGTAATTTTTTAAATTATTCGTTGTTACTGTAATTTTTCATTAAACTGTCCACTTCTTCTGTCACATCATTTTGTGATCTGCATCAACACTAATAGTAGTTGATAGTTAAGGTATATGCAGTTATTATGGAAAGTGAAGAAAAATTTCCAAGTTGTTGGATCTACTTGGTCCTTTTCTTCCCACTAGTGCAAATGTGAAACTTATACAAACAAAACTACTTGATACATCATTTAATCTTTTTCTTGGTTGCTTGTCAGCAAAACTCCTGTCATGGTTATTGGTTTCTGCACAGCACTTAAAAACCTCTGTTTCAGCCCTGCGGATTCTAAGCTGGCATCTCTTCCTACTTCTGTTTTCTTTTCCAATAAAGCTGCGTGTTTTGCATAAGCCTGCATAGAAGAAGCAGTTTTATATATGAAGGTATTTTTCTTTTTAATTTGAAGCATTCTACATTATATAAATTGATTTTTAAATGATCCAGATTGACAGAATTGTAATCCAAAGTCCCCTAAATCTATACAGTCTCACTATATATGAAGAGTGATTTCTCCTTGGTAATTTCTACATGGCATACTAGCATTTTGTTTCAATGTCACCTGGTAGGAGGTATCTTTTTGGCAGCACAGTGGTGCACCTTGTAGTGTTGGGTAGAAAGCCAAATGATAAAACTGCTCACTGGAGTTTCAATTAGAGCCAGCGCTGATAGGTTTCTTCACCTATAAAAGCTTTAGCTACGCAGCTAAGGCCCTAAATGGCATACAGGA
This sequence comes from Tinamus guttatus, assembly GCF_000705375.1. The sequence continues at coordinate 510,959 of NW_010585397.1, read as the reverse complement.
TTGCAGGAGTAATTAAACATCTTGTTGTACACAGAAAATGGCTCCTTCTGTCTTCTGTTAACAATATATGTTCTGGGAACATTCACAGAGATAAGGAGGCTTTTGCACTTTTCAGCTTACTGTGGAGACAGCCCAAAGGCCTGATAGGTGAAAGATGCTGTATTTTGCTAGCAATCCCTGGAGCCATCTAACCCATGGGAAGAAGGAGCACACAGGAAAAACAAGTTAAAACGAGTGATTTACCTGACAGGGTGTCAGGCAAATACATCATAAGCACAGAGCCTACTTTAGCATATTGGCAGCTGCTCATTGCAAAGAGGTGATTAAGTGTCTGAGATGGTCCTAAGGCAGCGTGTACACATGTACTCTTATGTACATGTACTCTTATACATGTACTCTTATACAGCATGTACTCTTATAAGTTATGTTCTCACATTTGCAGGAGACAAATTTAGAATATTTGCTAAATGTCACAATGCTTGCACGGATTTCCTGCATTGTAACTGAAAGCTGACTGATATAAAAGCTGGCATAAAAACAGAATTGTCTTGCAAGTGCTAACTCATTTCTAATCATTTCACATTGTTTAATCATTTACAAGAAAAAAAAATCATACAGATAAACTATTTGATAAGACTAGCTCATTCAATTAAAGAAAATAATTGAGGACAGTTTCTAAAGTCAGGTAGGTCAGGTTGAATACTTTGCTACTAAGTGCACCACCACTACTAGCTGTCATTCATTGTGTCAAACACTGTTATAGTCAGCTTATTTTTCAAATAAAGTATTTAATTCATTAGTTTGATATGTGCATTTTATATCCATTTTCCTGGATAGATAGATCCTTTGTGTCTCTTCTTTGGAACAATACTTCAGGGGACCATGAAAGAACATTTGGCAGTTGTCACTGCAGGAACCTGTGTACCTGGAATTGAGTTCCCTACTTAGAAATGAATTTGTTTTTATTTCCATGCTTTACCCTTGACCTCAAGAACAGTGTGCTCTGTTTATCTGAGTGGAGATAAAGACAAGACCGTCATCCCCACCCAAGGCCTATATGTGCACACAGCTCATCCTGGTATGTACACAGGTGGAGTAAATTCCTCCACCCTAGGCATACATATCTCAAATTTAATCCACTCTCCTGTCTGGGCAGAGACATGCTTCCACCTTCCTATCTCTTGTCCCATAACAATCAGTGATATGGCCTGTGTGAAGAGAAGGTTCATGAAGCAGATGCCTGTCCAAGCTGACAGCTGACACTCCAGCTATTTCTTCCACTGGGAAACCTTCTCCTAGGAAGGTGTTGGAGAAGCATGTTGGATGGACAGACTCAACTACATGTCTGTGGTGTTTGGCCTGGAAATGTATCTCAGATTCTGATCCTGGCTGTGTTCCATGGTAAGATTTAGGTAGGTACCTTCCTGTCCCTCCAGTGTACATGGGAAGGAAAATCACGTATGGAGACTGAAAGGGAGCTGCAATATATAATCAGCAGATGAGACCTAGAGATATAATACTGGGAACACCAAACCTCAAAATGAGAAGCTTGTAGACAAGTAAGAGCTTGAAACCTGCAGCATGCCAGAAGTCTTTAGTGGGAACCTAAACTGAGCGACTAGAAAGATTTCAGTGGATGAAACTCATTTCTCCCTTCCTTCCCCAGAAATAATTTGGCATCTTGCTTTTCTGGAATAGGCCAATGACACTTTGCTACCTCAAAGGGTGTTACGTGGGCATGCTTATGTTTATAAATGAGGTGTGGCACAATTTTTAATGAATAGTATATATGCCAAAAAAAATTCTGGAAACCAAAACAGTTTAAAAAAAGTTGACTGAAAGAAAAAATATACCTGGGAATTTTATGAAATGCCAAAAAATTGCTTTGACATTTTCAAGTAACGCTTTGGGCTTTTGTGTCAGGCAACATTTTACATTAAAGAAACCACTAAAATTCAAATGAAAGAATGAAAAATACAGATTTAAATGATTTGAAACTTGTATGCAACAAAACAAAATATATAACCGTGGGCTGAAAAACATGTTTTGAACTTATAAATTCTTAAGGAGGGACTTTTCCCTTTTCCCTCAAATGAAATTTCTGCTTTCATCATAATTGATTTTCTCTACTTATATTTTGTCAGTTATGTGACCCACCAGACTGAAATATCCCATTATTTTCTCACATATGTTCATGAGGAACTTGGAAACAATCAGAATCTGACAGCTAAATATCATTTATATATTTTTAATCATTTTGTCCATTCCAATTTGAGATGACACTTACCAAACAGACATTGTAATTATTCTCTATGGAAACAATTATCTTTTCTAATAACCCTTCTTAGATGCTCTAATATTCAATGTAATCTGTAGTTAATAATTGTAGTCAAATGCTTGCTATTGAACTCGACGAAAGTTCAAAATTTTCGTGAAAAAAGATAATATAAAATATGAAAAGTCTGAAGAAAGGTCTTGCAAAAACAGCAGACCTTTGGATACAGTTGCAAATGCTACAGCATTATTATTTTGGAGTCCTCTACACACTGTTTTAAATCTCATAGTAAGTCAATTATGTCATGTAAAGATTCGCCTGCAGAATGAATTTTCCAACTGCAGTCATAAACAATTAAGGACTGGAATTTTAGTTCTGAGAGTGAGATTTATTCATTTATCGCTGGTGTTTAATCCCAAGAATACCTTGTAGAAAACAATGATTAAACGAGTCAGATGAAAGACCCATTGTTGCATTGCAGAAAAGTCCCTATATCAATATTGAATATAACGTCAAGATGGAGCATGGAGGTGATAACTGGGGCAGAGTGAGACTGGTTGCTGTAGAAGGTGGAGTGACTCTACCTTAGTTTGCTTCCAGGTGAGAGCTGTACATCTGAAAAGCCAGATTTTGAAAAGTTTGAGTCACTTGAGAGACTGCTAATGACTACCAAGTGCATACAAACTTCAAACTGTGGAATTTAGTCTGCTAGCTGGATCGTCTGTTGACACGAGGATATAGCTGGAAAGTTGTGAAGAATTTTTATCTGTTTATTCGATCTTAAAATTATTTAGTGTTCAGGAGTCATTTGATAATGATACAGTGACGAACAAGACATTTTCATTCACTAAAATATACACATTAATCATAGTTAATATTATTGGTGTCTTTTTTGGACGTTCTTCTTCTGATATATTTTTTGGTTGTTGTTCTTCCATTAAAAAAATGTATATATATAAAGAAAACATGATTTTTAATACTTTTTATAGAAGAGGAAGCATTCTTTCCTTGAAATTTTGTATGTTTAGTCAAACAAGAGTAGTTTATGTTCCACTGTGTTGAAGGCATGTAAGGACCTATATCTTCACACTACTTAATTTGTCTAGACATGTGATGGTTTCACTCATGTTGTTTTCTATGAGAAATAAATATTTTGGCATCTAAGTCAAGAATGAGGTACAATTCAGTCACAAATTCTAGGCTTCAATCTATAGGGACCTTATTCAGGTGAAATCTAATGGATAAAGTCCTCTTCTTGCTCTGTTTGTGTTTCTTATCCAAAAAATGCTCTCCAAGCTTCATTTTGGGTATGCTTTTCACTAGAATAAAGTTATGCGCCTATTTGCTGGCTCTTCTTTTGGTGAAAGGAATTGGCTTCAACAGAATGACGCTCCCTTCTCCCCTTCCCACATCAATTAGTTTAATGTCTGGTGACTAGAACATGCTCCTCAGAAGGAGAAAGCAGCAGTTTGAAACTTCTTTGCCTCTGGAGTGAAAAGATCCAAACATTCACACCTCCTGAGTGCAGTAACCACTACAGCCTTATACAAAAGGGGTTTTATTCTTGAATCATGTTTTAAAAAGGAGTCCTGTACAATACTTTCAACAATGCTTGTATGTCTTTGTGGGATCTGGTTTGAAGGTTTTAAAACAGCATCAGATGGCTCACCTGAAACAGAATGCAAAATTTGGGCTGAGGGTCTTTGGTCTCAGTCACCCTGGAGGTCAAACAAAGCAATCAGTGACCTCACTGGAAGTCAGACGCAGAGACCTAACGATACAAAGCAAAGGTATACAATGAAAAGAGCTTACTATCTTTCCTACTATATTCCCAAAAGCAATAAAAATGTTTTAAGAATTAGCTTATAATGTGATCTTGACACACTTGGACAGATCAAATTTTTGCACTGACAAGAAACATTCCTTTTTAAAAAGCAAAGCAAAATAAAACAGAAAATTTATTTATCTGTAGAATGAATGAGCCCCTTCGATATATTATAAATATTATCCTGTCAGTGATTCAAGTGTTGTAATGTGGAAGGACTAACTTGCTTATTTTTTGCATTTGAAGCCTTTGTTAAAAAAAAAAAAAAAAGTTTTAATCTTGTCTTGACTCCACTATAGTTTAAAGCCTGGTTTAACATTCCAGCCTGGCCACAACAAAGAGCATCGTTGCTTGACATACTTTTCCTACAGAGCCTGTCAGATGTGCTGCATTATCTAAACAATGCTGGCAGCAAGTACACAAGTAGCAAGTGTGAATCAAATCAAAGATGTCCATGAACCCAGGCTCCCAGCCTGAGCACTCTCAGACTCCGAGGGTATAGCAAGAGTGTCTGATTATCAATAAGCCTAATCAATGAGAATCTTATCTTTTGGGTTCTGAGTTCAAAATGTGATGACTTTCCAACTAGGTGGGGTATGATCCATGACATTTTGTGCTCCTATCCCACACTGGAGCCACCAGATTAGAAAATACTCAGCTCTAATGTCAAAAAAGACTGTTGGTCTTACGGGACATGATCTGATCCTTCTGACAGGCAATACTGAACCCGGGTGCAAGGGATAACCAGGAAAGGCAAGGGCTTGGTGCTTCTGCTGCAGCTCTTACCACTGGCTTTGGGCTCACCTCCCAGAATATCTGTTCTGCTTGGTACCACCCAAGTGGTGTTGGCCACCTCCCTGAGACCTCCTCTCAGTTCCTCATGTGAGCTCTCCCTCGTTGTCTTTGAAACCAAAAAGACTCATGACAAGTCAAATGCATTGCGGACTGGTTGTATGAGCAGCTCATCCTGAAAGTCTGTGAAAAGCTACACAAAGAAGCCCCCATGTGCAGTCTTTGATGCTGAGAATACAGTCAGTTTTACAGCAAAGTAAGATATCTGTGGAAGAACTTTACCAAATTATTTTATTTCTTTATCATACCTGCTTACAGTGTAAAATACTTACCTTCAGCAGAAATATGTTTTTTCGATAATATGTTTTGGAAAATATACCCTAATACAAGAAACAGTATCCTGAATTTTTGAAGGAAATTTATTTCAGAGTGATATGTTAAATAATAAAATCTAGCTGTTAGAACAAGGTTAAATATATTTAGTGCAAACAGCTAATGCTAGTGTTTCCATGTGTTTGCCATGCAGTAAAATTTAGTCTGAGAGTCTGCAAGAGTGTTAGAACTCTTACTGTGGGAGGTGCCACTATGAGTCTGATGTGGTAGATACTAACTGAAAATCCCAGTCTTCGTAACTTGGTAAAATTAGGTTCAGCTGTGTGGACTTAGGGGCTAGAACCTGTCCCCAACTTCAGCACCACACAGCACCAGTGGGAGAAGAAGATCTCCTCTTCACCACTTCATTGCTTCATGTTATCAAACATTTAACTTTCTACACTTAAAAGGAAACCCTAACTAATTGACTGGTAAGCAGGATCTTACTGCTGTGACTGAGCTTACCTAGAAGTATAAAAAGTCACATCTTCTTATACCTTTTGATAGTATTCTTCATAAGATAGCCATCACTTTTGTAATGATACACTCTTTTGTGTTTTCCCTCTAAGCAAAGAAATACACATCTCACATAAATAGGAGTAAATCTGACAGGATTGTACAGTATGGCAGATATTTACCCCAAATCAGAAACATGCTAAGTTCAGTTAGCTCTCAATGTCAGGTTTGGAATTTAATAGAGGGTTAAAAAATACAGTATTTATATACAGCTTTATTTTCAAAACATTTCCCCAATGTATATGTCTATTTCTGTATTGTACTTGAAACAAAACACTCAAAAATTATGGTACTTCATTTGAGCAAATTAAAAAAGAAAGCTTCTATTGTATGAAACTTGATTTTGTGATTAACAACAGAGAAAAATAATCTCTTGTCTTTTTTGAAAACTTTAAGGTTTAAACTTTAAATTTGATTCGATTTCTTTCTAGATTTTTGGGGAAAATTTGATTCAGACATTTTGCTAGGAGGGAAAAAAAATCCTGCACTGGCAGAGAGAATAGATGGACCCATGTAACAGGGATTTTCTAACTGTAGTTCTTGTTCTCCTTAATTTTTTAATTATATTTTATCGTAATAATGAAATGCAACTTTACAGAAATACAATAAAGATTATCATCAAAACAGAGGAAGATACAAGGGAATCACCAATAGGATATAATTAACAATGATGCCAGCAGAAGTGTATGTATCATTTCATCTTCTCTGTGAGCAGCACAATAAATTCTGCCTTCATAAAAATTACTAGTTTTAAATTAGAACAATATTATGGTAAAACTAATTTATTAGTTTCCAACTTCTAAAATATTTTAATTTTTGTCTTCAGGAACTCTGCATTTCAAATAACTTCTAAATGTCAAATTTTATAGGAAGGAGATACTCCTCTGAGAGAACGATGTCAACAAGACTAAAGCAGGACAAGAGGAAACTCAAATGAAAAACAAATGACATAAACAATAGTAAAGTGATTTAAGAAAATATTTGGAAGGGTTGCCAACCTGATTCATTTTCTTCATCCTGAGGGAAAACAATGGTTCATCCATTAAAAATAGATCCAAAAATTTGCTTTAAATCCAAATTCTAATCCTAACGTCATGTCAACTGAAAAAGATAAACACCAGCAGTTTTGCTTCCTCCTAAAGATGAAACTTCTAATGTATTAGTTTCTCAAAACATTCACAGAATTAGAGATGGGATTATTTCTTCTACTCAAGCCATGCTCACTGGCTCTCTACTCACTGCCACCGTTTTGCCAAATCTAGCTGCCTGATGGAGGCCACACCAGCCGTGCTATCTGCACAGCCCTGAACTGAACACCAACATCTCCCTTGCTTCCAGATTCTGAGAGAAAGGGAGTCAGATGGTGAACCACGCTCACCTGTTCCTCCACATCTGCTTGCCTCCGCTGAGTATTTGTGGAGCCAATGTTCCATTTCTCTGTTCCAATCTGGACAGAAAAAGGAAATCGGCCCCACAAACTTGCTTTCCTTCCTAGGCAAAAGCCAGGAGGATGACTGATAACAACGTACGTAAAATATTCATTTCCAGCTAATATTAGATGAACCCAACAGCTCCTCTTAATCACCTAGGGCTGCGGTGTGCAATGTCCAATCAATATTGCAGCTCAAAATTATATTAGTTAATTGTGACCAAAAATTATTACATTTTTACATGACTATAAAATACAGATAATACATCCGCCCTCTTAGATGGCATCTCTAACAGTTGTCATTGAGCAGTAATCCTTTATTGAAAAGTCTGGTTGCAGTTTAATGAAACCTGTGTAAAATTTTAAACTGTAATTATTTTAATCTTGCTTCCCTGGCAGATTAATGAGGAGCATTTAACATCCTTTCTCACTGATCTCTTTTAATTTATTCCTGCAATATTTATTCTCATTCTGTTTTAAGACTGTCCAGAAATGATTTTAGATTAACTCAGCAAATATAGGAGAAATCAGTTAACTGCTTTGATCCTTTTGAAGTTGTGTTAAATTGCCTAATAACTGGCAGTGACCAGATTATACTTTGTTTTTAAAGCAATCATAAACTGACAACATCCATTTGTCTTAGATAATTGAGTCCTGTTTTTTGGGTCACAACCTGTCTACACAACATAGTCTTATTGAGAGAAGAAGGTACAAGCCTTCACAATCTCAGAAGACTTTTCAGATGAGGGCCTAAGCTCTGTTAATTAATAAACTTCCCCTTTTTTTTTTTGCATGAGCTCCATTTTTCTTTGTATTTCAATGGACACTAAAATTTCTAGGCTATGTAACTAAGAGCCATGAGCAAGGTATGATTTTGAAAGGGAAAATATGCCCCAAAATGTCACAAAATATATCACTCCTGGATACTAATGGACTAATGGTTTGGAGGGGTGGAAAAATAAACAAACAAACTTAGTCTTAAAAGAGTTAAATAACTCCAAATAAAAAACATGTTCTGTGATTTTAATGGGCTTTAACTTATTTCAGATTTTCTTTCAGTGTCTCATCAAAGAAGAAGATTTCTCTAATATAGGGGAATTTTCACAAAAGGGAGATGAGCAAAAGGCATCATTAACAGACCTACCTGTATTTTGAGGTGTTACATTGCAGCCATTTGTGCCAGTTAAAAGAATTCAGCTGCAGGTCAGAATCTACTGTGGGAGGACAATAGAGTTCACCTGGCCTTGAAAAACTTCTTCCATAGGGGGCCACCTGTGGGCATTGACCATGACTCAGCATCTAGTCCAGGCTCATCCATACAGATGTGTGCATAGATGTGTTTTGCACCTGCAGTTATCACAGTTATCATTCTTTCCGCTTATCTGATTGCCCCTGTAACTTTCGAACCTCTTGGCCCATCTCAGTCAGAAAAAAAATGAGTCTCATGGATAAATTTCTGCAAATTTAATAAAAATGAAGAAGAACTTTGCAAGTTCCATTTAGGAACAGGTTGGAGATGATCTCAGACCAGGGAGGAGAGAAGGTCTAAATGCCTGAAATGCAAGAAAAAACTTTTAAATGGGACTTACACTTTACTAGACACCAGAAAATCAAACCATGAGGCACAAATCCATAGGAAACCAGGTTTCATTTATTCCACTGCACAAGAAGCTCTTGTTTGTGCTAAAAGCCAGGATGACTTCCAGTGCAGTTTCACTTTCCACCAATATTATTTATTTATACCGCACTATAAATATGAATGGCGTTTTGCCTTTCCTCCAGTGTTTCTGTCTTGAGGAACTAAGACTACAGGCCAAGATGTTGTCCTCAAATTCACTTGCTCCAGAAATGGTTCACTGTTAACCTGATACATGAAGTAACTCTTTTCACTTTTTATCTGCTGAGAAATTCTCCACTGAGGTGTGGAGGTGAGGTATAAGAGGGACTGATGCAAAGAGAAATCCCATGCTCTGATCACCTTTGTCCAGTGGGTTTCTGGAATAACTGTTAAGTTGAAAGTATGAATTCATTTAACTTATAAGCCACTTGTCTTCAATGACATTTAGTTTCCTCATTAAGTGAAGCACACTGCCAAATATTTATTTCTGGAATGTTCGACATATTACCTCCTGTTTCACAGAGGGAAAAAAAAAAAAAAAAAAAAGCCCTTTCTCAAGAGAAGAACATACCTGTTCTCAGACCAATAGATTCAAATTTCAAGGAAAATGTGGCACAGCCCCACATTGACCTTGAATGCTGCCTCTCCATGCAGGGGTGAATCCTGCCTGAAGCTCAGTGCCTTCTAACTACTCTAGAAGTTGAAGACCAGTGTCACCTTGCCTGATGCTTAACACCATCCAGAATGTAGGCTTTCTCAACTATTTTAGTTGAAGGCAAATGGAATTATTGATTGGGTATTATGTCTTTTCTTACCTAGGTAATATGAAGTTTTGGTCAATTTGCGAAATAAATGAAATTAGTACAGCTGGCTTAGCAAAGGTTCTATATTACAATATAAATGCAGAATATAATTATTAAGACAACAGGATATTAATGAGTGCTTTTGTGATGCTCCTTTCATTTCTCCATCTTTACATAGGTATTTCCACTGCTAGTTTGATACAGGAAGTAAATCTTTCCTTGACACTTACACCTTTTATTCCTGTCTGTTTTTGCAAGCACATGAACTGATTTTTATTCATGAAGAATAAAGTTTGTTCACATTGCTGTGTCACTTAAAAACATTCCACAGCCCTTTTATATGGAAAAGAGGCTATATATTATAACTAAGAATTGCAGCTATAGCAGTATAAGTGCTGGAAGCCCTAGCATATAAACATATAAACATATTCTAAATATACTGCTATTGAGTTCCAATTAAGGCATGTGAGAAGCGTAGTGTAGGCAGATCAGGTTATTCTTAATGCATCTTAAACTTACCAAGATAAAGATGAGCTTCTCTCAGAATTAACTCAGCCCCTGAACTGGCATAAAGTAAAGTAAAGTACATTACATACTTTTTAGATATTACGCTAGAAAAATGTATGTTCCTACCTCCTGCTAGGCTGAAAAAAAAAAAGGAAAAAAAAATAGAATCCTAGTGAAGACTCCATTTTCACATTTAAACAAACCAAGAAGAACTTTAGGTAGGAGTTTAGGGATTTTTAACTACATTATTAGAATGTGGTTAAATATACCTTCTGTCTTCACTTCACCCATGCTAGTTATTATGGTCCTAACTAACATACGATAAAAATGTAGCTTTTATGCCCAATAGGCTCGAGGCCTCAGAAAACAATAACCAAAAGTACAGTTTCATCATTGCATAAACATAAATAAAGTTTTTAAAAGAATTTTAGTGGTTTAACATTTTAAATCCAACTTTTAATTATCACTGAAGTGTTTAAGAAACCCTTCGTAAATTAAGCTTCTATGTTAATGGACTTAAACTTGTTCAGAACACAAATAATTTCAGCAGTGAAGGTGTATATCACCTCTGATATGGAGAAAGAAGTTCCCAAGTTATCTGGCAAAACCAAAACTGCTAACTGCTATATATAGCCATATATAGTTATAAGGAAAAGGTGAAGAGAAAAGAAAATGTTTTCTTACATTTAGGATTTTCTAGTATTTAGTATTTTTATATTGTCCTTGTTTCTTAAAAAGAAAAAAAAAAAGGAAATAAGAAAAGGCAGGCTAGTATTACTTCCTTTGCACTTATGGCTAGCCTTACAACAAAACACAGTTCCATTGATTCTCATCTCGTGATGCTCATCTCTTGCATTTACTTCAGCAGGTTGTCTAGGCTCCTTCTACATCAATGAAGCCAGACAATGCTCTGGAAGGTCCTCGTTCCTACCTGTACCAGTCTCTTGAGCCAGTATGAATTGCTCTCAGGGATTCCTTAGCTTTCTTCCGTGACCGCACAAGAACTTTGGCTAAACCCTTACATGATCAGCAAAGAGAAGTGAAACCCCCAGATGCAAGCCCAGAACCTGAAGAGCAGAGGTGAAGAACATCCACTTCAATAATAGATTTAGAGAGAGAGTCTCTGGGAAAAGCAAACAGGGTTTCCAGTAAGAGGAAAAGGAGCTTCCTTTTCTCTTGCAAATGAAAAAAATATATACTGTTTTTCACATATCTTGAAGTTTTTAAAGTAATTTTAAAAGACTTGTTTTGGGATTAATCCAAGAGCGCTGCCTCAGCAAAACTTGATCATTCTCGTCTTTTTTGACCTCTAAAATGTTTTAGTAAGCTTTTATATATACATAAAGACAATAAACTCTGTTGCATAAAAAGGATCTTTTAAAATGCAAACCTGGAACATACTTGAGTATTTCTGGCCACCACAAAATGCTTTTCTCTTCATATTTTTCCAGAAAAAAAAAAGGTGGTAAAGAATCCACTTTTATAGGCATTGTGTATTAAGCCAAATAAACATTTTCCATTGGGAATTATTTTGCTGCTAGAGGGAGACCTGCAAGACAGTTGGGCCCTGGGAGTTGCAGGGAAGCCTGTGACTCTTGCTTGGCTGATTCTACAAAATAATCCAACAAACAATATTATATCAGAATTCAAAGGTTTGCTGTTTTTTAAATAGCAGGTATTCTGGGAAATTATTCCCTCTCCTGCCAGGAGACCTTTCTGTGCTGCCACTTTGAGAAGATGGAGGCTAAAAAGCAAAATAAGAAGTTTTCAAAGCAAACTGGAAATGAATGTCACAAGAAGGTCCCAGAGAAATGCACTGTTGGGGGCACCACGGCACCTTGGACGGCTTGGTGAGCCGTAAACAGACGATGCTTCACAGAGAGAACTGCCCTGGCCTCCAGTTCAAAAATCCGACAAAGAAATGAGGGACTTGGGCCAGAGGGCTGGAAGGATACAATACAAAGTGGAATAATAACTTGTTCAAGCACAGATCAGCTCTAAAAATTAAGAAAGCTAAGGTTTTACATAATTAAAGGTGTGGCTGCTCCAGAAAAGTACATGAGCCCAGGGGGATTAAGACTGGCCTACACCAAAAAGGGTTAGTTGGTGATAAATAACTCTTAGAAATGGTAATTATGTTATGCCCTAATGTTATTTACTGCCTAATATTGTTCACTGTGACTCCTTTAATTAATCTACCTGACATTCTCACTAGCTCATTTCTTTTATCCTTTGCTGAGATTAAAGGTGCTTTTTATCTTACTGCTTTTATGTTCATTCTTGGGTGAATCCACTATGAAATTAGATGCCCGCATGCATCTTGAGCACCTATAGCACTCACTTTCAGGGTTCACAGCGTGCTTATTGCCACTTCTAATAGTATTGAAAGTTCTTGCTATGGCTGATCACTTTGAGATTGGTTTACCTGAAATAGGAAGGGAGTTCCTAAAATACAACATTTCCCAGTCTGCAGAATCCCTCAGAGCATGTTTTAGAGTCATTCTTACACTCACATAAAAATCCTGGACCTTTTTCAATTGAAGATTTCTCATGAGGTTCTCAGTCACTTTGAGAAGCTATCTAGATATATCACCCTGTAACTTTCCTTTGCTAGTTTGCCCAAAAACTCGCAAACACCCACATTATTCTTTCCCAAGACTAGTTTTGCTCTCCCAGAATATCTTTGAACTACTTTCAATTATTCTGACTGGTCAAGCTCTCCACTGAAAATGCTCCAGTTCCCTGAAGCAGATCCTCATGATGACTTAAGCAAGAAATAAACATAATTATTTCACCTTATGGTAAATTGCCCACGATCAGCTCTATGCTGCAGAGCATCTTCTTATGGCCCTTTATAATTGTGGTAGCTAGTTCACCAGCAACATTTTATCCTCAGACACATACTCCAGGGCAGATTGAACGAATGACTTGTTTACAAACAGCTTAATGAGGAATAACTCTGACGCACACAACTGTTTCATTTCCCCCTGCAGATGCGAACAAGCTCGTTTCCCAGTTTCTCTGTGCAGATGGTACCAGCAGATTCCTCCTTGGAGACCATTCAGGGAGTGACCCTGCAGCAAGAGAAACTCTTGGTGCGCTGATTTGCTTCTGCCAGCTCTTCTCCATGAGAGGAGAACAGCCATGTCCAGCACTCTCCACACCCCTGTGCATGGTCACACACACTCTCCGCTTCTTCTCCACATCAGTTATGGGCCAACTCCCTTTCCTTTACAGCACAAGCTCCTAGGACAGTTTACAAGGGCCTATTTGCAGTCGGTGCCCTGCAAGGCTGAGCACCAATCTCTCCGCAGCTGACACAAGCACCCAGGACCATGCCTGTTTCCACATCTCCTGATGTCTCTTTCTGTAGTTTAAGTGAAGGTGTTGGATTTCACCATCATTGTGAGAGTAGTCTTCTATATCACTTACTTGTCATTTTCCTCACGTTCAGCTGCTATTTTAAATCACATATAATGAAATTTCCTGGTGGTTTGGTAGCAAAAAAAATGTGTCATTGAGCTAGATGTGTCACTCACACTGCTGTCTGGCTTGCTGACCAACACTGTCTCAAGTTTTGCTTTCTAATCTCTTGAGAGGGAAATACTTTTATTCGAAGCAAAGACAGCCCAGGGTGCAAAGGGGCTACCTTCTTGCTCAGAGATAAATTGGTCAGGCCCATGTTTTACATAAGTGCAACTAATAGGAATAGCAAGAAGAACCAATCTTCCTCAACCACATACAGGTGGGAGTATGGGCAAGGACTGGTGGCACTGCATTTCTGATAAAAAAGTGGGGCATGTCAGTGACAAAAAAAAAAAAAAACACTAAAGGGCAATATTTTTTTCTTCTTGCAATTTCTCTTTTGCCAGAAAATACTGAAAATTCAAACTTAGTTCAAATTTATGTTTTGTGATATTTTTTGTCATTTCTGTAGGTTTTATACAGTGACTCTCCAGTGAGTCTCAGTTCTATTACTCATGCCAGTGACAGTATAATTACTATTATTAGTTATCAAATTGTTGAATTAAAACACCAAAAAGATTCAGGGTTTTGATATAAAACTGAGTCTCTTTAAAAAATATGTGGTGAATGTCACCTTTGGAGAATATTTTGGAATTTTTGTCCCCTTGCACACTTAGTCATCTACCGCTACACATATTTAAACACCCAGTGCAGAAGGAAATTCAGATTTCAAGCTTCTTGTATGACATTACGACTCTCTGTGACTACCATCACAAAAACACCCAGTATCCAAGGCTTTGAGGGGTAATGGGCCTAGCATAATTTCTCACTAAAATGATGCTCTCTGTTCTGAGGACTACTTGACATGAATACTGATCAGAGGTGGGGCCTCATTGGGAGACACTCATCAAACATATGTTCTGTCAGTTTGATTGATCTCTGCTATTAGCATGGAATGATGAGACTCGGCAAAGCACAGACAGCAGCTCACAGCCTGATTCATTTGACATTATCAGGCAGTACATGAGCTATGTTGACTACTGCATGAATTTTGGAGGGGATAGAAGTGGAAATTAAGTAGTACTCTAGCACTAAAAAAAAGAAGGAACAAATAGGACAAATGCTTGGCTGCCAGAGGCAGGATTCTGGTCCTAAATCCCTCAGTCCAGAAATACTGGAAGTGCTATAGTTACAATATATTTTATTGCTTACAATAACTGCTGCTATGTAAGATGACTGTGACAAGGTAAAGGTGATAAGTACAAAAAGCAGCTGAGTAGCTGTGCTATATGCACTAATGTTTACTTATGTTTCCATAAAGCATTTAAAAAAGCATAAATGGTTTACATCCAGTTTAGAAATGAGCTGGAAGGAAGTTTAGAAAGGAGCTAGAAGAGTCTAGGATTACGCTTCTAGCGTAATCCTAAAGAGTTCTTTGAGTTGTTTTACTGAAGTATCCTGTTTTCCCTTGATCCCAACTTCATTTGTCACTTCTTGTCATTCTTTTATTCCTACTGATACTTGAGTTTCATCTAGAAGCAGCAGGATTACTGTGTAATGAGGAACAGTTTCACAGAATGCTGCTAATCACTATCATTTTGCTAAAAAGCTGGCCATCACACAAATGTACACATTATTAAGAGGAAAATAGCGAGAAGTACCTCCGTGCGAATGTGTGGCGATGTAGCTACAACTTCTGAAATAATTAAGAGAGTGAAAACTGCATTAATAACCTTTTATTGTGCTCTTTTCTTTATTGCATTTCACTCAATGACATCAATAAACTAATGTTATACAAGTTAATGTTCTGGTAGACTATACCAAGATGTTTCTCATTTTCTGTTTTGTTCCCTTAGAAAGAATAAATAACACTACTCTTATTTTTAGCTTTTCAACCCACTGCTACTCGACATCACTTGGAGACTCCGTCAATTTTTGTAATACTAGTCATTATCTTTACTAACCAAAGCACTTTAGAAGTTAACATAGCCAGACACCGTAAACCACTATAGTCTTGAAAACTGGAACTAAAAATTGGCCTGGTTCATGGCTACAGCTCTTCCTGGGGCCATAGATGCTTGTCTTAGTTTCTTTATATGCAGATTAAAGACATTATGCCAGACAGAAAACAGCAGTTGCAACAAGCCCAGGCAAAAACGATGAAGGACACTGCAAGCCTAGGCAAACCTGAAGCCCCTATCAGCATCAGCTCAGCCTGGGCAGAGATCAAGACATATGGAACTGTCTCTGGGCAGAATTTATGTCATCTGCCTTTAGACACCTAAATTTTGTCAAGTCTAAGTTTGTCGCCCACATTTTTACTAAAGTTGGTAGAGAGGAACAGGCATCTGCAGAATGTGATTCACCACTTTCCATGATAAGAACCAAATGAGCACTTTGCACTGTTACTCATCCCATTTGTTTTTCTCCTTTGAAGAAAGAGCAATCCTGAATAGTTACCTATGTAAAAAAAAAAAAAAAAAAAAATCTCTCTGGATGAAGGCACAGAGTGCTCCCTCAGCAAGTTCTCTGCCGGGCTTCTCCTTGGGATGAGCAGACAAATTTCTTTGTTTCATTTAATTTCTTCTTAACGGTAATGAATGGGGGGAAGGAGTGTTTTTAAGAGAGGTTATATACAACATACCCTTCCTGTGAAAGCCCTTTCGAGGGAGGTGATCCTGCCCCTCTACTCAGCCCTGGTGAGGCCGCATCTGGAGTATTGTGTCCAGTTCTGGGCTCCACAGGACAAGCGGGATGTGGAGCTGCTGGAGAGAGTCCAGCGCAGGGCTACAAGGATGATCAGGGGCCTGGAACATCTGCCCTATGAGGAGAGGCTGAGGGAGCTGGGCCTGTTCAGCCTGGAGAAGAGAAGGCTGAGAGGGGATCTAATCAGTATCTATAAGTACCTCAAGGGAGGGAGTGAGGAGGATGGTGCTGGCCTTTTTTCAGTGGTGGCCACTGATAGAACTAGAGGAAATGGCCACAGACAGAAGCACCAAAAGTTCCACAAGAAATTAAGGAAAAATTTCTTGAAAGTGAGGGTGACATAGCACTGGAACAGGTTGCCAAGAGGGGTTATGGAATCTCTTTCTCTGGAGATCTTCAAAACCCACTTGGATGCAATCCTGTGTAACATGCTTTAGGTGACCCTGCGTGTGCAGGGGAGATGGATTAGATGATCCCTAAAGGTCCCTTCCAACCTTAAGGATTCTACAATTCTATGAAAAAAAATCTAATCTCATTTGCAGTTAGATGAGTACTACTTCAAGCACATCATTTTAAGAGGAAAAGCTTGTAAGAAGGACAGAGGTTGTTTTCAAAAGTGTGAGACAACCCTCTCTGATTTTCCCCTTACTACTATAGGCAGCCATCACTTACATGTATTTGTACTGGTCTTTGTACAGTTTAGGAATACTGTGACTATCAAAGGTTGCAAAAATGTAACCTGGAGAGTCTTACTGAACAAGTGTGTTACTGTTTCAAAGCTTCTGAGCAAGTCAATTTGCAATAAACACCTTAAAGAGGGAATTGCCTTAAGGAGGAATATATATATATTGACATTAAGAAAACAGCAGAAAAAACTGGCTAATTACTCCTGGTGCTGACTGTTGATCAAAAGCATATGTTCTCAACACACCTGATCAGAGACATCATATTTCATATTCTGAGGTTAACGTTAGATTCAAAATTTGTGTCCATTTGCAGTAAGTATTTGGCTTCCAAAGACATGATCCAAGCAGGTAGGCTTTGTTTAAGGGTCCCCCTCATGAACCTAAGGAAGGAAAACTGGAGCTTGTGGTGCATCTTTCATGCAGCATCCTTACTCAGGAATGGAGTCTGTGGCAGGTCTGAGTAGTTAAGGGGCAAATTAACTTCAGTTGTCTTTTTCCTACTATTGTCCTCTTATTGGGATAATAATAATAATAATAATAAAACCAAAACCACCTTCTTATCCAGCCAGGTAAAAGAGAGGTGAAATCTGAAAAATCACCAAACCCAAGGTAAAATAATTGTTTGAACTCCTATTCATACACAAAATGCCTGTTTATTGCAAATGAAAATACTTGTCCTCTCCCTGCTCTCCCAAAATGATTTTCAATAAAACTGGGTTCTCTTTGTTAAATACTGGAAAATATTTGACTTAAATAGTGAAAATCCAGATTTTAAAAATGTAATTAATATGTAAAAACTGACTTGTTTTCTGTTTACATTTATAGAAAATGTCAGCTTCAATGATAAATTGAAAACAACTCTTTTTTTCTCTTTTCACACTTTCCCATGAAAAACAAATGGTATTTTCCTTCAATTCTACTGGCAAAAGAAATGTCAATACAGAAAGCCTTCAGGCATCAATAAGGCTTTCTCTTCAAAAGCACAAGGTTAATGAGCATATTGAGAATCATCAGGAACTCACAAGTCTTAGAGAACCTCAGACCCATCTGCTGGACTATTTGCTTGATGACTCACAGGAGGGCGAATGGTTGAATTACCAACTCCTTCATTCAAGACAATAGATAACTCTTTCTAAGCCTTCCTGTACCAAAACGATCAATCTTTCCTACAACCAGACTCTGCTTCTAACTTTTAAGACACGAGAAATTCCCTAAAGGAGAGAATGTAATCTGAATTTGTAGAAGACTTCTCACTTATTACAGATTAGAAATGTTTTATTGGTATCAAATAAAATGTCAGACTTGAGTGACTTTGAAAATGTGTTATCAAAGAATTTGTGTTGAAACATATTCCCCCCAAATACTAACATATTACAAAAGAGCTAGTAACTCTTTTCTTTATTCAGAATTATTATTTGCTCTTCAAGAGTTTATTAAAAGATATCATACTATGATTCTCCATGCTCATGGTTAAAAGTAGAATTTTGGGAAGGAAATGGTAAATTAACTGAATAAACTGGTCTTTGCAAAATCTTGCAAGCTCTCCCTTTGCCTGTTTTCTAGCTGAGAAAACATTTTTCATAAACCACATTCACACTAAGAAGTATTATATGCCATATATAGTACCACATTTGAACAATTACAGAAGTAGTAGCTTTAAAAGGAGAAAAAGATATAATCCATAATGAATGAAAGTGTTATTATCAGGCTCAGTTTGTCTAACACTGCACAGTTGATGCTAAAGCTTGGGTCAGAATTTGAGAGTTTTACTGAAACTTTAAAACTAATTAATCCAAGTATTCACTAATGTTACCTGCAAAATATGTAACTGCTTAAGAAAAAGATTTTAAATTATGACTTTCAAAATATATTATTCATATATTTTGCTCTTATTTTGTGAATGGATGCAACGTTCTACACGCAGTAGAAATTTAGTAATCTTTCCAAGGCTGCTATAATTACATCTCAGTTAGATTTGAACTGTAGTTTTGTATTGTCTTTATTATCTAAACTTTTCTTTTTTTTAAGTCACTGCCTTTTAAATAAAAATCTCCATCTCTGTCTTAAATTGCAGAATAAAGCTGCTGTGCTAATCAATTAATAACATTTGCGATCATCAGGCAAATTGTTTTTCCTACACTGATTCTTATCAGGACCATTGTTCTCTATGTGTACCTGATTATTATCAACCTGCAGGACTTGTCTGTACAGAGACTGCAAAGATAAACTGCAGCTCCTTAGCAGGCTGCAGTAACAAAGACTTACGTGAAAGCTCCAAGCACTGCTGGAACACCGTAATGTGCAGGGGAAACCAGCTAAAATATCACAGTAAGATTTCATCATGTAATCTTAAATGTTCAGGAGATGATCTTATGTGTCTACGCAAACTGACACAGTGAAAATCTCAGCAAATAGTAATTTTCTAGATTTACTGCATGACAGGAACATCAGGCGGTAAGTTAAATAATGCAAGGCACAGAAATTGAGTAAAAATCATCCTATGAGTCTGCTCATCACAGAAATATGAGCAGCTGCTTCTCACTGCAATTCTTATTTGCTTCTAAGCCTCCTCAGCTGCGATAAGTGAAAGCCTTATCATGGTCATTAGCAATCTGACAGCATTCGAGATGCAGGATGAGTCACTCCTCTGTGAAGCAGGGAGGAACAGAAACTTCCTTTGGAGGTATTGGAGGTGTTTCTCACTTCAGTTTCCCATTACCGTGCAGTGTGGCTGCTGATGAAGGTGCTTCACATCAGCACAGAGAGGGAGGCAGGATCACGCCCATATCTCTTGTGCTCCTCAGGGAAGGTCTGAGTCTGAGATCCTTCTTATGGCAGTGGCTTTTCAAAAGACAGGGATCCTCCTAAAAGATAAACGATTGAGTAGCCTGAGACTGGCACTGTTGAAGTCAGTGGTGACGTTCCCACGCTCCACCCCATCAGTAACACCGTGAGGCGTGGGAAGACAGTCACCAGTTTGGACACTTGAGGGCCAGATTTGCTAGTGCTGGCACCTTCATCTGGGGCTGTATTTTTACACTTGATCAGATTACAGAGAGACATGTTGGCACAGATGAGCAAGTTCAATATGATCCCTCGTGCCAGAAAAGTACTTCAGTTTGGGTGCTGAGTTCTTCTGAAAGCAGGGTGTCTCAATGATTTAAGAATCACTTTTATGGTAAAAAACTCCAATTGTCTACAGAGGTATAACTTACTAGGGAGAAGAGAAAGATAGTTGTACAAATGCAACTCATCTTTCAATATTTATATGTATATAAATTCCACGACAGAAATGAGGAAATAAAAAAGGTGGAAAAAGAAAAGGGGAAAGGGAGCCAAGCAGTAAGAAGAAGAGCATCTACTGTTGAGAGATAGACATATCTGCTTGTACGGGTGGACAAGGAGTATAAATGAGATGTTAAAAATTCCATGAAAAGACCAAGTCAGCAGCCTGACTCTGTAAAGATGCTCAGTGACATGCCTGGTACATAATCAATGGAGATTTTTTAAGGCTCAGTCTCAGCAGATGCTGGATGTACTCAGCATCTAACAGGATGGATCCCTACCTATACAGAGGTAAATATACCTGTGTACAAATGGTATGCTGATCTCTTTTTAGTTTATAGTAATATCAAAAATCCTTTGTTGTTCAAGAAGTGCAGGATCAGGCCCAAAGAAGGAGCACTTTGTTAATGATACTAAATGAAATGGTCAATACAGCTGAACAAAATCGTTCAGAGACTTTAACATGACTTTACAGAGCTGACAGGTTCCTGTGCTATAAGAGATACATACACCTCTGTGTGTGTGCGTGTGTGTGTGTGCACAAGGATATTAAATTGCTTTATATCAGAGAACATTTAAGCAGGAAACACGAGTAACAAGTATTATGACTAATAAACTAGTCAGTTTTGATCTGTGTTTTTCAGACAAAACATTTTGTTTCTTGAACAGTCATAACCTGATACAAGATCTTGTCAAAGGCGCTGAGTAAAGTATTGGATTTTTTTTCCTAGTAATATCATTATAATTTATGTTCCCATAACAAAAAAGTTAGAAGCCTGTTCATCAAGCATATTGTGTCTGGGTGAGATTTTATACTAATAAGTTAGAGTTCTAAGTTTGATTTACTTGATTGATAATATAAAAAGAGTAACAGTGAAAAAGAAATACATTTTTAATATACCGTTCTGCAGTCTCTGCAGTAAACCAGGAGATGAACTATGAAATTTATTTTTTAGATTTCATTAGGATTGTATTAAAATTTATGAAAGATTATTACCCATATAGGTAAAATAAAAAAATGATCTGTCTATTGTGACAATTACAATTTTTTAAAAATCCTTTGGAGCTGGCATTTGTTGTCATATTGGAAAAGCTGGCTTGACTTAGACTCAGACTACATTAGATGCAGTAATTTATAGCATCTGAATGGTAAACCAGTATTCCAGTATTTAAATTAGCCTTTAATAGATGGCATGAATCATTTTCATACTCATGCTTTTTGCACATTGGACTGCACTGCTAGATGTACAATGTTCTTGGTGACATTGTTTAAGGGTCTAATCTTGTACTGCTGCTTCAATAAGTTTCCAAGGGCTGCAGAAAATGAGATGGGGTACACTGAACAAAATAATGCAAAATACTTACTACAAATAAAGCATTGCTCAGCAGCTTAGATAACTCTTTCAGAAAAAGACGATGGTTTTGAGTTACATTTCTATCACAACAGCAGTATTCCAAATATTATTTTTAATCAAAAATGAAAGAGGAGAAAGACAAATTGTCTCCAAAGCCAAATTTGTGACTTCTTGCAAAACCATAACTTTGAACAATTACTGTTTGTAACGTGATAAAGTATAATGTAAATTTAATGGCTTTCAAGACACAATATATTAAATAACACACAAATCTGGTAAATCCATTTGAAAAGCCAGTTGCTAGGCTCCTAGATCTTGCTACACGCTCAGAAACTACACTTTTAATTTCCAACACCCCAGTTGGGATTCAGAGCTCAGCAAAAAACAATGTCTTTCTTTAAGGTTTCACATACCAGTGAGGAGAGTCACAACTCCAGGAGATTGCCAAGATATACAGAGACGAGTGCCTGCGAGCTGGGAAAGCCGAGTGGAGATGCCTCGTCTGTGAAACCTCCCGCACCTCGGCTGCAGCCAGCCCTGTGCCACGGCAGGGCTGTGGGACCTCAGCCCAGATCATTCCCCAACCATTGGCCGGGGCAAGATTCAGCCAAAGGAGAGTAAAAAACATAGTGGTGGCACGGAGAAATGTTAAACGTTTCTTTACTGGGAAACAATGATAAAAGGCCCAGTAGGCAAGTGTACCAACAGACTGGGGGATCCATAATGATGTTTCAGTTCCACAATAACACTGCAATAAACTACAGAATATTTTATCACTGTGAGCAAAATGCATGCTGACTACCTACCAGTTGCAATAAAAAAGCCACAGAGTACCTGTTTAACCAGCTTATAGTTATCCCACAACTATTATGGACAAATACGAAGTCCCCTCAGCACCAAACAGTAAATATTCTCAGACTAGTCTGCTGAAGTGTGTGTGAATTTTTAAGAGTTTGGGCTTGTGGTATTCAGTGATGAAAATTCAGGAGCAGTTATTAAAATCCATGAAAGAATCAATCGTTACTTCATAAGAAACCACAAAGATAGCAGTTTTCCTGGCTGATATGATACAGATGCATCTCTTACTATGCCATTTATTCTAGCCAGCTGCAAGGTTTGCACAACCCCTCTTCTCCCTGATACCTACTGTCTTAACTCCTAAAAGGAAAGCAGAATTGTTGGTAAACTCAGAATTAGTACATTCCCCTGGTTGCTACTGTGCTTCGCAATCATGCTTTTAGACTTCCTATCCATTTCCTGGAATTTTTGATACAGGATGTCTGACCCTATGCCAGTATAGTATTTTGGCCCTGGCCTCTCTTTTGCAAACCCTCTATCTCTAAAATGATCTTTCCAATAGGTAAACAAAAGATCTCCTAGAAGGGTTATGTTTCTGCCCTGTGATATCATCAAACAACACGATTGTAAAGCTGCAGTTTAAAGCTGGATGCTGAATGAGAAGTCGATTCAAATGTCTCTGCTTGGCCAGTGACAGCAAAGCCTCCGAGTGAAAATGTGGCTTCAGAACAAGTCATTTAAATATTGCCTGTTGACTCCGCTCCACAGACAGATTATTTGGATAAGTAGTCCTAGCTACCAGACGCCACCACTTTCACTTGACTACTCTCCTTTTTCCACACAGAGGGAAATCTAATGTCCAAGAATATCAAGACTGAGGCTATATGTCTTTTTTTTTCTTTTTTAATCTTTTTTATACTCAAGATGGTAATAAGTCAAGTTTTTCAGGCCACAACATGAAAAAAAAATCCCTATGAGAAAATATTTCTTCCAATATCGAAGCAGCAGCTTTATTAAATAAAAACAAAGCTGTTTTCTCTGCAGCGCTGCTGCTCCCGTTCCAGTGCAGTCCTGCCTGGGATGTTTCCCAGCACTTCCTAGTGACTCCTTGATGCTTCAGCAAACACATCCAAACAAAATCAAAACGAAAACCATTATTAACTCCTGAGTTTGCTGTAATAATTTTGAAAGAATAAGGACCAGTTCTTCTACTAAGGTCCCAGTCTTGCTTGCTGCTACAGTGTGGAGGTGGCTCTTCCTGGCTGTGATATCATCTCAGAAATGGTTAAAAGAAACCAAAGTATATGCCCACATGACATGAAGATTTTCTGCTGATACATTTTCATTTATGGGTTTCTATCTTTCATTTCACTTCTTTTACAGAGAGAGAAATATGTAAGTCTAAGGGCAAAGTGAACAACACTTTTACCAAACTTGATATTAGCAGGGAAGTAAATATTGACAAACGAAGTAACAAGGCTAAAAGTATGTATTAGATTATGTGCCCCTGGGTGGGTCCTAAAGTTGGACCTGAATTCAGTCTTAACTGCACTCAGCTTTGGGTTGCTTGAATGCAAGGCTAATTTTCCTTTTGGCATAAGCCAATCATTTCCTCATTTGTACATGTCTTCTCAATAGGTTAATATGATCATTTTCATGAATTTTAACCTATCAGTATGCCGTAAACTTGAAAATCACATTTCTATCTGAATATTTTGAAGGAATTACAGTCATAAATAAAACCTAAAGCTCCAGTTTAGAACCCAGCTTTACCTCTCTGAGTAATCCCGCTGAAATCAACTCTCTAGGCATTTTCTAATTTACTAAAAGTACACACTTAAGGACTTCAGCAGGGAAGAAGAGAAAAGCTCAGAATACTTTGCTTTGTTGAGGATCTATCATAAAATGGAAATTATTAAAATGTCTGTTGACCAAGATTAGAATAAGAATTTTATTTAAATTCTCTCAGTCCAAAAAAAAATGAAGCTGACAGTCTTTAAAAGCATCCAGGCAGATCCCAGGTACAGAACTGAAAATTGTTACAAATTGTTACAGATAACTCCTTAGGCAAAGTCTGCATAGCAAAATAATTTGTAATATAGCTGACAAATACACATTTGGGCACAAAATACTTTCTGAATACAGAGAATTTATACCCATTACTTACAACTGCTGTGCTGGCCACTACAGACTGTTACTCTCTTACATATAAAACACAAATTTGGAGTTGAAAAGTTAATTTTGAATACAACTGTAATGAAAAGCAGGAGTAAAATTACATTTTATTTTGCATAAGAACACCTGTATAACACATATATACGTAGTCTGATTTCTAAAAGCCTCACAAAGACTTAATAATCCAGGACCTTTTCTTGAAAGGGAAAACTTGTTCCAAATATTTAGTTAATTTATTTAACAAAATATTTTGCAACATTTCTTCATTTCCAGCTTCTCCGTAATCTTTGGGTTCCGCAATAGACACTATTCTTGTGGTATTTGCAACTCAGGCAAAATGAAAAAAATACTGGAAACCTCTCACTACAGGAAGTTTGCACTAGGCAAAAGTAAAAGGATAACATTAAAGTCTGTTTTGCACAAACGAAATAACTCTGTGTCCTCTTCTAT
Source organism: Tinamus guttatus (assembly GCF_000705375.1). Next base: position 485,902 of record NW_010585397.1, on the reverse strand, counting down.
CTAGAAAAATTAATAACTAGGGCAAGTGCCCAGCTGACTTTGAGACAAAGTGGCTCCTGGATCGCAGCAAAAACTAATTTGCCAAACACTCAATGGATTGACGAAGAACTGAATTTTTCACTTTACTTTTAATTCCTAAAATTGACTTAGATGCTGCAAACAGCCTGGCAGAAGATGTATAACTTTGTTGTCAGAGTCCTCTGGAACTCGATGTTTCTCTTATTTGGTGCATTTTTCTGAGACGTACGAAAGTATGCGTATGCAGCTCCTCATGGAGAAGCTTTGTGGCTCTGAATACTTAAAATTTCCTCTGGCAGAAGAAAGCTTTTTCCTCAAACTGGGTAAACATAATCAACAATACAAAGACACTTTTAAAAACAGCTCGTTTTTGATGGAAAATATTGTTAGCTATGTTTTGTCTGTGCTTTGCAAAGGCGGTATACCTTGTCTGGTCCAAAAACAGAGGTTAATGAAAATCTAATTATTGTTTAAAGGATAATAACCTTCCTTCTGCAGATTGGTACAGCAGTCTGCTAAAATGCTGAGGAGAAAGAGTTCCTATGCAGGTTCCAGTTCTTGCTGTACAAGCAGTAATATGCATTTTGAGTCTGAAATAGAAGTTACCAAGTCACCAGCCAAGAATAAGTTTTATTTCTCCACAGGAAGCAGTAAAGGGCCGATGGTGAGCTAGATTCAAGTTGTTCTTTAGATACAAGCGAATTCGCATTATGCAAATGAAATTCACGAGGTAATCGTGTTAGCCTCCAAATCCTCCTTGGAGCTCACGCCAGTCTCACAGCCGGCTCGGACATTTCCAGTTCACTATGGTAAAGCTGATTTTGAAGACTGCACATGGCTTACTTGAAACATTAGTTCCTGACGCCCTTCCTATGAATCATTCTCACTGCTGTATCTTGGAATGAAACCTCAATGTGTTTCAGGTGGGACTGCGACCACATGTAGGATGATGGGGCCTCTCTGTCAGGCACAACCTCTAGGGAGTACAAAGCAATAAATCACAACCAGCTCTAATATAAGGATGGTAAGATGGGGCCCACATTTGCCTGAACTCTGATCTGAAAACTCACGCTGTAATGTCAGGCAAGTCCCTTAGAAACCTTTAAAAAGACCATTTTAAATGTAACATTTATGCACCTTTAACAGTGATGGACATTTCTAATTTGAAAAACTTGATGAGCAAGCAAAGTCCTTTCTCATTATTTGATATAAGGTGTACACACCTAAAGAAAAGACCTTTGTGTCACATCAGGCAATTCTTAATAAAGCACTCACTTAATAACTCTGAGGCAAAATGCTGCAACCAATTTAATACAAGTATGATTAAACACTGGACTTCGTTTCCTCCTTAGGAACCTCTCAGAGCTAAACAGAAAGGATCAGAGACTTTTTTTTCTTCTCAGCACATAAATTATTGCACTCTCGGGACATAAAATAATATTTATAAACCCTGACTAACTATTGGGATTAATAAGAGAATATCTGTCTGTCCACTTGATCAGTATAAAGTGTGGTCCAATTTCCTTGCTCACATGCAGGCCACCACTGTAAAGCCAACCTCGAGCCAAAATGGCTAAAGATCAGTACTACCCATTTGCTGTTAGGCTGTTTGAATTATGCTTGGCCTATGACTAAAAGATTTGAGTGGCTTTTTGCCACAGAAAGACAGGTGAAAGCCAATGGCAAAATCAGTCTCTTCCACCCAGAAGTATTGTTTTAGAGATGCTCAGGCCAGCACACACACACGTACAGAGTCACACATAGGCACAAACACATGCACACCCTGCCATGCAGATGATCTGGGGTGCACAACCCAATACTGCCCTTCCATGGAAGCTTTTGAAAGGATTTCTCATTTAACTTGACATCCCTGACAGGGCTCGAGTGCCTCAGTTAGGTGAGCAGGCAGAACAACCAACATAACCTGCAGTCCCAGACCAGAGTCAAACCCATCACAGAACACAAAACACATTGAACCACAAGGCAGTCGAGGCAGCGCCTTTATGGGAGCATTATACTCCTTTTCCTTCTCCCTGCACAGAAAAGGACAGTTTGGCCCGAGTCACGACATAAATGTAATATAGCAAGACAAACTTGACTGATGAGCGTAAGAATAGAGCGGTGGTTCATTTAATCAAATGCTTTTATAAGCAGCTAATGTAAATTAAAGTGCTGAAAGGAAAAATCAAAGTTACCTAGGCTGCTTGAACCTGCTTTAAAAGAGTACCAACACCCATATCCACACCCTTTTTTTACTTCTTTAGTTCCTCTTAGAACTATAATACAGTTTTTTATAATTAAATAAAAACCACAAACCAGACCTTTTGAGAAGGATTGTACTCTACATTAACAAAATGCTCCTTCATGAGTGAGTCAGTTTGGGATGCCCATTAATGGCTAACAGCTCCGTTGTTAAAAAGGGTGAGCAAAAAAGCTCTAGAATGTTTTATTGTTTAATGTGAAAGCACCCAGAACAATGGGAGAGGATTTTTTTTCTGTGAATCAAAATAATCACATTTAATTAATTAAATACACACAGCATCTGATGCTGTAGCTTTTCTGTGCATGGAAGTCAACTGGGTTTAATAAGATGTAACACAATAGAGTCAATTAGTGCGTTTGCCTCTAACCTACAAAACAAGGGCAGTTTGTTTGCTTGCATCTACCCTTGCTCCTGAATGAGTATCTGTAGTTTCCAGTGACAGCTACTCAGACAGTTTGGGAATATCTTTTTAGAACAGGCTACCAGCTACAGGTATCTCTGGCTTTGGATGCCATTTGAGAAATAACTTGAGTCAAAAAGCAGGAGTTGTTTACTCAAAATGTTACCTGAATTCTGTGGAATTTTGAAGTCATTCACATCTCTGGAAAACAAGCCAAAGTGTCAAAAGGCAGGCAACCCAGAATTAAGAAAAACTATTTCTGAAATATCTAGCTTTAGACTATATGTTGTGTTCCTACTGCCTTTAGTCAAATTTTTTAAAAAAATGATTTGTTTGCCCTCATTTGCAAATAGCATCACAACATACAGAGGAAACTAGTTGAATTTCAAGGAAAAAAAAAAAAAAGAAGCAGTTCAGAAGCTATCTATTCATCTAGTCAATACGATTGCTTCCCCACTGAAAAGAAATTAGAAAATCATAATACCAATATCCTGACCATGCACGATGCCTCCTGGAGAGCTCTATTAATTGTACTTTTTTCTCCTGGATGTATCAGACTATAGTACAAGGGCAAGGATTGATTTTCCACTACTTGTTTGCAAAGAAAATAATCAGGTCATCTGAAGACAAGAATATATTTGCAACTCTCCTTCATCCTACCCTAGGTAATAGGGTACCCTATCCATTACCCCAGGTAAATCCACGCCTTGACTGTTAGTTTTTCTTGAAGGAGAGGGTGATTTAACTCGAGGAAAGGAGTGGGTAGATAACCAATAAATACCTTGCAGAGTAGCTGTTGCCATTTGGAATTAATGCATAGCAACCAAATATTTACAAGGAAAAGAGCTCTGAAACCTAGCTTTTGCAATTGACCAGTGATAGACATAAACCAACTTCTCTCCCTCTCAGATTAAAATGTTATATGCTACCAGGCAAAAAGACAACACACACTGTCAGCAGATGAGGCTTTGAGAAAAGCTCAGCTGAGCAGGGAAGATCATATAAGATTATAAGACTTAATTTCTCCAAATCATTTACATAAGAAAGCAAATTTACACTGTGAATCAGGCCTTGAAGAAAGGGAACATGGTTCATAGCACAAAGTTTGGGGGAGACTCAGGTGCTGGGTGTCGTTTCAGGGAGTGCCCCCTAGCTATGGTCTGGCGGACCATATGCAGCAAGTTTATGCGCTTATTTTCAGATTCTATTTTTCTCCATAGAAATTTCCATTCAGAACTAAAAGGAGAAAAGATCACCAAAATCACTGGTTTCTTCATTTAGTAGGGAAGTAAAATACTAAATTTCCACTGTGTCACTTTTGAAATAGTTTTGGTGACGGGAAGTCATTCAGCTCTGAACTTTCAAAAGTAGATAAGGTTTTTTTTTTTAAAAAAAAAAGAAGTAACTTCAAATTTCCCCGCTCCTTGTGCTACAATTTTCCAGTCAGTATAGAAAAAAGTATCTACTCCAGTTGTTGAAAACTGGAAAGTATCACTAAAGGCTTTAAATGACATGGACTTACTTTTCCATGCAAATCCAGTAAACGCATAATCATATCAAATGTTACCTTACCAAACTCCAGTAATCTGATTAACTTGTCCATAAACAATCATAAGTGGAAGGCTGTTTTTCCACCTCACTGTGCAAGTGCTATTTTATTATAACTGCACAGCTCCTCAAGTCAGCTTTTTCCATTCCTGTTAAGCAGTGGAGATGTTACTATAAGAAGACTGCAGGCCAGGATCTGAACTGGCCCTGCTTTGAGCTAGGGCATATGACCTCCATAAGTCTCTCCCAAGACATATTATTCTATAATTTTATCTTCTGAGAATTTTATCAGTAGCAGAGTGGTGTATTATGACAGTCGTTTTCAAAGGAATGACAACAAAATATGTTTAGTCTTCCATACAATCATCTGTTCAGAAGGTCTGTTGTACACATAAACATTTCCAAGTATCTGCCACAACATATCTACCTGGACATTGTTTTCCTTACTGAAAATTTGTATTTACAATATCTTTCCCTCTGGAAAACCATATGACTTGATTTTCGTATTTTTGATTTTTACACCTTTTTGATTAAGGCTTTGAAGGTAAAGGTCTCATAGCTTAATTGTTGGCTAGCTTTCCTTTGTCTTGTGTGAAGTTGTTTTTTTGTTTATTTGTTTGTTTTTTGTAATAAGAGTTTTTTTTTTTTTTTTTTTGGAATAAGACCAGGGCTGAAAGCAACAGTAATCTTCTGCAGCATAAAAAAACTTCCCACTATCAGTGAAATACAAAATTGAAAAAATAATATGAAATTTTACATATAAAAACTACTCCTAATCTGAGATTCATCATTGTATTGGCATCATTAAGGGAATAGATTTCATAATTAAAAAGAAGTTGGGAATAATTCTCTGATTAATGTTAACAAAATAGCAATAGTCAGGTAAACATTGTTTGCCAAGTGCAAGAGAAAGAAATGAAATGGTCATGTAAATGTATTTTGTGAAGACCAAGAGAAAGAATTGAAAGGGCATTGCTGAAGGAAACAAAGAGGAATATTCTTAGTATTTAGTTTTGCAAGTTACCAAAGAAAGTATAAATTTGTATATATGTTAAACATAATACATTTTTCTCCTTTGATCAAATCTCTGCCCTTGGAAATAATTATAGTGCAAATAGATAAACTCCTAAAGACCTGCTGTAACTGAACCTGCTTTCAGCACGAGATTAGACTAGCCCTTCCCTTCCCTCCTGCTTGCTCCATGGCTATAGATTAATGTCCACTCCAGCACCAGGGCTTTTTGCTCATCTCCATCTATTTTGAGGTCACGTCACTCATTAACCCGATAACTCATGTTTTCCCAAAAGCACAGTTAGCTAGAGCGCAATCTAAGATCAGCATTTACCACCATGCTAAATTTTATCAATCAGGCTCAATAAACCAGTGATCTTTCTTGACTAAGCTTTTAATTCACCAATACTCTTCATCTTATCTTATTACACCATGTATTGTTGATGACTGTGAAATGAAATGGCACTTAGGGCATATATCAGAAAGGTACCAACTTCTTAAAACTCAAGACTGTAAGAAGCAACCCAAAATCATAGTGCTGTCGGAGTTGCTAAACAGTTCCTTTAATAAGTGCCTAGTATGCATATCTTAAAACCTTAGGTTTGGCAGTGGTATGCTACTTGAGTCTGCACTCATTTATCTGGAAAATGAAGTGATGTGTCAACATCATTAAATTGGCACTTCTGGAAGGTTGTGAGAGAAAAAAATTAGCCTGAGATAGGAATATAAATGATAGGTTCTGCTAATGTTACTAGCTTCATTCTGCATCTGAATACAGATATCTGAGCTGACCATTGAGCAATTCTTTTCTTTTTGCTGCTTATTCTATATTATTCTGTATTGCTGCTGTATTTTACTCAACAAAAATTCAGACTCAAGTTAACCTAAATGTTTTTTGAGTTTTCTGAATTTGTCACAACTTCGGGGTTAAAAAAAAAAAAGTTTAAAGAATTTTTCAGAAACTAAGTATTTGTTTTCCTAAGTCCAAAATGAAATATTTTGATCTCTCATTTTTAACAATTAGTCTACCTTTTTTAACTGAAGAAAGCATAACAAGACATTGAAAAGGCCAAGTTTTGCTTGAACGAAGATGAATTATTTTTCATTTCTGTAAAAGAATAAAATGTTCCTTTTGAGCTGAAGTAAAACAAGCTTCCTTTTTTTTTTTTCACAGTTCAACAGTGAACTGAAAAAGCAACTATTCATACAGCTCTGTTTAACCTATTTTGATTTCTGTGTCTCTGTTACTGCTTCATATTGTTCTAACACGTGAGGAAGACAAAAAACAGTGGACTTGGGCAGATCTGTAAACTAGGTGCCCTCCTTGAGTGCTCACTGATACACATAGAATAACAATATTATTTTGAATAACAGCTATTATCCAGCTTGTTTATGTCTGCTTTGAATGCTCCCAAAGAAAGCACATTTTTGGCACACATAAACACCAAAGCGCTACTAGTTCATGACCCTGTTCATTCATTATTGAAATGCATCACCTCAAGCACCTGGGAAAAAAATAACTTAGCCTCATGTCCTGAAGTTAATCTAACTATTAAGGTATCAAAGAATTTGGCACTGAGTTAATAAATCATTCTAGTAAGCATTGTTATAAAGTAGGGTGCAGAAAGAAGCAAATAACCCCATGAAAATCAATCTGTCAAGGACTGAAATGAATTGCTGTAAAATGGAATACATTTTAACTGCTTCTCAGCTGTTCTGAGTGCTGAGACATAAAAGTACAGACCTTTTCTATCCATTGCAGACCAGAGAGTGTCAATACGTTTAACTTCAGGGAAGATTATTTATAACAGAGCAGGAACGACAATAAAAGATATGCTTATAAGCCAGATAAGTGAATTGATAAGCTGATGAAACACCTTGATATTATTGTAAGAAAGATGTGTAGAAATATTTAAGATAAAATATAGTTCTACTTGGGTTGGAATTAGTTGTCAAGATAAGATTGTTTTAATGCTGGAGCGACACACAATATATTTTCACCATAGCCTTTCTAATGGAAGCTATGGCATTAGCAAACTGAATATGAATGTGGTGAGCCGAAAGGTTAATCATCAAATTACACATAAGAGAGATTCAAACCGCATGCTCTGCACATGTGTCTGAAATGGATGATGCACCTATTTCCCCATCCAGGATGAAATCTACTTTGTGCAAGGACTGACTCCATTACAAAGGCTTAATATTAACACTTGAAAGAACTATCATCAAGGGGCATTGACCTCCTGTCTGTTCTGGCTGCATCCTGCTGTTGAATTATACATAGCTATATTTATGCTCTAATTTAAATATCATTTCATATTTAACTTCCAGCTATACACTGCATAGTTAACTGCATGGCCATCTTCTGTTTACTAGTTCTGCAAGTTTCAGGGCTACAGAACACAGACTGTGAACTCCCTGCCTTCACTTATAGGAGATTACTTTTCTAAATCTGAAGAAAGATTAAGTCATCTTCATCCTTTAAAAAAAAAAGGGAGACTAATATCGTATCTCCCAAGGACCCAAAGGCACTCCCTTTCATTTGGAAGTGCGAATTAAAGAAATGAATTTAGTTTTCTTAGGTTATTTGAAACTTCAATCACTTGGATGTTTATTAGGTGCAGGAAAGGCATTGTGAAGATTTATTTTTCTATAGATTTTTTTAGGCGAGATGTTAAATCAGCCACCCGAGTAGGAAAGAAAAGGGGGAGTTAGTTACAAAATATTAACAGTCTGTAGTGCATCTTGTTCTAATATGTGTCTTTGTGAGACGGAAAAAAGGTTTGAGGTCTAATCTTTCTAATACATCCTTCTCCTAGAAGGGACAGAGAAGCAAATACTTCCTTGAGAAAGTCAAGCACCTATGTTTGCCCTGCGCAGCACAGGGGAGGTTTGAGGCAGAGGCTGGGCACCACGAGGAGGCTTTCAGCCCATGGCATGCTGTTCAACTGAGGCTCTGGTGTGTGCCCTGGCCAAGAGGAGCCAAGCTCAGGAAATCATGACCTGTAGCATGGTTGGCCGTACCCACGACCAGTGCCTCCAGCTCAGCTGAGAGGGGTTGTGCCCGTGCAGAAGGAGTTCTGCAAACCAGGCTGTGGCTACCTTGTGAGATGTGGATTACAGGCAAGTCGTGTCATGAGAGCAGGTTTGCTCTCTCCCAGATTCCCAACTTCCCCCAGAGGAGCGAGAAGGAGCCAGACCATTAATCCACTTACCTTTGCACCAGCCCGCAGAGCTGGCTGCATGCACCAGAGAGATGGTGCAGCCTGCATGCGGAAACCTGTGCGCTGGGAATGCGTGCGAGGGATTGTGCCTCAGGGATCGTGGTCCCTGTGGAGCTCCTCCTGCTCCGCCTGGCTCCATACTGCTCCTCACGGGCCTAGGCTCCTCTGCCCACAACAGTCATGCCAGCTGCTGCCAAGACTTCCAGGATTCTCCAGGCAAAGAGCTCCAACTTCCAACCCACTCTCTTCCTTCCAGGCAGGAACCGAGGAGGCCCAGAGTGTGGATGAGATGAGGGCCACGATACCAGATAACGTATTTAGAGTAAATCTCAATGTTCCTACTGAAAACACTCGGCGATGCTGAATTTAGCTGAATGCAAGAAAACAGTTCAACACCCCTTTAATATAATCAATTTTAAAGCTGAGACAGCGATAAAACAGTGGGCTGCTAAATTATCTTTTCTATAAACAGTACAAATTAAATGAGTTCTTTTTTAGTAAAATCCACACCTTTGCTCAACAAATTACTGACAGAAGCAAATAAATAATTCATCTAGCTGAATATCTCCTCTGCAAAAATTTTATTTAGTCATTGTAAAATGATGTCCTCTGCTTAAGTTACAGGATGAATAATATAGCACTATATACTCTTCCTCTAATAGACCTTTTTATTTTCAAAATTAATTACTCCAGTAAGACTGTGAAATGCAAAATACAAAGTGTTTTGCCATTTTGTGTCATAGCTTCAAAAATAATTATATTTGTAGCTTTAAATTAAGAAAATTAATCCCTCTCATTTATCTTTGTATTTAATTACCTATTATGCAAGTATGAGGAGGTTCATTATGTCAGTTCTGAAAACAAAATAAGGATATCAAATCATGGCTGTCTAATGGCTTCCTGACAACACTTTATGGATGCTATTTTCTGGGGTAGTTGCTGACATTTTTCTTCTCATTTGCCAAATAGACAATAGAGATCATGAGGATGAGATAGGCTTTTTTTTTCTTTTCTTTTTGAGAGATGTTCAAGTTCTGGTGTGATTTCATGGAGGTGTGTTTGCTATTCAAGAGAACAGACTATAGAAGTAGGCAAGCTGCACTGTAGGGACTCGTGCTCCCAAAGCAGCCACAGCCACAGTCAAGCAGCTCGCTCCTCGGCCAGGTTTTTCAGCGTTTTTCAGGTTTTTCAACCCAAGAAGATATCAGCCAGATGATACAGCTGCTTCATTTTCAGTGAGTTCTGTGCAGAGCTTTGTGGGGTCAGTTCAACAGACTCAAATTAGGCAAATGAGGCCACACGATAACAATAATATTATTACTATTACTATTACTATTGTTAATTTTTTAAGACCAGGACTATTGAATGAGCTCTCAGAAAAATCTGAGGCATTAATCCATTGTAAGAAATGCTGTTATAGCAGCAGGAAGAAAATGAGAAGGGAATCATAAAAGTCAGGGAGAAGAGGACTGGAGGATCAAGTGCTTATCTGCCTCTGTAAGAAGTGAACAAGACAGAGGGTCAGGCTTAGTGCCAGGCTTGCATTAATGCCAGGCACTGCATGGCCGAGCACTCTTATTTTCAGTATATAGTTAAACATAAACTGTTTTTAAAACAGGCATAGAGACTTGGAAACTTCTGAAGTGCTAAGCAAATATGATAAGGCTGTCATGTAGTGGGAAGAAATGTACCATATGCTCAGAAATGGATAAACTCATGGGAATTTATAACAGTGAAGGGGGGGAGAAATGTGCTTGTGTCTTGTAACTTGCAGAATGACTGTTTTACCACTGTCATGTATTGTAACCCTTGAATATAAAATATCCAAATCCAAAAATACATGGGAAGTATCTCTAGATAAAACAAGTTAGGAATACAGCACTCAATAGAGATGCTCATTACTCGTTTGGCTATCCAGTCTTCTCAATTCTGATAGCAATAGGAGCATGATTTTCCACTTACTTTAGACAAAAGGATCTCTGTTTCCCACATAGCTTTAGGTTCAGCCTTAGCTGGGTCCAGTCGATTGCTTCCTCCCTTGTCCCTATCTCTTCCTTTATGTCTATATCGATTGATGATTTAACACTGTAGTGGAGAAAATTAGCTCTGAAAAGGTTTTCAAGTAAATGAAACTATATTAGGCTGTGCTCTATTAAAAAGAAATAAAACATAAAAGTGGCCAAATTTAAGCATTTCCAAATAATTGATAAGATTAAACTCAGCAGCCATTATCTACATTCTGAAATGCTCAAGTTGCTCTGACAAGCTGAACTGAGTCCTGCGATGTTAATGGGACTTGATTCTGGGTGCTGAGGATGAAATCGCTCACTATGGTTAACATGCCCAAGCATACTTCCTCAGTCAAAAGGCAGAGAACCAAGGTGATACCTTTTACCAAACCCTTACCTTCTTAAACTGCAGATTCCTGTTGCTTCTCCAGATTATCCCAGCCAGTTATTAGATCTGTTTTAGGTTAGACCAGCCCACTAACCTGGAAAGAAACAAACCTAACTACAGAAAGCCATCAGTACAAATGTGAAAGGCTTTCAATTTGACTAATGAACACAAGTGACCTCTCAAAATGTCTGAAAATTTCTAAGATCAAAGCAAATTAAGTGACAGCAGAACAGAGTGAGAAACAAGATGGGGAAGAGGTTAATATAGGAGAGAAGGGAAGACAAGGCAATTGAGATCCCCTCCCTTTCAGTGGTGGATTGTTATTGTAGTTCACTCACAATACCAAATATCACCCTGAGTTTATAAAGGATGATAAGGTTTTTGCAGGATCATGGCCTAAGCCCCACTTTTACTCTATATTAAAATAACCCAAATCAATCAAAACACCAATTTAATAAAAAGCAGGAAAGCTAAAAGGCTGTGTGGCCAGACTTATTGCATACTATTATTAAGTTAATGGAATTTAAATAATTAATGCTGGGATGTACAGAACATCATTTATCAATGACAAGTTGTAACTTCTTAGGAAAAAGGTCTATCTTCAAAAAACAGGTCAATGGAAATTCCCCCTGTCTCCCTCCTCACACCCTCCACTTAAATGACAGTTTGCCAACAGGAGCAAAGTTTTCTTCATTAATTGAATTGATTTGCATTAATGTCAGGACATTATGAGGTTATATGACTTTGCCAAATCCACAGCAGTCCATAGTAAGGGCTAGTTAAAACACAGGACCTCTGCCTAGTTCACTGCAGAGAGCAGGGGTAAACTGATGCAGATCCTAACCCATGTCTGCAATATTCACCTCCAAGAGTCTCAGCAGGTAGTTATAGGAGCCACTAGAATAGTGAAAACATTCTTTTTATTATTATTATGGTTATCCACAAACCTGCAGGCTTCACTAGTGTTCAAGCCATAACACAGATATTATTTGACATTTCATAGCTCATTCCTACTCCCGCCAGAGCTGTAGGTAACAGTGCCAAACTGTGCGTCGGCAATGGAGTACTGGAGAGGCACTGTCTTCTGGCACATAACCCAAGAGGGAGAAAAGACCTGTTTGCTTATTAAAACCGCAAAGAAAAGTAAGAATTTTTCTCACAAGAACACCCAATGTTCCTAACGATCCTGTCACTGTTCAGTCACAGTCGATGCTGAAGTGCGAAGGAGGGCTGGCATGAGGGAAGTACGTCTTTCTCTGATGGATAGAGTAACGGCATTAGTGATGGCAATTGCTTCAGTGCCTCTGTTCAGATGATAGGGACCACTATGACAGTGATCTTCTGTGTAGCGATGTCTTTGCATTAATGCTTTCACTGTACGTTGCCAGCAGTTGGAGAAAAGCATAAAATACAATGAACCAAAGCATCTCCTTGGACTGCCAAAGTACCATATAACACCACAGAAAATGAATCGGCCAACTCTGACTTTTTCCTCAGTGGATGCATTGCCAAACATCTTGGACAAAACAGAGGCATATTTGTCTGCAGAGCAAAATTTCAGATCAGACCAAAATTCCCCCACATTATTTCATTTTTTAGTAATCTTGATTTTAAAATTACCAAAACACTTAAACACGCTCATGGTCTCTAGAAGATTTGTTTCTTTTCTTCTCTTGGCTTTTTTCCTTCTTTTGCGTGCTTAACTATCATCACAAAAAAAACTAATGACTCACTCCTGCTGGTCAGATGGCACCTGAAAAGCCCAGCTCATGGTCTTTATCCTAACTGCATAAAGAAAAACCTCTCCTTTGGTAGCATGATGTCCAGACACATACTTAATACCACTCTATTGTTATGGCCCCCAGAGCTAGAAGACAACACTCAAACCACATCTAAAAAAAAAAGATCTGTTCACAGTTTAAGGGCTGAACAATTAAGCTGACCTTAAAAGTCAGCTCCAAGTCTTGGCATAGGTGAGAAATTTAAAATCTTTTATATTGTTTAAAGACATAATGTAACTAAATAAACCAGACAAACTGCATGTGTTGGTCTATACTGAACCTGCACTGTAAACGCAATGATAAAGACAATTACAGTTGCAGAGGGGAACTGATAAGCCTTAAATATTGACATATTTTCAGCAGGTGTCCAGATTCTCCTGAGATGCAATTCTTTTTGGCAATGTATTAAGCTGTTATAATTAATATATTTAATTAAAAATATTATCTCTTTTGAGCTTTTTCGATCTCTCTTTTGAATCAGTAAGCAGATACCTATATGCAAACATCTGTGCTGATTATTTTGTCTTTCTGTGATTCTACTCAAAAATTCCCAGTTTGTGATCCTCCATCCTGTCCTTTTTTTTCACTTTTCCTGACATTCAAGACTCAAGGCACACCCAAACCAAAGATAATCCTATATTGAATGAGTTCAAACTGCATGATCTCACTTTGAACGTGACAAAATGATTCTAGCAGTTCCCCTGCTAAAGTAGAATTCTTATGAGTAGTTTCAGTTTCCCAATGGTTCGTCTGACTGGATGAGTGGCAGTGAACTCACACAGTAGAAAGGGATTATTTGTCAATGTCTAAATCTTTGGCGAACAGCTCACTGTACTTCTTAAAATATTTCTCAAATTACAAGAGATCTCCAGACTATTGGATCATTTTTATGTATTTGGAAATAAAGCTTCATGAGTATCTGTTCTGCAAACCACTGGTTTATATGCAATCAAAGCATAAAGTTTTTAGAGACCTAATCCTAAACAAAGCCACTATAGGGTCCACAGTATATCAGGCATTAATATTATAGCAAATTACTTGGCAAACTAAATTTGAACAGTGCCAAATACACTTTAATAACACATGACATAATATCCTAACTAGGTTTTATCATTTAAAGTCTCCATAATCAATGCCTCTATTTAAAGTGGAAGCTTAACAGTAAGGAACACATTAATCTTCTTTTCATATACAATTTACAACTCAGAAAATGTTGAAGAGGAGATACCAGTTTAAATTTTGCTTTTTTTGTGCTTCTGCAGTGTTGTGCATTACCGGTTATGTTATTAACACGATCCATATTTCTTTATATTTGGAGTTTTTAGATTGATTTCAGATACAACTGTGTTGTGTTTACTGCCTGTCAAGAAACCTTTTTAGACAAATTGTAAGTCATATTCCCCTCCATAACACCTACAAAGTAAGGTACATTTAAACACAGGAATTTTAATGAGAATTTAGTTAAGAAGAATAACAAAATCCACAAAATTATTTGGCCTCACAACATTTTGTATGCTTATGAGTCAGAACTTGACATAGATTCTTGCCATTTCTGGAACTAAAGTTAACTCAAAATTATGAAGATATTTCAGATGTGAGTAATGTTGGATCCTGCCACACCTGTGTTCGTAAAATGTGTCAGAAGACGTGAGGTACACTCTTCTGTTTGCATGCCCACTGCCAAGGAAATCAGTTGTCACTTGGTATTTTTTTCCTGAAAGGAAGAGAAAGACATGTGGGCTATGCCCATAGCAACTCCGCTTGGAGAAGCAGTGGCCTCCAGGCTCTGCTGGTGAACATTTGGAAGGGAAAGTTCTCACCTCCAGGGATTTTTCATCCTTCATTGTGGATAAAGATTTCTGCTGAACTGAAGGAGACTAATATCCTCATTTCATAATATAGAGTTCAAATTGTCCATTTTTAAGGGCATGAAGACGTATTTTAACTGTACTTGATGAAAAATGGACTGTATTTTTATCCATGTATAATTTTAGTCTGCCTGTTGCTAACTTAAAGATTTCTTTTAGGACTGTCACTGTCTTGCTATTGCTTTGAGCCTATTAAATTTCATGTCCCATATTTAAGTTATGCCTGTTATTAGTACAAATCTAGACGTGGATTTCTCTTTCCACCCGTTTCCTTCTGACAGCATATTAGCTAACAGTTATACCTTCAGAAGAAATGAAGATAATGCAATTTAAGAAAGATCTCTCTGATGCTTAAATTTAATCTCTTTTAAAGGCTGACTTGGGTAAAGCAAAACACTTCATGGATCCTGTTATTATCTCAAACCAGTGCTATCTCTGCCCGGATCCATCATTTGTAATAGAAGTTCTTCTCCTTTACACACATGTAAATGAGAACATAGTGCAACCCAATTTATTTTCTCTTATATTGAAAACTGCCCAGATATTGAGTGGGAAGCACAGGTCATCAGAGGTCACCATCAGCAATTAGGATGTGCACTGAGCTTTTCATTTTTAATCAGATTGATTTATAAGTGTGCTGTATTTGCATTACTCCGTCAGTATTTGATAAATAACCTTTTGTATCCTAGCATTGTTAATTTTGTACATTTAACCCGTACATTTAATCTATTGTACTAGACTCATATTTGAAACATTCTTTACTTTCAAATTAGTGTATGATTCTGCTTGAGAATTTTGGTTTACCATTCACTGTTAGTGTCCAGTGTAAAATATGTATTTTGGTGAGCTGACTCAATACACAGCTCCACCAAAAGACATTGGCATTTATAGCTACCCAACACTGAGACCAACAGCTTTATTTCTGTCTCTTTACTGATGCTCGGCCCATGAGATATTGAAGATCTATGTGTACCTGAGTGTGTTTTTAAAAACCCTGTACAGACTGCAATTTACAGTGTTCCCCGTTATCCAGTAGCTTCATGGCATTCATTCTTCAAGATGTGAAAGCTCTAAATTCTATGACTTCATTTACTACAAGCTGTATTTCCTATCTTGTTGGTGAATATATAACCAACAAAGCTATAAGTTAGTATAAGGCAGAATGCTCTAAGCTGTCTTCTGTTTATTCTCTTTATATTTGCATCGGATAATTAAACAGTCACAGGACCAGAGCAGAGGAATGTGTGACTATAACTCTATTAGACTAGTGTTCACTTGGAGAACCTCACCTTGCAAGGTGGAGGTCTGGATTTAAGTTCCTGTGTCAGTTTATGCTCAAATATTCTAAATGAAGGTTTAATTGAATCCAAGACTTTGTGTCAATGACTAATATGCAAATAACACTCAAGTATCTTAACCACTAGGGTATAGATTCATGCCCAGGCTCTTGTCCAATACATACTTGGTCAATATATGCAGCATAGAACAGTTACATCAGAAGGGATGGAAAGCATCCATCTGAATTGTATTCTCCAGTTTCAACAGTCATATTGCATGTGAAAGGGGCAGGTTCAAACAGAAGAATGAATTTGATCTCTATCTTCTGCATCTCAGGTTGATGTTCTGATGACCAAATCATACATATGAGACAGATGAAAGAAAGAAAAGAAATATTCCTGCATCCTTCTTTTGGGGGAAAAGAGCTGAAATAAGCACTTCGCTCCCAGTTGGTATCTCAGGTTGTCATTTTCTTTTGAAGACAGGCCCATCCAGGCCACAGCAATGATGTCCTCCATCGTAAGACAGGGCTTAGGAAAACTCTGGCTGCAGAAGAATACTACAGTACTTAACTGCTGGTTGAAGAATACTACAGTACTTAACAGACTACAGTGCAGAAGCACACTGGGTACTTTCAACCCAAGCCAACAACTCCACACAGCACAAAACAGCAACATGAGATGCTTCACCTCAGGTCTGGCAAGGGTCTTGATGTAGCTGGCAGATCTGTGCTGACTCTCAGCCACTTTTAGTGCAGACACAGTACAAGGAAAATGTGTCCACACCACTTGTGCAGTTGGGTTGTGTAGCACAGTAGTGAGTCAAGTGTCTCCATGCAAGGCACCCCAATCTTTCCGTTTCAAAGGTCATCACACGTGGAATCAGCTCAGAGGTTTCTGCATCCACTAGGCAGGCTTAACCTTAGATGCTTGCTTCTTCCAATTCAATTGATAAGGAAACAGAACCTAAGTCAGATCTCTGGGATTTGTTGAGTAGCTAGGTACCCAAAGCACTTCAAATATTGTCATTCCTGCAATTCTTTAAAACTCTCATCCACAATTTTAACTTGTGCTCTATCATTACCTGGGTATATTCTGGGAGACTGATTTTCAGAGGTTTATGGTTTATATGGCTCCTACCCATGGCCAGTATAAACTTGAAAAACAGATAAGCTTGTTAAGAAGAACTGAAGATATCTGACTTTACACATAACATTTTAGTTATTATTCTTCATTTATGATTAAATAGTTCATAGAAAACATTAAATGTTAGATATATATATATAAAAAAATCATTAGATCTTCTTATCTCCAGCCAAAGATAAATAGACAATTATTTCTAACATTGCCTTCCTATGTAACCTTCTAAAAGAATAATTTGTTTTATTACAAATGCTTGAAGTCAAGCATTTAGCTGCACTCAGCTAATTTTTTTTTTTTTTTTTTTGCAACACTATCAATTAATAATGTTGTTATTCACTAGCTAGGTGTCCTCCGTATCCTGGCTCAATTACTCTCAAGTCTATGGTTCAATTAATACTTTTCTCTTGAGAGGAGGCTAATCTGACAAATGTAGTTACTTGTCTGATAGCTTTTGGTGGGTCCTCAACATTTTGTGGATAACTGCTAAGTCTGTTGATGTCTGGCAGGACAAAAGAAAAAGTCAAATCAGTTACTAGGGTACCTTCTGTAAGAATTTTCTTTGATTATTACTCTCTCCTGGAACTTCAAATAGCTTTCCTAAAATATAAATTTACATTCTTTTATATACTCCAGATATGTTCTTTTCATGGATTCCTGACATCACAAAATTGGACATAATAAAGTCCTATTATATTTGTTTAATCAATAAGGAACTATATTTCACTATGCAATTAAAAATAAAGGAAAAAAGAGAAGAAAAAAATATGTTTTCAGTGAAATAGCAAACATCAGGAGAGAGTTCACATGGCCAAAATGCAGGCACATAACTCTTGTACTCAAATAGCCTTATTTAAGTAAAACATTAGTTTCTATAAAATTCCTGGATAGTCACTAGAGTCACTAAGTGTGTTGAAATGCCTGTTAGATAAAACTCCCTCTCCATTGACTATAGGAAGCCTGGGGAAATGAGACTAGTTGAATACAAATATTTTCAGTTTCATTAATTACTGCCAATGGGGTCTGTAAAGAAGTAAATATTCTGCAAATAGGATGCTGAAGAAACCTAACCTACTTTGGCTGAAGTCACAATTGTCATTGTGAACTGAAGCTGTGGGGTTAGCAAAGGATAATTTGGTAAATGTATGGACATATTTTTTCAAAGCAGGAGTTATAAAATACCTGCAATCTTACAAATGCACGTATGTAAAATATTATTTCACTTATTTAACACCCCTATTTATATAGATGGGTTCTTCAACCATCCGTAATACCTTGGGCACAGAATTCTTTAGTAAGCATGATACCAAGGAAAGCCTACAGACAGAAAGTACTTAGGAAACTAGGACAAACAACACATAAAAATTAACTTTATATTTGTACATACATTTATATAGCTATTCTTATATGTGCATGTTCAAAACCTCAGGAATCTTTAAAAAAGCAAGGTCATCACTGCTGAATGTCATTTATTATGTCATATGCAAGCTCAAAGACTCTTTTTAAGAAGTATTGTCTTCTTCCAGAATGTCAGTGTTCTGCCTGGTTATAAAAAAAAATGCCCTCTTTCCAATGGCATGTCTGCTCAGCTTAATCATGCTCAAGTCTTTTGGAAACCAAACCAGAAAACTGCACATTAACATTTAAGCTTTTTGTTCTGCTGTTTCTTCTTTTCTTTCCCACAAAGTACTTTGGTTTTGATGGAGGCAGCAGCATACACCAGTAATATTCAACTAGAATCACTAGTATTCTCACTTTGTTGTTTTCCTAGCAAGTAAGTATCATGTTCCTAGCAAGCAATAATTCTGTTCATCTGTGGCACTTCTAAGATGATTTGTGAAATTGCTATTTTGGAAGGCTTTATAAAAGAAATCTGGAAATCTCTCGAGAAAAGATAGTACTACCTCTGCTGTCTGGATGCTGTCCCAAAAGCTCAGCAGTGAAGTAATGGCAGTTAGCCTAAAATTCTTTAATAATAATACCCAGTCTTATATTTTAGCTATGTATCTTCCAGTTCTTTGGTCCTCAAAATGGGGAATGGTGTCCTTAATCATAGTAGAAGTTTTTCTCTTCATTGCCTTTAATCTATAGCTAGTCATTTTCAGATATGTTGCCTGATATCAAGATCCTTTAACAAGCTAGCCAATTTATTTCCAAATCCAGTCTTTGAAAGTGCTGACGGTCTTGGGTTACATCCAAAGGTGGAAAAGAATTCAAAGGACTACACATCCTACATGTGGCAAGATCAGATTGTCAGGGTTAGTGTTAACATTAGGAATTATCCTGCCAGGACATGAAATGTGTTTTTAAGGCATTCTGACATCTGTAGTGGGTGCATATGCATAAGGGACCTAAGGATACTTTAGGTGACTTGCAAGAGATTGAAAAATAAGTCAATGAAAAAATGGGAAACAATATTACTCATTTTCAGAGTCTTAAACAGTTAACCTAAGTGGCAGATTATCTGTTCTCTTTGATGTTTGCCATCTGTTTTGAGAGATATGATGCAAGACTGGACCTCCAACTCAGTAGCTGCAACATGAAAACGATGCCAAGAGTTTACCAGGCCTTCTAATACCAGCTTGCATAGCAGCAAGACTTTGACCTTAGTTATTTCGTCAAAATTTACATTTCCCATACTGATGCATGTTCTTCAGACTGCAAACTAGAGAGTTCCAAAGTCTGGGTGGGCCACCATGCTCCCCATTGTGCTCGAGACTGGATTTCATTTAAGTTCTCTCTCTTCTGTCTTGCAAAGGATAATACATGTGGACATCTTATGTGAGATGAAATAAAAGAGCGTCCTATGAATTGGCTGGGAGAAAACTGTTCAAGACCAGAACTAGGGTAATCCTATTCAGGAGTGCTTTCCTCACTTCTAGGACAATCTCAAGATTTGCCCATAAGGAAAGGAAAATTTGGTTTTAAGCCATCTTTGTGCTACCCCACAATCAGATCTGCAAGGATGTGCTCTAGGTGGCTTCATCTGGTTCAGTTAAATCTGCCTCCGCTCCCTACCACTGACTCTTCCTTCTCTGAAAGCCATTCATCTAAGCCCAGCTCAGCAGTTTCTTTACCAGCCCACTCGACACAGTCTCTGAAAAGCCTGACTCTACAGGGATTAAGTTGGAAGACCATATTTGAAGGAAACTCCTGGTTGGTATTACTGTACCTCCTGGATCATAAGAACCAGTTAATATTCCTTTTATAGCATGATGTAGCTTGGCAATCCAAAAGTAAAGTTAACATTGTGGAGCTGCGGTGTGGACACAGATGGAACATTCTCTAGTAGATGAAAGACTGTGAACACCACCATAATTTAAGACAGTCAAACAAGACAATCCAAGACTGTTTTCAGCTGTAAGATGGTAACCAGCTGTATGGCAGCAGGTTTTAAAGATAACTGAGCAAGCTAAGCAGTCAATGACAACAGCCAATATCACTTCATCATGAGCTGAGAACATAAGCGTTACCTTGACTATGCTGGGTTGATAATCATTGTAGATTAAGGACAGATTACCTTAGAGGGTGCAGTCGAAAGCAACCATGGGCCTCTTTAATTTTTTACCCAGATAGCTGTGTCTTCAAAAGATTGTTTTAAGAGACAGAAATATCCAGATTTTACTTCCACTCTAGCCGGGGTATTTTTGATACAGAACTACATGTAAACTTCCCCTCCCCTAAGCAGTACGTCCAGCCATTCACATCAGAAACCACTAAAGGTCCATGTGGCAGCCCAAGGTTGTCACAAATAGTGGCGATAGTGTCAAAAATTGTGCCTGGAGTTAAAATGAAGCCACAGGAAGACAAATACAGAGAAAGACAGGGATCAGTAACTTAAAAGGTTTAAATTTAAATGTGGTTGGTGCTGCGACTGTTTTGGTTTACTTTTTAAAATTGTTCCTTAACATCCATTAGAAATTTCTAAGACTTAACTCAGCTGCATAGTGATAAAGAGAGATACAACAGTGATTCAGCTGTATCAGCCAAGAAAGATACACAAGCACTAAATCTATACATAAATCTTAAACAGAACTGGTCCCGATATCAAGTCACAAGGGCCTATAATTTGTTACTTTTGGCCAGAAACCTCTCCTTCATACAGATTAACACCCTCTGCACGCTGCCACATAGTGCATTATTAAACCTTTTCACCTGTCTGCTGCTGATGCCATCATAGCCAACCTTACTCACCAACTCCCTAAGAGGCATTTTTGTCAAATGCTTTGCTAAAATCCAAATAAATGATCTCAGGCTTGTCCCCTTCTTTTGTCTGCCAAGTCACTGCATTTCTCCCCAAAGGAAAAGAAATCATCAGACAGCTCTGGCAAGATATAGGTTCATTTGAATTTGTTCAATATCTCTTCTCCCTCTGAACACTTAGACTATTTCTTCTTTGATAAGTGACTTGGCTCATTACACCTGGATCATCTTTTCTGCCTAGAAAATTGTCTGTTTAGTAATATGTATAGTAGATTTTGAGAAAGTTCCTGAGGGAAAAAGACAAAAACTATTGATGAGAAGCAGACACAGGCAGTGTTCAGGGCCTTGAAGATAAGTTGCCATTTCTGACTTTGCCACTGGCGAACTCTGAGATCTCAGACAGGATAGTCTTTGGTTCTGTAATTTTCCTCTACAGTTCTGCTCCCTGGAGCAAGGGTTGTCTCTTAATAGCTATTTGTAATGTGCCTTGCAGTATAAAATCTACATATCATTTGATAACTCTGAGTTATATATAACCTAATACACGGAATTAATGATAATAACAAAACTTAGATGAGAAGGTCACAAGTGAATAATAAGGTCTACTATGAAGCATAGGTTAAACCATAGTTAAACCATTCAAGAAGATGGAAGAGGAGAAAGTATACTCTCTGAGTGGTTAATTTTGGAAGCTCAGATCTTGCAAGCTGTATCCCTTAAGATGTAATTGCCTAACTATGAGAAAACAGGTCATAATATTTTGGTTCTAGTATTAAAAGCTAAAGAGCAGATCAAGCAAAAGCTTTTTTGTGAGGATTTTCTTGGAATTTCCTTACAGGTGAAGGCTCAATCTTTGTTCCAACAGAGAGGAGTCCAGACCCAAATCTCTGGGAAATAACTGCCTTTTTTTTTTTTTTTTTCTTCCTAAGCAAAATAGATTCATCTGTAAAGATTGACTTAAACCCTCTCTGTTTTCTCTTTATGACCATGCATGCTATTCTCTTCTGCTATGTTCTGCTTTCAAACCATTTAAGTTCACACAGAAGAATTCTTTTTATTTTTATGGAGTAATTTGCTACGCAGAGGCTGGTCTTTTCATTTTCAGTTTTCTAATGTTTTCAAGTATCTAAAACAGGAGGGCTTTATTTCCACTTCATGGAAAAAAGCCACGCTGGCAGATTTCAGGGCTTAATTTCTTTATAACAATAGATTTAATACAAAACACATTTTTATTGTAATAAAAAAATAAATAAAAGGAGCAATATGCATTTGAAAATTCTGCCAAACAAGGCAATGTTTGTTTATTCTTAACAAGAACATCTAGGTTTTTTTTAATAAAAATACAAAATAAAATAAAATAAAATAAAATAAAATAAAATAAAATAATCTAGTATAGACTTTTTATATGTAATATATGTCGATATACATGTATTTGTATATGTAATGACTACAATTTAGTTTGATTTACTATAAAGATCTCAGAATTTATCCTATCAGACTATAACAGAGATTTCTGGTAAGGAGTTCTGTAAGCTATTGCTACTTTTTTGATGTTCTCTAACTAATCATTGTGATAATGATATTTTTTCTTGTTACCAGAGGCTTTTTTATTCCAGATCATTATTCTCACCTTGTTGTATAGCACTGTTGCTTTTTTTCTGTGGTTCAAAATTAGTAGAAAGGGTTAGTTTCTTCCTCAAAGACCAAACAATTCAATTTACTGAATAACCATTAATATGTAGTCATTAATTTTGTTGGAAACTAGCCTCCCATTGACTTTGAGAAAAGTTGGCCTTAAGAGAACAAGAGACTTGAGGAATCTTTAGACTCAAGTTTCTTCAATGCTAGTCTTCCTTGCCAGTGGGGTTGCACAAATATTTCGAACTCATCCAGATCTTAGAAAAATGTGTCCACTAACTTCACTGTGCCTGGGGTCAGCACCTTTAGTGACCATAAACTACCTTTCTGAAAGCAACAGATATTTCTTTAAAATTATTTACCACCTCTTTCAGCAAACTGACAATAATCTAATGAATTTGACCAATTAATGTGTATTAGCAATCCACAGAAATCAACAGACTTCATTAGAGCCAAAGATTCCATATACTGATAATAGAACAGAAAATCTTCACTGAATCAAATCCTACATTGCTTATTAGTGATTGAATTTTGATGCAGACCTGGAGCTATTTGAAACTGATAAACAATCTTAAATCTATTTTTCAGTTTTCTATTAAGTAAAAGATTTTAGATATTATTAGTATCAGGAGCAGGACCTACCAGAACACCAGAGTCTTATAAAATAAGTGACTGCAAGTGTTAGTACCTCCTGAACAACAGAAATGTACTCTGAAGCTACCATGTTATTGATCCTTGAAGAACTAAAAAGGGCTGCTTATCTTGCAGTGTACACCTTGTGACTGTTGTAGACAGGCCATAGAAGTTTATTAACTCCCTCTTAAAAGAAGACAGGTGTTTTGTTCATGTTACTTTTGTTAGAAGAGTTTTTCAGAAGCTTATTGGTTCAGTTGCTAGAAACTTTCTAATTTCTAAATTGAATTTATTTTTGACCTTGCCTGATGTATAGCTTACATTGAGGAATATATACCTTAAAATATGATATAAATACATATAAGCCCTACAAAGTCATTATCATCCCTCTAAGATAATACTCCACTAACTGTTCATCTTATTGTAACGGAATGCATTGCAGCGGGAGGTAAACTGGGCAGAAAATAACTTTCCTGTTCCAGGAAAGTTTCTGAAATTGCAAAATTCACATTCTGCACTGAGCCAAACCCAAGATCTTTCTTTTTTTTTTTTTGTATTTTTCCATGGGAAAATAAGAAGAAAACATGATCAGAATAGCTGCAAGTCCAGTAATTTAGGACCTTCCTCCAGGATATGGGAAACCCAGGTCCAAGTCTATGATGTGAAGTCGCCTAAACAGGGACTTAAATTTCATTCTCCCACATCCTGGGAGATGCTTGTGACAGTCAGGTTGCTGGTGGTTCTGACTCACATTCTTTTTGATTAGAAATTCCACTGTAGACTCCAAGAAACCTTTCCTGTCTAAATGGCATGTACTTTTTACAGAAAGGCTGTGTATTGTTGGACTGACTTTTTTTAATGAGAAATTTTGTTGAAAAATTTTCTATCATCTCGCTTGAGATACCAGCTTTTAGATGTAATGAAAAATTATGTTCGTTACCACATTCAGTCCTCAGTATTTTGGTGGCCCACTGTGCCAGAATAGCGGGGTTAGTCTTTGTGTACTGATCATTTTACCAATTTGGGCAATTATTTTCCCCCCATCTAAGTTTAATCTTACATCTCAATTGGATACAGGATTATTCTTCATTTCATGACTTAAACTATATTGTACTGTTGTTTTGTACTGTTAAACAGCTGCTTAGTTCTGTGCAAATAAGAACCATGTGTTCCACCCCAGAGGTGGCTGGCATTTCAGTGGTAAATGAATTCATCCTTGCTTTTTAAACTGTTTTTGGATTCAAGTGTTATGTAGATATAAGATATTTATTGTTTCAGTTTTATTAAGTTTTGCTCCCAGCTAAGAGGACCAGAGCCAGAATCTAGGGGAAGGACCACCCTTTATGATCAATAATAGGTCAACATAGGATTCAAAGAATTCTTCCGTGGTAGGTAACTAAAAACACATTACACGGAAAAGCATCTTCTGACAACAGAGTCTACCAATGAAGGAAGAGTATAACAACCTTCCGCTTCCAGAAAACATGTCATTATAAATCTTGAAATGATAATCGCATGACTATTTGTTCAGGAACTGGTAAGTTGCAAGTCATTGTACTGGAGATGGAAATTTCTATGATCTGTAGAGTCATAAAAATCTCCCGTGGGAAGCAGAGGCTAGACCTTGAGAAAGAAGATGTTTGCCTGCCCAGGCTGAGCGATAAGGAGCAGGGATGCAGCTGCTCAGCCCCGTTCACAGGCAGCCCCACCGGAAACCTGTTGAAGCCGGCCGCTTGGCTGGGCTTGTAGCCAACTTAACCACAGACGTCCTCCAAACTAGCTTTGGAGGTCAAACACCCGGAAATGAGGAAGAAGATGGGGAAGGCAGGACCCTCGAATTGAGGGCTGAGACCCCCAACTGGCATGCGCGCCTGCGCACCCAGAGGGGTGAGTTGGGCAACTAAAGGTGGAGTTTGCCTGCCCCCAAAGCCTGCCTCCTGGGTCATATTGACCCTACGTGCCAGGATGCACTGGGCATAGAGAGGACAGTGTGGAGAGAGCAGAGCGGGGAAGGACCTCCTAACTCTGAGGCCTGCGCTGTCTCCGTGGGAGCCGGTCAGCAACTCTCTCTCTCTGATCTGCCCGCTCAAGGGGATGTTCGGGTCCAGTACCCCGCCAGCAGGTATCACCTTGTGAGTAGTTATCCGTATTTTGCTTCTTTTATGTGCTTTCATCTGAATAAATGCTCGATGTAGTCACCTCGTTCTGCACGATTATTGCCGAATCCTGAGCCCATCCGAAACAGTCATCCAAAGCAAATATACTGATGACAACAACCATATCAGCAATATTAAACTTTTTCTTCTCCAATAGTCAAACACTTCATAATTCTTCCATGTAATATTCCTCTGATAAAAATTTTGACTTTCACAGAATCACAGAATGGTTCAGGTTGGAAGGGGCCTCTAGAGACCATCCAACCCCCCTGCTCAAGCAGGGACAGGTAGAGCACATGGTTTCTTTTGCTGAAGATCTTCATAGGAGTCTTCTGCAGTCTTAGGAAGTTATCCTCAGGAATGGAGTGCAGAGTTCAGGAACTCTTTGTATCTAAGTAAGTGTCACGAACAAGTTACTCTTCTGTGCTCCAGTTTCATCTAAGTTAGTGCAGTTCATAAACCACAGGCCCTCAAAATTAGTAGAAATTTTCACTGATTGAGGTGAAAATAGAATTAGACATGTAGGCATTATCTGGTCTTTCCCATAGGTTATCAAAATCATTCAAAAGCTGCTGGAGCACCCAGCACCAGCCCATGCTCCTGAGTTTCCCAAAGCTTGAGAGGTAGTAGGATTATCACATAGCTGTGCTCTGCCATAAATACCGTATTATGGAGCTGGAGCAGAACAACAACACACACCTGTATATAAGAGCTGGAAAGTTCTGTCATAGAGTCTTCAGTCCATAATGAGAAGTGTGAATAACAGCCTTCAAGTGCCCTTTTAGCCCAAGCACAAACAGCCAGGAATGTATTAAGAACTCTCTTGCAGATGCAGAAGTGCAAGGAAGCTAAATCCCCAACCAGAGTGAGGGGCTGCTCAAGGCAATAACTTCCACAGAAAAGATAAACTCTGTGTGCTTATGGCTCTAACTGGCTGCAAAATAAGGGGTTAAGCATCCAATCTCACAGAGCGTGGTATTAGAAACTTCAGTGGAGGTGCTAAGTACGATTCTAAAAGGAAGCAAAGAAACTGTTTCACTGCATCATCTTTTTTTCTTTTATTTCCTGGAGAATGAGGCAAAAATAAAAAAATATGCATTGAAAAAAAAATAAAGATTGAAGCAAGCACATATGTGACTCTTGTTTACTCTTAGGGGTAAACAATATTTACTCCTAAAAGAGGGAAATTTCCAAATCTGAAAGTTCTAATTAACTTACTCGTCTGGTTATGAAGCAGAAATATTACTGATTTATAAAATGCATCTAATGGTCTATTAGTTGCTTCAGAGTAAGTTACGAATCACACAGAGTGTGATGAGAATCTCATCACTATTTTCCTCTTAGGAGAGCATGTCATCATCAGACCTGTGATTTTCTAGGATCTTCAGTGATCTACCAATGAAATCTCAGAAATTTATTTTACAGTACTTTATGCTGGTTTACAAGCCATATGTATTCCTGATTTGTTAAATGTTCTATATCTTCTGCATAAATTGTTCGGACAAAATAGACAGAAGTACAATTTCTTGCAATACAAACTACGCCTAGATCAAACATTCTGAAAGAGGCTTTACACATCCAGTTCACATCCAGTTCACATCTAATTGTGAACTGAATCATAGATATATCCTAACACAGTAACCCTCAAACTGTGTTAAGTGGTCTCAAATGATTCATAAGGCCACAATAAGTTCTAAACAGTCGGTCTGCTAAATTGCCTTTAAAAATATTCTCTATTTTCAATTGACAGAATACACAGAATCTATGAAGATTTCAAAGAGATGTTTACCCAAAGATTTGGAGCCCACTGACCTATCTGTTAAAATCACAGGTATTTGTAAGCTTCTTCGAGGGCTGAATTCTGACTTCATCTACCGTTGTGCAATGCCATTAACTTAAATCGCTTGGTAGAGCTTTAACTAGGGACAGAATCTGTCCTAGATAATGTTATTGAAATGTTTGGAAACATCTTCACATACTGTTTATTTTTATTTTACAGAGAACAATGTGGTTCTCTGTTCCAGTTTCAAATCAAAAGTAGTAGGGTGCAACTCCACTGACATCAATGGACTCGCAATTACTTACAGCAGGTCTGAATTTATCCCTGTGCATCTATATTCATTTAGCCTTTCTCCCCTGGGGAGAGGAAAAAGGAAGAAAAATGTGACAGATATTTGTCATATTGCCTAATGCAACTACTGGAAGAGGATCAGATGCTATGCTGATGAGTATGGTATAAATGAACCTTTAAAGAAACTGAAAAGTTCGCCAGCAAACATTAAGGGACATAGAGGGAGTCTTCAGACTGCTCTCTCTTCTTCAGTGAAGGACTGCCCCTGTCAAAGGCATCAACAAGGGCATGGTGTTTGATAGACAGACACCTGCTCCCTATTTGCCTCTGTGGTCTACACGTAGTCAGCAGCAGAGCTTATTACAAATGGAAATTTATATTCCAGAGTGAATAGCAATTAGTTCTTTTTATGCATAGTGTCTTCTTTAAAACAACTCAGTAGGTGTCTTGTTAATTTGCTCATTACTAGGTGTATAAAAATGATCGTCTTTTCTGTGAATACCACTTATTCTTCATCTTAAATGAGGTAATGTCAGTAAGACTGAGTGAGGCACATATCCATTTTTATTTTGTTCAGTAGGAAGTTTGGCCCATGATACAATATTTTTAAAATTAATCTCTCAAAGAGGTGCTATTTTTTCTATCTAGACAAATCAGAGATTATTTTGCTATTTAGTAAAATGTTATAAAATAAATTATGTAATCATATGAAAAAGAAATGAAATTGTTCAGAAAATACTGAAGGATCTTTCTGACCTAGTGTCATTTACAGTCAGGAAAGAACTACTGCGACCTGTGGACTACTCCAGTGCTTACTGAATATTGGAAAACTGGTTAAACAGTTAATAACAGCTGACTGATAAATGACTGATCTTGTTTGGGGCTATTTAAACTTTATTCTCCTTCTTTTTTTTCATAATTTTTGCAAATAGATCCTGTCTCTGTAAAAATGAACAAAAGTGTGGTCAACATCTTACAGCACACAATGGAAAAAGAAATAGACTGGCCAAACTTGGCTTATTATTTATAACTGTTGTCCAAAAATTCTGACTGTGGAAATTAAATCATACAGATTAAAGATAGGCCCAAGCCAACACTTCAGATCTTAATGGTACTAAATTTGAGGAGAAATTCTGCAATGTATCTAGATGTTTATTTCATTTGCAAACTTACCACCACAAATTTCAGAATAATGATGATTTCATTATACACAGAAAAAAAAAGCTAGTTATTTTGATTTAATAGTCTTTGCTGCACAAGCAAAGACACATTTCTGTCTGATAGGATTCACAGGTATCTAAAGCATTAGATGTTGTGAGAAACTCTTTGTCTTTACAATATGCCTTTGTTTCCTGTCTTCTTCTGTCCCACTATAAAAATAAATAAGGAATTTAAAACTGATGAAATTTTCCGTTAACGTCCTCTAAATAATGGAGTAGATCCAATAATTAAAATAACAGAGTAATCATATGTAATCATGGCTTTTATTCTTGTGATCCATTGAAAAAATTGTATCACTGTATTTATCAGTGTTAGGTGAATGACAATTCTATGTCAAGAGAAAGAATCTGCGCCGAAAGACAAAGATTATACTGTTCTTTTACAGAACTCCCAAATAATTTAACAAACAAATGGATTTTCTTCACTACAATATGGCTGTGTTTAGTTTTAAACCCCGAAGTTTTGTAAAAGCTGACAGTGACTCATAAAGATTCTATAAAAAAAAAATGCACATGACCAAAATTTCAATAAGAGTTCAGAAGGGTCCAATGCAGTTATAAGATAGAAGTTTGCCTGAGATGAGACCAGTGCATCCCAGCTTTTGCCACCAGTGGTCATACATACTTCATACATACTTCAGAGATGGTAGTTCTATCATGACCATATATACTTTATTGCATTCCTGAAGCAGAAGTTCAATTCTCACTTAAAAATAAGATTATTATTGAGCAAGGTGCTAATCTACCTTGAATATCCAAGTTACCCTTGAAAATCTTCCTACCCAAAATTGATCTATACAGATAAAGCTTATGAGCTCTAGCAAGGCCACATTATAATTAAAAAATGAGCAAACTAATTAAATACAAATGGTTGATCTGAATTTTTTGAGAGAATTAGAGAAGAGTCAACACTCTGTTCAGCTGGCTGATCTATGAAGGGAGAGTTCTTCTCCCTTCTCTCAATATTGTATTACATTTGTGAAACAATGATAATAAGACAAAAAGCTATTGCTCAGCATTAATAGGCATAAAAGAAGACAAATTAGGAATTATTATACAGCCTGTTTGGACTCTGATTGAAAATGTGTCCAGCAGTATTCAACTTCAACTTAGCATGGGCATGAAGGCAACAAAACCTAGTAAACTGGTGTTACATTTCATGCCAGAACATCGATTAGCAAATATTCTTGGGTGTGAACATGATCTTTAGACTAGAAGATGACTGTGTCTTTATTGAGGAACTAAACTGTAGGTTGACTATGATCTTTTCTCACGTCCCGTCTTGAGAAGGTTCAGACACTCGCAAGATACGTGACTGTGATAAATAAAGGATATCGACTTTATAAGGTCATTTGTGGTTACCCCAAGTTAGTAGGTGAATTTGAGAGAAGAATTGCTTCTTCCTGACTTACATAGCTAGTGGCTTTCTTGGAAACTAGAATTTGTGTTAGGTGGAGACTTCTTCTGTCTTGCATAGCAGGTCTGTCTTGTTTCTTCCCATTAGTCAATTTGCTCTTTGGAAAGATCTAATGTTTTACAGTTGTGTCTTTGAAATGTGTTTTGAATAAAGCTCTAGCCAAGAATGTTGTGTATGTCATTTGTGGGGAAAAGCTAAAGACTGCAGGAGCCTGCCATGGTTATGTAACTTGCTTATTTTTATATCTGTTAACTACTGCTTTTGTTAATAAAGTTTATAACAATGTTTTATAGATTTATAAAAAACTAATATTTTAAAAAACAATCACATATTTTGGCTTCTTTTGTAAAGGTTCAAGTGTACAAATCTTGTGAATAAAAAAAAATACCCCGATGATTAACAAAATATGTGTTTACTTAAACATACAAATAAATACATTTTAAGGGGCTTTAACTTAGAAAAGTCTGAATTCAATACTTGTATTGCAAGACTTAGAAATATGAGCCATGTGAGCTCTTAAATGCACAGTAAAACAAAGAGAATGGAGTTTCCAAAACTTGAAGGAATATAGGATGACACTTGAAACAATAGTGATATTTACCAGAAGATACATGAAAAGGAATTAACCAAGTTAAGACAGACTGTACCCTTTTTCCTCCATGGCATCAATCTCACAGAGTAATCTGTGAAAGTGTAAAAATAGATGCAAAATGATAAATTTAGTAAATATGTTCCACCCAATATTTGGATTGACAGAGCATATGACTGGATTAAGAAAACTCAGTCTCATCCACACAACATGAAGCAAACATTTACGTTATCACTAACTCTACAAGTCTAAATACAACCACGGAATTTACAGGCATTCATGAATTGTTCTTATTCTTAACATGTGAAGTCCATGACTCAAAATACTTTTTCCAGAACAGGTTTCCTTTTGTCATCACATTAGGACACATAGAGCTGCTCCACACCTATCCCAGAAAGACACATGCACAACCAAAGGGCAAAAAAAAATGCCTCTAAAATAAGAATAAAAGAAAAAACAGTGTGTTCAAAAGCCAATGTTGTCACTATCACAAGCTCACAAGGTCTGTTACAGAGTTTTTAGCATGTAACTCCTCTAAATCAGAGACAAGCATATTTGGTTTATTGGCAGGACACACTATACTGAAATCTGAAGAATGATATCTAATTTAGAGAAAGTGGAATACATCTCAGTTGCCATAATTTTGCATAAGCAAAGATGACGAACTGATCTTAGTATGTGATCCCTGTCTTGACACTCAAGACAGCCTGTTTGCATCAGAGTTTGAGCACACTATACACATTCTCTACATTACAAATCAGAGTTATGTTGTGAAGCTGTATGGACATTTACTAATAGTTATAATTTGGCCAGGCCTGTATGTTGCTTCAAATCTTCCTGAATTCATCATGAATCTGTTAATTCCTTAACACACTTTAAATCCCAAACCAGAATCTTTCAGTCTTATTGCTGAAAACATACGTACAGATTTCTATAAAGTAGCTAAAAACTTGTGATAAAGTTAGATGTGAAGTTTAGTATTACAGATTTTATTCAGATTTGCAGTATGTCTATGGAAATTCTAATATAACTTTAGACAGAATAATAATAAAAAACACCAAGTTTTTTTTTAAAAAAATCTGCAAATAGCAAACATATGATTTGCTTGACTCATGTCTATTTTAAACTCTAAAGTATATAGTACTCATTACATAGAAAAGCAGACTGATGTAGAAACTCGGCTTGGCATACGTCTTAAACCTTCCAAAGATTGATCAGAAGTGACCTCAATGTACCCACAGTAGAAAAACAAAACAAAATATCATCTCATGAGCTCCGAGTTATTTAAATAACATTAAAATTCCCATGGCTAATAATAGAGAATTATTTATGAACTACGACAACTCATTATTGACTGAGGTAGCCTCAGTGAAAGCCCAGATTCTACCTGATTTTTCTAAATGTTCAGATAAGGACCATGGGAAGGAAGGGTGGTAAGTTTGTCCCAGCACCAAATATAAAATGAGAATAAACCTTAGATATACAATCAATGCAGTATTTCTTTTGTCTTCGTTTCTGTTACTTTTTCATTTTCTTGTCTATTTTGCAAATGCCAGCCTTGATATCCTATTACTTTCCACTAGACCTCTTCTACGTGTGCCCTACACTGTTAATTCTATGCACAAGTTGATCTCCCTGAATCTGTCTTCAAATCTTTCCCCCAAAACCATTCCGGTTGAAATGCCAGAAATTTTCCTCTAATTAAAACAGCTTATTTATGAAAAAGGGGTCAACACATGCATATGACTGTGATGAATTATCATAAGACCAGATTCTTGACATCTCCTCTAATGTTATCACCATATTTTATATCCACGAGACCATATCTAATAGCAGATTGCAAAATCTTCATGTCAGGAATCTTGTCCTTTTATATATTTCTTTACAGTTAAGCACTCTTATCAACCATACTTGTTAAACAATGAGGTCTCCTAAACATATTTTTCCACTCGTTGTACTGGAATGCAGCACAAGGCTTTTAACACCAATCTTGAACAACAATCAATATATATCATAATGGAACCACCACATTTAAGAGATCATTCTACAACTCTGAGAATTTGAATGAAATTCTGCCTCATGCAGTAATGTAAAAGCACGGGATAGATTAATTTAGATTAGGTTTTCAGGTAACATAAGTCACATAAACAGCCCTAATGATTTACTTCCAAGAATGATAGAGGATGTTGTTCTATAAGTAAGTTGGAACAGGAGGACCTAGTCTGATAACCTTGTAATATACCTTCAATTTAGCACAGCAAGGAAAGGCAAAGTGAAACTGTATTAGAGGCCAAAGGCTTTATTATAAAATCAAAGAATCACAGAATCACAGAATGGTTAAGGTTGGAAGGGACCTCTAGAGATCATTTAGTCCAATCCTTCTGCAAAATGTACCTTGAATTAGGGGCAAGTCTTGTTTATTACCTTAAAAATAATAGCTATTGTCAGTGAATGGAGAATGTTACCAGGCAAAGTCAGTGCAGATAATGAGAGGCTGTATATGAATGGATACGAATGGATATTCATGAGCTATTAAAGGAGATGTTTTAGAAATGTACTGTCTATGGCATAGCTAGACAAATCCTTCCTGTCTTCCTTCAAATAGTCCCTACCTAATATCTACTTATCTGCGACTAATTTAGATGGTAAAATCCATAGGAGACAAACCATGCTAAACAAATGATAAATAATAATTATACATAGTGCAAGAAACAGAATAAACCTCTACTGTAGAGGATTAGATGTTTGAGGCTCTAGGACAGCCACAGGGTAACAGTTCCAGCACTATACCATATTTATCACATTTTCAATCATAAAAATGATATTCGTGTAATATCTTTGAGCTTATCTTTTTCAGGCTAAACCAGTTATCCACAGTATATGGGTTCATCCTCGCTCCTAGGCCTAATTATCGCATCATATATGTAAATCATGCCTGACTTGATACTGCAGCTGTACATCAAAAGGGAAAATATACTGTAACGTGTTCCCTTGGGATAATATGTATGAACTGGAGTTCTGCCTAATTAACCTGATGTTTGAAAGGTTAAAGGCGGGGGACCAGGGGGAGATTATTCTCACTGTAACTTTAAGAGTGTTTATTCATGGTGTGCTGAAATAGCTGTTGTGTATAGGTGTCATTGCCCTCTACTGGATCAAACAAAAACAGCTCAATAGTATATCCCGTGGGGTTAACAGTATTAATTGTAGAAATTCTTAATTAAACAGAAAAAAAGTCTATCTTGTTAGGCAAACAAGCATCTGAATTGTATTCTTGTAATGAATCTCAATGGCCAAACTGGACTTACGGATGCACAGAAATCACAAAAAATAATATAGCTGGAAAAAAAACCCACAAATGGTCATGCAGTCCAGTCTCAGGACTTGTCTCAAAGTGTATAGAAGCACCTCTTCTTTTTTGGTTTTCCTTTCCTCTATACGAGCCAAGCTTTCTACAACAGGCGTTCCTCTCTTGTATTATGTTTCATCTGACACTCTATTTGTGTCATGATTGCTTCATTCTTCAAGCTCCTGAATCCTTGCATCTTGTATGTAGATGTCTCAAATTCTCAGCAGGTTGCCCTGTTCTCTTTCATCCTTGTCTTTCCAGTAGCATTTCTATCTTTGTCAGACTCTGTACACATGACTAGATCGATAATTGTCGTTGCTTTTGTCTTTTAATTTCCCTTTGGACTTTTGCCTCACAGGCTTTTAAATCAAATTTAAAGCTCTAGTTACTAGGTTAATGAGTCAACACCCTAAAATGATCTCCTTGTCTGAGGGACATCATCCATTCCTTCCATTTCTTTGACACAAAGTGCACTCCAGAAATCAGGAAGCTGAAATCTTCACACACAATATCTTCATATATATTCAAATTCTACATGCTGGAAAACAAGTGCTTGTGCAGGAGGGTTGGACGAGGTGATCTCTAGAGGCCCCTTTGAATCTCAACCATTCTGTGATTCTGTGAAAAAAATTAGGCAAAAAAATAGAGAAGTTCTCTTTCCCAACTCTTACTCTGACATATGGTTCCGGTCATAAAATTTCAAAAACGTAATTTGGGTTAAAATGGAACAGATATGGACAGCTCTTATTCCTCTTTAACCATCACTTAGCCATGCCGTTTCAAAAACAGAGAAGTCATGTAAAAAACAGATCTTTTCATCTGTTCCATTGAGGATTGCAAGAGGATCTGCTTAAGCAATCATAATCACATGCATAAACAAGAAGGCAATAACTTAAATACCAGTAGATAGCACTCAAAAAATGTGCATCAGAATTCCTAAATATTGCAGGACAGTTGTACAATGTTTTTTTTTTTTTCCTGACTGTTCTTTGTTTCAGCATTTAATTGTGTTACAGAAAGAAAATTGTTCAGGGTTTTTCTTCTTTTTTCCTAATAGGAAGACTTTTTGGACCAACGAGATAGATAATCTTGTGTGTATTGATAGTCAGATCCAACAATAACTTATGCAAATAATATGCCTATGTCTTTATAGTGAACTGGAAATCCAGCTATTTTTTGATATCTGTCCTTGATTTCCAGCTTCAGATTGACCCCTTCAGAACTGACTCAACTATAAAGCCATACAGTTGCAATGAAATTAAAGGACAAATTGCATCTATACCTCATTCACAAAGCTGAGAGTGAGCATACTCCATGGTACCTTCTCTTGTGCAAAGGCAAATGCTTTTATTCAGAGAGGTAGACACAAGGCGAGGTTACAGGTTTGCTTGACTCTGCTATGATTTGTATGAGTGCTTTCTTAATGCTTGAGAAGTCAGAACATGAATTAGTGACAGCGAGGGAATCATGCTGCACTAAAGGTGGGGGATTCAGGCCCAGGTAGAGACACTTAACCATCAAAATTTAACTGTCTAAATTCCTGCTAAATCCAAAACAGAGATAGACAACAAAATTGCTAGAATCTAGAGAGTGATTTAATTCATTCTAATTGTTAGTCTCAAATAGCCCCCTACATGTTACACTGGAAACTTAGACTTAGCTCAGCATTTTGCAGGTATGTGCACTGCAGATGTAGATAGAGGTGTTTTAACCTCTAAAATGAATTCCACCTTTTACATCAGCCAACCAGATGCTAACAGTATCAAGTGAATCTCTAAATAACAAAGCAGGAATCAAAATGCAAAGACACACAAACACATATTTTCAGCTCGACTTGAAAAACAGCAATATGTCCTCATGTGCAGTTTTTTAAAAAAATAGTACTAGATGAAAGCAGAATGGACATATTACAACTTTTTCTGAGAGACTAAAACTGTAAAGGAACATATGAAAAGATCATCTGGCTCTGAACACTTTATATCTAAAAGCAGACATAATTATAAGTGTGGAAAAGAAAAGATAACAAAAAAGTCAAAATACTTTACCCAAAATGGCCCATACCTTCATTCACTGGAAACATCTCCATATTTTGGAGCTGAAGTGTATGTAAGAACTGTCATGAATTAGAAGTCATTTTTTAGAAGATAATGCTTCTAAACCAGCTTGGAGAACTGGTTGTGTGAGCATGGTCCTGTTCTGGAGCATGCGAAGCATGTGAGGAACTAGAGCGGGCAGCAAACGCCACAGTATTTATTAGTAATATTCTGCTTTAACAATGCACTTAAGAACACATCTAAATTTTGAACAAGCCTAAATTACCACTAGGAAAATCAAGCTTTTGCTTAAATGTTTTCTTGAACTCAACAGCGAAAGCTTTGATATGTGTATAATTTCAAAATAAGACAATGGACAGAACAGAAAGGTGCTGAACTTCAGAATATGAGAAGTAAAGAGAGTTTGGATGCTAGTGCAAGGAGGTAGGAAATATGATGGAAAGTAGGAAAAATATATTAAGCAACACTGGAAGCAGACAGTGGTAAAAAGGATAACCAATACATCTACCTCCACAAGTGTTTAAAAAGCGGTGCTGGACTAGATGATCTTCAGAGGTCCCTTCCAAGTTCAGCTACTCCATGATTCTGTGAGCAAGCAAGCAAAACACAATATATGAAACAGAAATGAAGGAGCAAAAGAGTTGAACTACTGCTGTAATAAAGTGGGAATCCAGTGAAGCTGTGAGAAAAAACTTCTGATTTCTAAAAAGCTATCAAAATAGGTATGATTAATTAGCTGCAGAAAATAAAGCCTCATTATGGACTCTTAACTGAATTGTTTATTTATTTATTTTATTCAAGACTTTTCTGTCCCTGCCTATAAAAGGAAGAAAAAAAAGGACAGAAAGCAAAACCTTTCAAATCTTTCTCTCTCTGCTCTGACTGGCAGAGCTGCATGTGCTTGCAAAGGAGGAGAAGCTGCAATGTCCAAACCTCTGAGAGCTGCATCCCGGACCAGTAACAAGCCTGTTGCCTGACATTGGCAATCGACTCCGTCCGCCGAGGCGGCCAGGCACGTCCAACCCGTGCCAGGGCCAGAGAGCACAGACACCAATATGAGGATGCTGCAAATGGCGTTTAATATACGCAGGCTGGATCTTATAAAGGTAGCAAAGGCGGAAGCATGCCTATATAGCCAATAAGCGTTGCTCTTTACCTAATATGGCATATGCCTTAGTTCCCTATTCTTCCCGTACATCGCGAGATCTTCTGAGCGCCGTACCCTACACAAGCCTAAGGTCAAGCAAAGGCAAGTGGTATTTTTGCACTGGTTCTGCCATATAGATGCTTTTTCACATAGGAGAACAGGAAGATGATCACTTTTGCCCCTTCAAAATGCATGCCAGGATTGAAGAGTTGGCCTTTGAGCAGAATGGCCACCAGTTTGGTGTCCACATATTATTTATACTCTGAGACTCAACAATCTACTTTTTTTTTCTCTAATCCAGTAGTGGTTAAATATTAATTCCGCTGTGATCCCAGCTCTTCAATAAGATCTAGGCTTCTAGATCTTTACCCATATTTATAAGCTGGTAAATGCAAAAGCCCACTCAAGAAGGTGAATTTAAAGGTGAATCGGGTAAATGTACGTCATATAAGTCAGAGGTCTGTGAAGGAAGAGACACACAAAAGTAGCCTAAAGGAACAGTTCCTTAATATGGAAATATGTGCAGTTGCAAATAAAAATACATAATTATATTAACACTAAATATTACTATGTAAATAGAGCATCCATAAGCATACAAACATTGAGAATCATTTCCAAGAAACAAAAAAGTGTATCCTTATGTGCTTTATTGTAGTAAAAAATAGTCTTGTAAAATAAGTAGAAAAACAACAGTTTATATCATCAGATCTTCTTTTATATATATACATTGTAGAAATATAGAATAATTGAGTTTGGAAGAGACCTCTCAAGTTCTCTTTGCCCAATCCCCCTCAAAGCAGAGTCAGCTGCATCTGCCCACAGATGCATCTTGCCCATAACCATGTCCAGTTGTGTTTTTAGTCTCCAGGATAGAGACTACACAGTCACTCCAGGAAAATCCCTCACAATTAAAAATTAAAAACAGTTTTTCTTCTGCTTAAACAGAATTTCTTGTACTTCAGTTTGTGCCATTTCTTGTCTTACTTTCACTGGGCACCACTGGGAAGAGTCTGACGCCACCTTCTTTAATCCACCTTTAGACACACTATTAAGATCAGCCCCCTGGGGCCTTCTCTTCTCCAAGGCGAGCAGTGCCAGCTCTCAGCCTCTGCCTGTATGACAGCCACTCCAGTCCCTTAATCCTCCTCCTGGTCTTTTTCTGGATTCACCATATCGCCTAGTGGCACCTCAAGGTGCTATTTGACTTCAGCTGCAGTGAAGTTAGGCAAAGGCTTCAAGCACTTAAATCCAGACATCTCTCCCTCAGAGCATATTCAAAGTACAACCTTGATCCAGTAAAGCAGAGGTGTTAATTAATTTACATCAGCTACATCTGTTACGTGAATGAGCCAACATGCACCCTATAGGACTGTTATACTTTATCCTATTAATTATTTTATTTATATAATAGTCATATGTTTCTGTCTGAAGTTTGAAGATAAGTTTGGAAACCTCCTATTGTGAAAAAAAAAAAATTTCTATATTTTTGCAGAGAATTCTGAATTTGTTCTGAGTTTTTTACCTGAGGTGACTGACTGCCCTTTTTTGTGGTATGCTATTAGTCATGCTTTCAGCACAGCTCCTGGATCCTTGATATTTCCCTGCTCCCTCAATGACTCTTGGTACGGGGAAGGTTCAATGCTTAGGACAAGGTCACAGAATTTACCTATATATCACTGTACATTGCACTGGAGGATCAAGGGCCTGTTAAGGCAAAGCAGATATACAACATCCTGCACCCTCAGTGATGGGAAGGCTAGCACAACCAAGAGTAATGAGAGTAAGGGACAACTGAAACTATTTCTTAATAGAAGCTTAAACGCCCACACCAAGAGCAGCTCACTGCTGGGATGATGCTACGAGCCGAGCCTGAAAACCTTTTCAGGCTGAGCAGGCTCTAGAAAACCAAGGTCACAGGTGACTCATCATTTGGATTCACATCTGATTCTTAGATGAGACAGCAGGTACTACCATCACCTTAACCTGAGTAGACTGTGCTTGTTGTCAGCATATCTGGCACTGTGAACTCCACAGGGGATTGAAATACAAAGATTTTTCTTTCCTGAACTTCAATCAGTAAAGGTAAGGACCTGACCCAACATGCCCAGGAGCACAGTTTGAGTGTCATTGTAACATTTCCACCTTAAACCTTATAAGCCAAAGAGGCATCTCTACATATTAAGCAGATTTTCCTAGACAACACAGTTGAACTTGGACTCCAGAAATGCTGCTAAATAGAACCACAGGCATGCAAAAGTTGGTTGTCATGGTCTAAAATCCATCCTTAAATGTGTCATAACAGTCCATTGCCTCACAGCTACTGAACAGAAAGTTGCTAAATAATATCCAAGAACAGATTTCAAAGTCCCAATGCAAGCCACAGGCCAGCTCCATGAAGGACATCTACTTAAAGCATTCATCAAACCCTGGTCTCAGAGTTCAGATCAGCTGTCAGTGCCCAAGAGAACCTCTCCAACCAAACTCTAAATGCTGTACACTGACCACCTAAATCTAAATGGGAAAAACAGCAAATAGCTAGACAACGCACTGCTTCCAGGCCCAGACTCTGAGCGATGTTTCTCTGAGAAATGCCATCAGTGACACAGAACTTCTTTAATAAAAATGACAATTTAAATGAGGCAAAATAGGATGTTATGTCTTCCAACTTGCCATTTATAATTATGAGTAGGTCAGTTACAATCAGAACTGTAGCCCCTGGAAGCCTGTTTTCACTTCCATTATTTAGGTATGGTGAGTTTAAAGTAATATTCTCTGTATTAGATTTTATCTTTGATATTAATTCCTATCAGTTTGCAGTGACACTTGCATGCGAGAGCACATCTGATCAGCTACAGACTTCCTCATTGCTGAGCTAAGCCAGAAAAACCTTCCCTGACTGCAGCAGAAATGTTAGCAGTAATCCTAGAGAAACTGTGTGTCTCCAGTACTTACTGGCTAGCTCGCTGATTAACAACCGGAGGTAAACAGAGGGCAGTCAATAATATAAACTGCTGTGGTTTATAATATCAATATTGCCACAGAACTCCTGAGTTTCAGAGGACTATTGCTGATATAAACTATATTCAACAACTTGCACTAGCAATGTTATATATTTAAAGAAAGAAAGATGAGCTGGATCCAACCTCAGTTGTTTCACATCATTAACAATGCTATTTTTCCTTTCAGAATACAGCTCTTTCAGCTATGTTTACAATTTTATTTTTGGATCGATACAAACTTTATGGTGCTTTTTTTTTTCTCTTCCTCTCTCACAGCAACAACAAATGTCAGCACAGTCAATATACAGAACTGCCTGGCTCAGCACCAGAGAAGATAGTGGTAATCAAAGCAACAGCAGAAAAACTTGAACCATCCCTTAGAAGGAGAAGGTATTACAGTTTAATTCATTAATCTGTTAAGCCCTTGTGTCAGCAAGAAGTGTTCTCTTTGGTCAAGTATCCATAATAGGATATACCAGGCTCTGAAACTGAGGCAGTTCAATTTTTTAAGTAAGTAAGTCCAGCAAAACCACCTAGGGATCTGAAATATAATAAAAACATTCACTATAGATGTATCCAGGCGGTATCTAAGTGATTTCTGCTACTGAATGAGTTATAATAAAGTTATTTCTAAACAACTTCAAAATATACCAATTTATTTCATTGGGATAAATGATCGCTAGAAAAATTACCATTATATAATCATAACTGCCTACTCTTATTAGCTACATACTAAATCCATGGTAAAGGCTCTAGATAATTGTTAAACTCCTCTCTCCATATCAAGGGCAGGAGGTACAACACCAGGAAGCCACACAGTCTCGGAAGTACCCTCGCTGGGGAGACGTTTCGTAAGTCACGGAGAATCAGTTGGCCCATTTACCAGCGTTTCCAGTTATACTATCAGGTACTACTAGTAAACCTCTTCAGACTCTGAAGAAGGCAAAAAAAGTCAAAAACAAAACAAAACAACAACAAAAAACAACAACAACAAAAGGTGCCACTGAAAGAAAAGGCATTCTTTTCTCCTCGTCTGAAATGTATGCTCTGAACATACTCTGAAACCTAAGAATCCAGACTGTATTTTGCAAAGCCAAAGTTTTGCCTTGGTGTCATATGAAATAACCCTGATGAGAACTTACAGGAAAAGCTAGTGTGGTTTATTAATTTATTTTTGTTCTGCTTGTAAACTCAAAGCCTCTAGAAAGATGGACAAATTTTGCTTGTGTTTTTAATACAAACCGAAAAACCCTTCTGGCTGACACCACTGATGGAAAGTTTACACAAAAGGGTTTCATTTCAGAACATTTTCAATTTCCAAAGAAAATACGGATTATCTATTGGAACCTGAAAAGCAAGCTTGCACATGCCTGAAGAGGGGTCTAACAGCTAATATTCCCTACTGTCTTCAATAACTGGAAAAACACAGTATTCTAAAATTTACCATAGCAGAAAGTGGAGAAATTACTGAGATGGCAGCAAGAATGTTAGAAAGGGAGATCCTCTTTTACAAATAAAAGCTACTGTTAGTTGACTTTTTTTTTTTTTCTGGTGCAAACTAGCTGTCCACATGGAAAATGAGGTGAAAGAAATGAAAAATGCATTTAATACATTTTCGCTTTGGGAAATTAAATGATAAAACTGAATATTGTTGGAAATCAGGTTTTCAACTGAAAGTTTTTTTAACAAAATTTAAACAAAATCATTTCATACTAAATTATTCTGAAAGAAGGCAGTTTCTCAAGCAGCTCTACTGACAATTAAATTCTTCAGGATTTCACAACATTGCTTCCTACTGTGCTTCCTCCAACTCCAGAGAAAAACAAATGCAAAGATTTGCAAAACATTAAAATCATGGCAGGCATATGATTTATTGTAGTATGCATGATTTAGGGCACCATGTTTACTCCAAGCTGGTGGCACATTCGCAATGTCATTGCATGACTTTTCTCAGTAAAAGAAAACAGTGGCAGGAAGCAATTATACAGAAAGGCCCACTAACTTAAGGCATGTAACCTTCAAAAATAGGAGGCACTAGTTGCTTTAGAAAAGTTAAATCGAATCATGCAGGTCACGCTAATTCTTCTCTTTTCAAATCTCGCTGGATAGAAAAATTATTGCTATTTGAGAGGCAAACCTGGGGACCATTAAAAGCAGTCACAGCCTAGCATTCAGAAATGGGCCAAATTTTATCCCCTTCCTTTCTCTCCAGTTTACCTGATTAATTTGAAGCTAATCAGTTCCTATCTTCTTGATGTCTACAAAAGGAAAACAAAAAATCTCGGCTCAAAAATGTGTCTCACAGAGCTTTTGTGGCTGTTGTTGCCAAGGAAACCCACACAAACTCCTTGCAGAGAACACTGTTAACTGCTTGAGCTGCTCAGGCTTCAACCTGGTAGCAGGGAAAGAAACAAAGAGTGAAAACAAACAGGACAACACGGTTGTGAAACCCCTTGGGAAGAGAGAGATAAATAAACTATTGGATAAAGCATCTGCTAGAGAAGAATATGTTTCATTTAGGCGAAATCAAGGCTTTTCAATCTTTGCCTATTGTTCCTTCTCTGGAGGAACCGTTACTTCAAATAAATGGGAGAGAGAATAGGTCTCTTGTTTCAGTTACAGAGCTGATGGTGTTACAAATCATCTATCTTTTGGAAAACCATCTATTAGTGTTCTCTGATCCTTCATGAAAAGGAAGCTGATTAAAATTATTAACAAAATTATCTTCCACTTTTTATTTTGAAGTGTGATCCCAGCTCAGGGTGGAACAATGTCGGTAATTATCACTGGTTTAATCAGATGCCTTTTGTTCAGTTTTTGCTCTTCTTTTTCTCTCCCCCCTACTTTCTCATTTTCTTTTCTGCTTTTCTCTGATTATATGTCTCAGTGGTTTCATTAAATGTTTAGGGCCAAATTCTGGCACTCTTCATCTCTGGCTAGAAAACAGGCATATATTAACGTTACAAAAGCATCTATATTACAAGCCCATGTCCTGGCTAGCCCAGACCCTGCACACTTCATATCCCTCCCCTACAACATCATTCCCTGAAGGGCTTATTCATTCCAGGAGCAGAAGTCAATGCATGGGTTGGAGCGCTCAGAGCCATGTGTGCAGGGCTTATAAAGTGCGATGATCGCATCTGCCGATCTTCTGGGCCCACCCTTTTTATCCTCATCATCACAGGAGTGCTCCACTGCCCTGGAATGCACCGCATGGATCCACTGCAGCCATGTAAGTCACCACGCTCGGTCTGAGCTTACTTCATGGCATAAACCTGAGGAACAGTACGTACGAACGTGGAAGAATACCTGCCCTCAGACCACTGGGACGTGCAAAGGGCAGAGAGAAGGTCTTTGAGCTTCAGAGGTTGATCCTAGCAACTCTCATACCAAATTCAATCAGGCTTACACCACAGGTGT
Organism: Tinamus guttatus; assembly: GCF_000705375.1. The sequence continues at coordinate 442,079 of NW_010585397.1, read as the reverse complement.
CAAAGGACATTCTTACGTAATAGGAAACTGAATAAAGGCAGTCAAGTCTTAAATCACTAGAAGAAACATTCTGAACTGATGCCTTTTTTTCTGCCAGGTTCAGGGGAACAGAGTCCCCGAGGCATAGGCTGATCCATAAGACGGAAAGCAATCAAGGATAATTCAGCTGCCACTTGGAATAATAATTAAAAATGAACAAGCAAGTCTATAAAAATACTAAAGAAATCTACATTTAATTAAACTTCTCTTTGCTTCTCTGGTACTGTGGCAGGAGACTTCTGAGGAGCTAGGAAAAACACGAGAAAAATTGCAGTAAGTTTGGGAGGAAAGCCATAAGAGAGCTGGGAGCAAAACTGAAGGACTGCTGAGGCTTCCCTGGAGGCTTTCTAATAGTCACTTGCTTTACTTATGCTTCTGTCCAGACTTGGTATTTTCCATCACAGCTTTAATGTTATTTAAATAAATATAGAAGGCTTTTTTCTCCCCCTCTGTGAGTTTTCTTATAGTTTTCTAGATAGTAGATAAGAGGAAAATACGAAAGAATATGAAAGAAGCTGTGTCAGAGAAGCGTGTGAGAGTTGGCAAGAAATCTTTGGCACTATTATGACTGACCAGCTAAGAAAGTAGTAAGAGCCAAATAGTCCTCTCTGTGGATTATTTCTGCATAGGGTATTCGTGAGTTTGTACTTATGGAATTTCTGCTTGATCCTTGCATTGGGAAGTTGGGATTTCATCTCCACGTGGATTGGGAGGAAAGCTCACCCGCCCAAATCTTCAGTTCCTGGCAAACTCAAATATGGTCAGAGACATCTATACATCATGTCTGATAAAAGGGGAGAAAACACATTTTATATTCCCGATAGCTTATGCAAAACTTCATCTGTATCAGTGAGGAAGGAAATACTCAATAGCTAACTGTTTTTTAAGTCATAGAAGAGACAAGCAAATTGTGTGTTTATGTTTATGAGTGTTTTAAAGATTGAGGTGAAAGTGCCCTGTCTATGCAAAATCTCTATTAAATGTTGGTTAAATACATCAGCAAGTAAATATGCTTTCTTCTTTTGACAGAATTATCATTTTATGCACACAGAACTAATATGAAATTCATAAGGGGGAAATTAGATATCAAGTAAGTGTTTCTAACTGTGCCCATTCAGAACTGTACGATAGCTGCTCTGCTATTCTGGCTGGCTTTTAAAACCTGTAACAGTGTGGTTGATACACTCAATGTTCAGAAGCCATTTGCAGCTATACTAAACTAATCTACATGCTCTGCTCTATCTGGAGGCTTTCACTTCTCCAAGGAAATGTTAAATAATCGATGCTTCCTCATGAAATTTCTGCCCTATGTTGCTTTTAGACAGCTCACCTGGAGAGGCATGCTGCTGAGTTTAAAATGCAAACTCTTTTGAATCTATTTCACTGAGATAGTGCTTATATGACCTTAAGTATTACAGGGGTGACTGAGAAACAAGGGTGTTCAGGTAGCAGTACCACACCTGAAGTCACCACTGAATTTCTCATGAGCCCCCAAGGACAAGGATTGCTGTCAGGGCAGCAGGAGTTCCTAGCTCTTCTCTCCAGCCCATAGCAACTTTGGCTGGCATCAGCAGCTTTTCCACTCCCTTGGAGGCAAGTGGCACTGCAGTTTCTGCCCATCCAAAGGTACTGGTATCTATCTTTTACTTATCAGGGGTCAGGCATGAGAAGCAGGAAACGTTGTTGAAGCAGATACTAAAACTTTCCTTGTGAGTGGGTCAGGGCACTTAGGGTAGTGCTTTCTGTAACACTGTCTCCTAGGGAAACTGCTCTAAATTCAGCTTTAGAGGAATAGAAAGACTATCCTGATGGACCAGCTTCCTGCAATATTTGATGCCAGATACAATTGCTTTGGGATCAAAGTGTCAAATTCGCCCCATGACTGAACTTCTCTGACAGGCTTGAGGCATGCAGCACCTCCCTACCCTATATGAATTAGGCAACAGAACAGCATGGAAATCCCTGTCCAAAAAAAAAAAAAAAAAAAAAGAAGGAAAGGAAACACTAGATCTATCTTAAATCATAATCAGACTTCAGACTTCAGATGGTGGAATCATCTGAAAAGTGCTGTAAAATGACCATGTAAAATAAACAGTATTATCCTACTTATTTAATCCTCAGTAAGGAACCGCATAAAAATGGCTTCTATGTGCTCAAAGCATAGCAATTGCTCAAATCTTGTTTAAGATGAAAAAACACTGTTCTTTGGTGAAAAACAGTGTTGCACATACTTTATTCCAGGTACATGTTACCAAACATTTGTAGGGACCAGAGTACAGGGGTAGCAGGGAGTGGGTTGGACAGTGGCTGGATCATCAGGTGCAGAGAAGGAGCAGGTCTGAAACATTATCTGGCATAAACACATCTCTCATACTGAAGAATTTTAATATGTTGTTTATATGTATTTATCATTCCACTTGAAAGTCGGAAGCACTGTTATCTAAGAGCTATTTGTCTTCCTTTTTCTTTATTACTGCAATCAGCAAGATTGATCTTAATTAAAAGTCTAAAGTTCAATGACAGTTTAAAAAGGAGTACCTATAGCTTTGATAGTCTCTTGAAAAGGCTATCTGGATTTTGTTTTTTTTTTAAAAAAAAAAGATTTTTTTTTGTTTTATTTTGCTTATTAAGTTCTATTTCCATGTTTAGCTGTGAAAGTTGCCTTTTTAAGTGAAAACAGCTCTTCTTCTGTTACTGCTTCTGATAAGCTACTGCTGTACTGGCGTCTTAAGCGTATGGTCTGTGTGGATCCTGTAAGGCATCACAGTCCAACATCTAATAGCAATGGTCATTTTTAACAATATAATAACAAGAATAACATAAAACACAACTATACTTTGTCTGTCTACAACTGTGCTGTATGATTACAGATTTATGTAGAATTTTGATTCAAGTGAATGTAGCAGAACAATTTTTTTCGAAGATGTTAGCCACAACAGCAAATATGACAAGGGTTTTCTTTCCATTCATCAGTTTCCATTTTTAATTATCCATTTCACAGAGCAAAGAAATTTACTATTTACTCCAGTCACATTTTCCACTTGCAATATTTTTATGTCATAAAGCAGGAAATCAAGAAAAATACTGTAGACTTCTCAAACTTGGCTGGATTTAAGAGTTTGTGATTTCTTATGCTTGTCTTCATTCAGAAATGAACCATATTAAGATAAAGTTAAAATTCCATCCTTCACACAGTTCCATGGGGCAGATTACACAGAGATTTGCGCACATTTTTCCATAGAACTGTGACCCATCTTTACAAGAAACACCAAAGGCTAGTTTTAGCAGTCACATGGCGTCAAGATCTGAGTCCCCAGTGGTAGAGTATGACCCATTAAGACTAACCATAAATAGTTCTTCAGGGTAGATTGCTCTCGTGATGGTGCCACAGAACCGGGAAAGGCAGGAAACCTGGATCCTTTGTGCTGTGCCTCCCTCTGCAGCAGAGAACCACCCACCTTTTCTACCCTTAAGTCGCTCTGATATCTTTAAATAGTCTGTAGGCTCTTCTCTTTGTTCGACCTCATGGCAGGCGTTCTTAGCTCCTGTAGCTAAGAGAATTTTACCTCAGTTGATGATGATACAGGCCTCAACATCTTCTGTTGCATATTTTGGATGTAGAAGGTATTTTAATTATTAATTAGGGTAACAATTCTTTCTTAATTTGAATTTTAAGAAACACTTTCTTTTTATGTCTTATTCAAGAATAGAATGAAAAGAAAATGCAAATTAGGAATTAATTTGTACATTCGTTATTCTTCTTTTAAATGATAATGTGGGTAAAACATGCAATTCTGCATAGGGCTTCCATTTTGCTTTCTACATTTGTCGGTCATTTTGTGTTTCAGTAAAGTCAGCTGTAGGAGAAAAAAAAATGTATTTTGTTAAGTAGAGGAACCAAGCCCATTTTGAGTTATATACATTACTCTGTGAAATAGTTTCTGTGTTGCTAACAGAAAAGACAGTGTATTTACAGAATTTTCACTCTCTTCTTCAGGGAAGTTACACCCTTTTTGTATGGTGTCTCCACCTCTGTTGCTGACACTTAAGTAATTTGTGTACAAATCAAGATGTGCAGGATACTTCTACAGGGCATAGTATAATTCTATCTCATTCAAGTAAAAAAGGATTATGGACTTGGCTGAGTCAAATTTGTTCAAAGTAAAGACAGACACAGCTTTCATGATAAGTGAATATTGAGCCTAAAATATTAACACAGCAAAATGTTTATGAGCAGGCATTCTGTTTACTCTAATGCAATAGCTTGAGCTTCTTTCTCCTTGGAATAAAACTGAATATTCAAAATATGTTTTATGGCATTCCAGGGCTGCAAAAACTGTGAAAATTACTGCAAAATACAGTGACATCCACTCAAAGTTGTCAGAAGTTCAAATATCAAAATGAGAGATAACTCTATAAAAATAGTGCTATGCATTGACTGATTGTTTAACAAAATAAATAGATTAGAAAGACAATCCAGCTAGAGGGGGTCTACACTGTTTATTCTGTAATAAAAAATTATTGTTTGAATATTGCGCTATGCTAGACATACTCAAAGAAATAAACATGGAAGGTCTTCTGGAATGTGTACAGTATACAATAAATGAAATGAAATGTACTTTTCCCCAGGAGGCATATGTAATCTGGGGGATAGACATTCCTGTGTCATCCACAGTCAAACTAGCCAAACAGTACACCAGCAGTTTATTTCTCAGGAGGGAAATTCTGCAAAAGGGCCTGACGTTCAGACTGAGTGTGCAGATCACAGTGTCAGAGGGGGCTGCTCGTGAAGGAAGGTCCCGTCGCCATGAGCAAGGTGGGCAAACTTCTGCCTACCACAGAGAGGGATGAATAAAGACACAAGAGAAAGAATGGTGAGAAAAGATTCTCAGTACCTCAGCCCTGGTTTAGCACCTTTGCTCCCAGGGAACCCAGGTATAGCGATGGGAGTGATAAGGGCTGTGGGAGCCCAGCAGGGCTGCTGAGAAGCTCATGCTCAAGGATCTTGGTCCTGCAGAGCTCCATGGGGGAATAGCCCCAGTCTGGCTGGTTTGGAGCTCTGCCCAGCCAAGGACATCTTGAAACCTGACCCCTTTTACGAGTTTCACTTATCCTGTTTTATCACAGGGCAGTATCACTACTGTCGCGACAAGTATGTTTTGATATCTGCAGTAGACTGCTATATGTTTTCTCAGTGAAACAGGCAAGTAGGGACAAAGGTTCATCAGTGACTAATGAATCAAATGCTAAGGTGGAGACGAGATTTAATTGTTTAAACGCAGTCATTGCAGGCATGTATCAGCCTTCCCTTTGAAACCTACTGAGCTACAGACGATGGGCAAGAAAATTTTGGATTTTTTCAATTTAAAGCTTGATCATATCAGCTGCTCCTAGTCTGAGCAGTTACAGGTTCTTTATTTTACTAATTATAAGGATAATTATGCCATTAGTTCTCAGAAAGTAATTTTAATAATTAGGTCAAATACAAAACGACTCCCATCTCATGACATACTAATTTAAATTGTTTGGATATTGTAATTTAGAAGGAGGAGTTAGTACTAGAGTCATTTGGGGGATTGTAAGAAGGAAAATACAGCTGGAGAAATAACAGAAGATGAATTCTCTGTCAAAGACGTTAGTTGTTTCTTGAATGATGTTAAGTGAATAACATTAAAAACTATTTGATAGTGATGACAGATAAAATTATCATGTATTGAAAAATATATTAAAGATTTGATTAAGAGGCCATAATTTTGAATGAGCCTCCTAACCCCCTTTCTCTATTGCTGTAGTAAAAGAAGAAAACACTTTAAATCTACCAGTCTAATTTTTTTCTTGAGAAATGAATCCATTCATATCTCTGCATGATATATGGTATTCTAGAATTCAGCTTCTAATCCCAGTTGCAGCCTCATAAATCTTGAGCAAAATTTACTGACACCAGGTTCTCAGGCCAATGAAGCCAGTTGCACAGATATAAAATCCATAAACATAAGACATTGGGGACAAAATAGGAAGAGGAGAAATTATACTCAGCCCAGGACAGGAAATGAAGATAATTTTGAAATGACTCTGGACCTACCTCCAACACTTTTCCATACCTTTGCCAATACTTCTATCCATTCACTTCCAAACTTTTTGTTGGAGATTCCTGTCTAGTGGATTTTTTTTTATGAGACCCCTTGCTCAAAAGAGTACTTTTCAGTGGAAATCAGAGTGACTGACTGAGGTCCTTGGTACTGACAACTCTGGATTCTTTTGTTATTAGAAGTCAGAAACACCCCTGCAAAAAGTGAAATAAAAGTTATTTTTGGCCAATCACACCTAACTGGTCAGACCTCAGTCATCTGGTCTCTGGTAGCACATCTAATCCAGTAGATGCTTCTCTTACCAGCAAATCCCACATAAATCCAATCAATAACACATCCAATCTTGTTCCTCCTGATGAATCAGGAAGGAAGAAATTCGGCTTCTATCTACCATGTCAAACATTCTATTTAGAATTATCCATTCTGAAAACCCTATAAAAGAAAGAAAACAGCCACTGAAAGATCACACATCAAATGATTCTTAAAAGGATTCTTAAAATCAGGATTCCTCTGTCTGCATCTACAAGAAAATGGAATATAGTGGCTATTTCCTCTCAAGCTTTGCTAGCATTCAAAGTTTTCTTGATTTATTTACCTAAAAGGGTGCAGTGGAATGGAAAAGCAGACATACAGTCTTTTTGCTTCACATGCAAGGAATAGAGAAGTTGAAACTTTGAAAGGCCATTATGTGCAAAATTTATTCATTTTCTTAAAGCAGTAAACACTGTGGTACAAAAATAATCTTTACATAGAAAACATATCCTTTCTAGCCCACAATGCTCTCTTAATTTGACGTTCTAACTTGAAAAATGAACGGGACTGGCAGCTTGGTCAAATAACATGTATTTTTACTGACATAATAGAAGGTTGCTGGCAAGTTTCATTACATTTATTACAACTGCCAATGTTTTTAAAAAGTATCACCGAGCAGCTTGATTTTAGAAAAATGTGGTTGCAGTCCTTCTGTGGAAGGATCAAACAAGAAATTTTTTCATCTGAAATTTGTTAAATAACATGAGTAACTTTACACATCAGATTAATCACTACAATATGCTACTAAGAATTTTGCTAATATTTACTAGAAATTTCAATTAATATGATAAGAAAGATGATAATCTATATTTCCCTTAGATTGAAATTTTCAAATTCTCAACTCTATCTTACATTTTTTCTGAATTTTTCTTCAAAAATGTTTTAAATTCAAGAAAATATTCGAGTGATTAGTTTAAAAAAGCTTAAGAATTTGCTTTTGCAGAAATGTTCCTAGAACCAGTTTTTCTTACTCACGCTAGTAAGTACTGAATGTTTAAAGTAACACTGATGAGACAATTGTGGTTGGAATTGCTGGGGAATTTTACTGTCTAGAAGGAATGTTAGTACTGGTAGATTTTTAAGCATGTCTACACATAACAGTTATGCCATTTGCAAATCATATGCAAAAGAAACCCATTTGCATGCAGTACAGAACGTGAGATTCAGGCCGGCTACGAATCCCACAAAAATCCCATGTCACATTCCATAGAAATAAAGATGTTAGCCACTGCTTTTGTTTAATTAATTACTTATGCTTACAGAAACACTGCCCATGTTTCAAAACCTAGTGAATGGATCTTTCTAATTGGGTCGGTACAGCTCCTCTAAAGTAGTTTTGCAGAATTGCTCACATTACTACCTCAAAGGCTGTCATATTTTTGGAGCAAGTATTGTGGACTTTGTAGAACAGAGGCGAGATTCTCCCAGCATGGTAAAACAACATGTAAAGGAGGACCTTCCAGCAGACCTAGTCCGCAAAGGGAAATTCCCCTGGGGAAAGTGGGTGGTGTTGACATCATGGCAGCCTCAGTTTTCACTGGATGATTCTAAAGTCAGGGGTTTTCCGTCTTCTGCTAAAGTCAGGATTTTTCCCTCTAAGACACCAGAAGCTCACTTCCTGGACAACCTTGACCATGCTTCTCCAGTATCTGCTCCTCTGTATTCATCTAAGAGGAAAATAAGGCTGGTCAATCATTCTCCGATGTTTCAGCTTCCCTTTATCCTCTCTTTCATCTGCTGCAACTTACACTGTATCACTGAAGATAGACTGAATTTTAGCTTCTATCCATTCTGTCTTCTTCTGGAGTCCTGTCTGCAGAGGACCTGTGAACAAGATATGAATAATCTAAGACTGTACTTCATCTTGTCTGGTGAAAAAATGTATGCCTTTTTTTTTTTTTTTTTTTCTTTAAGATGTTCTTTTTCTCTGTCATTTTTGGAACTAAGCCAGCATGTATTTGAAACTCTACACTAGCAGCAGACAGCAACAGGAAAAAAAGCTGGAGGAACAGGGATTTCTATTAAGTTTAAAGATCGTTTAGTCATGAAACCCCTTACCACAAAGTGTGTAAAGAACCAATTAATTACAATCAAGCTGTTCAGAGGTCTTCCTTAAAGAATCTGCAACTGAAATGGAAAAAAGATATTCAAAACCCTCCAGTGTATTTTATATGGATGCAGAATGCTTGCAAGTTATTTTGCTCTTGTAATTTGCTCTTTAATTGTAATTAAAAGCTACTGAGTTTTGAAAATATATCTGTGACAGAGCTTTCTCACAGAACCTCACACCTTTGCTTGCAAGACTAAAGCAGATGCTCCCTCGAGTCAGCATTGTGGGGAGGCAGCTTTGGCAGAAGCACCATGCACCTTCCGTAATGCCCTTCAGTTCTGCTGGTCACAAATTCCTTCCCGACAGCAATTGATGGCAGAGCTCTCTTGAGGTTACTGTATCCAGTTCTCTCTGTGACTGCACATCCTAATTCAGCCTGACTTGCCTCCACCTATTCACCACAGCCCCTGAAGTTTCCATCATCACATCCTTCTCCTGTGTCTTCTAGCTTCTGGTTCAGCATTTAGACTAATGTCTGTTTAATACTTTTGGCGTGCTTCTCCTCAGTGGTTATTGTCTGACATAGGCAGGCTATGAGCCCTGAGGCTCTCTCCTTCTCACTGAATCAGTTCTCTCCTCCAACTTCTCCTTCTGTCTGTCCCCTCTGACTTCATGTTTCCAGACACTCGAAAGGAAGATGTGTTTACTGCCTCCATCTTTTTTGCCCTTTGTGGTGTTATTTGTCGTGAGTAGAGGACACCAAGATCTTTCCCAAAGAGTCTTCAGATTAAGTATCTCATGGTTTTCATAGAGGTCCACTCTCCATTTCATGCTTTTCTAGAAGAACCATGACCAGCTCTGTTTCAGAACTATACATAGAGCTACATCTGGTCTGTTCTGATGCCTGGTGTGACCCCAAAGCAAAGTAGGCAAGTAATATCGTTACTGAAAATGATAGAATAAAAATAACAGGATGAATGTTGAGACTCCATATTTATCTGTATCACATAAAATCAAATAATTGCTTGCTGAAGTGTTTCTGCCAGATAGACCCTGTCCCCCACATTACTGGTCATCAAAGTATTGCTCTCTGCTGCACTTTTAAGCAAGGACTTATTGGACACATACACTGAAATCCTATAAGTAACTTGTGACACGTTGCAGCTATCCTAGTCTAGAGGACTTCTGTGCTGACAAATGCAGCTAGCATTCTAGAAAATTTGAGTCCCATTTGATCACATGATATTTTGCTCTGGTCCTTTGGAACTGTCTGGAAGGAAACAATCACTTTTTAGTGAAACCATGAAAATACATACAGCAGATCTGAGGGCCAACAAGTGATCAGTTTCAGAACATTTAACTGAAGGCTATCTGTGGTTATTTCCACCTTCTCTTCCACTCAATCCAGTTGGCCGTGGCCGTGGGGCTACAGACATTCCTGATCTTTTTGGAAGAAAGGTCTGTTTGCTCCAGAAGTCTCAGTGAAGTTATTGCAGATTTACTATTTTACAATGGTTTTATTGCAACTGCATAGGCAAAAGAGAAAGCTCAAAGGAGAGATAAATAGGGCTCCCAGTGGAGTGGGAGACACTTCTTGCACCACCTCTCCTGTAGGTGGAACATGTACATGCAGTGCATTTAATTTTGTCACAAAAGAGTCAAGATTTATTAGAAGCAGGCAAACGTCATTCTTTTTATGCTGAAAATATTTTAGTACTCTTGTAGTGTTCATTGCTGCTTTTGTGTGTTATGCAGGAGCTTCCTTAGTAGCTAAAATATAGACAGGTTCTTTGCCCCAAGGAACTCATGATCCAGCCTTGTAAACAGTGTGCTGGAGGTAGTAACGGCCCAGAGAGGCAGCAGAAGCAACACCAATGACATGAGGTAGTCATTCACTGGGGACTAGTTCATGTCCCAGCAAAAAGACTGAGTAAAACACAGCAAAAAGGATGAATAAAACAGTTTACACTGATTCTTTTTTTATTATTATTCTTTATTCTTCTTACTTTTGTTTTATTTTTATTTTTTTCCATTTTGGAAGTGACAGAAACTAAACTTTCCAGTAACTAATTTCTTACAGGATCTTACAGGATTGTAATGAAACATGTCCCAGGAACATGAGAGTGGGGGTCATCCAAACCCTGACAAACCCCACGGTGACAAGAACTTGCCTTTCAGAAGACACTTTGATGGCTATCATTGACCCTATTGAACCTCTGTTCACCCTAATTTCTCTTGGTACAAAAGATAGAATGAGACTAAAGAAAGAATTATGAGAATAAGGTTCACTATTTTACATGTGGGCAACGTTCTGCAAAAGGCCAGAGGAATGTTGCATGCACTGTTTGCATGCCTTTTGCCCGGCAGTTTTACAGAAACTGGCAATAGTACAGTAAAGTCTTGAATCTATTTCTTTGGGAATGAACTCATTATGGTTCACTCACATCATATTTTAGGAAACTGAGAGAGCATTTTGCAAATTCTTAAAAGTACTTAAAAAGTGCATCAAGTCCATTAAAAAAAGTGTAAGAGTTAATTCTTAGGCTTTCCAATAGTGCAATCTATAGGAACAATAGTCCAAATTAAAAACTGAAAGAACTATTTAGCTCAAACAGAGTTAATCTTAGCAATGAATTCAGTTCTACTGTGCCAAACAGTTGATCGGATGTGGGGGTAAAATTTCTTTTGCTTGAGTAATTATTTTCTGGTCATCCTTCAGGAAAACTGGACTGTCTTCACTACTCTGAGCCATTCACAGTATGCTAAAATGCTAGATCATCTCAGCATTTTATCCAGCTATGTGGGATATTTTTTTCTGTTATTCCTCTAGACAAAATATAGATCATCCCATTCCTCTTTTTAGTTGTTATCTGACATTTTGTGTTACTTCAGTTGGCAAATCCAAGTCATTCTGTGTCCTCAGACTTTACTGCAGATTTGCAGGTCATACAGAACTCATCAAATAATAATCTCTAAGTTCTGCACTTAACAGAAAGCCAAGAAGCGTTTTCTTAATCTTTCTAAAAAGAATAAACATTTCTATTATGAATAAAAATGCATCTGATTTGACTCTGTGACTGATGCATCATATCCTATACTATATCATGTAATGTATCACATTCACAGTAGGACTAATTCCTTAGTTCATTCTCTGTCATGTTGTGGGATTAAATATGGGATATTTCAGAGCAGAGGGGAAATCAGATGGACTGATGACTTGCTGGGAAATTCACACTGAGACCTCTAGAGCAACAGACTCTGAAACAAGGGAAGGATTTCTTTAAGATAGTGCCTCATTTGGAGCCCACAAATACTTACAGTGAGACTCTGCAACTAGTTGCAACTACTCTGCAACTCTGCTATTAAAGGATTAAGTGAAGCAGGACAAAATCATACAACTAACCACCCCATCTTCTATCCTGGAATCACTTAATTTGCCCCATTTTTTATAACTCTGATCATTCTGTTCTACTTTGGTCCTTGCGATGATTTTATCATCACAGTGTCTGCCTTCTTGAGGTATCTCACTAAGCAATGATGTCCGTGTTTTTTGACCTCTTTCATTTCTCCTACACTGGAGGAAAAGCACACTCAGGAAAATTTTAAAATTTATGTTGTAGAACTCCAGTTATTCCCTGAGCTGAAGGTGGACAGTGCAAAAGACAAAATGCTGCACTTGGAGAATTGATTCATTGAGCCCACCCGCTCAATGGCTGGCATGGGAAGAGCATGAGAGCTGCTCTCTCCTTTGGGATCTGCCACTGGCCTATTGTGATGGGTGCTTTGGGTTCATCTCTAGAAGTTGGCTTCAACTTCTCATATGCAAAACTGGACTGTACACTGGGAAGGTCAATGTCTCTTTGCTCTTATACTTCTAGATGAAATATTTAGGTGTTATTTTCAACTGACCAAACTTATCCATTCAACTGAGTGTGATGGATCTGCTCATGCATCCCTAGAACTGAAAAAGATGATTGTGGAAATGCTCTACATGGTGGAGTATAGTTACTAATATATCAAACTCCATTTGCTTACTACTAATAAAAAAAAAAATGAAGGTGAAAATTTTAAGGTGAAGAAGTTGTGATGTGCTGGCATTAAGTCTATTACAGAGCTCCCCCTAATGGTGCTTCTATAAATATAGTCCTGCAGATACAGAGGTCCTCAGGTACTGCTCTTCCCGTTTGTGCAAGAGTTAATTCAAAAACATCTCTGCTTGCAAATGCCTTAAACTCAGCTCCCCCAAAAACATCTCACAGATACTACAAAGCAAGGCCCATATTTTTTTCATTAAACTTCAGAGATCTCTCTCATCCCTAAAGATAAAAAGGCAAGTCCTGGTGGTGGTACTAAACCATGGCATTGTCGAAGGCCTCACAGAGAGGAGACAACGGAATAAATATTGAGAGCATTTGTTGGGTTGTTGTTGTTGTTTGCATTTTCTCTCCCTAATGGCTTTGCCATGTAGAATAAACTAGCTCAGGATTTTTGCATTCTTGAGCTTGGCAGCACTGTTAACATATAACAGCATTCATATCTGACGAGCCTCCAAAATAAACTAGCTGTATGTGAAGTAACAGGGAAACTTGGTCATCAATTGCAAGTTTTCTATTACAGGCTAACAGCATTGCCAAGTCCAAGTACTGAAAAATCATGTGTTGGATCCCCTAAAATCATAAAATCCTCTGTAAAATCATGTCTGTTACATAAATAAGCACATTTTGGTTTTGATTGTTTTTTACATTGTCTAGTAGTCCTTGTAGCCTTTGGGCTACATATGAATGATGCTTTTTATTTCCAGATTTTTCCCACAGTATATAGCCTAGACACATTTTTATTTAATACACGAATATGAATTTTAACAAAATATATCAATATATATGAAATACATGAATTTTAACAAAAATCAGATGACCCCTCAAACTAGGCTGTTAATGAAGGCATTGAGACTCTTGCAGTAAGGTTAAGCTAGGGAGAATTGTATGGTCTGAGCACAAGGCTACTAAGAAAAAAAATCTGAATGATAATCATGGCTGGGACAAAAATCTTCAGTTCCCACACAAAAATCTTTGCCTCAAGTTCTATTTCTGTTTCTGTGCAATAGACATAATTTGCTTTGTCCCAAGGGTTAACACATATGGTGATTTTACCATTTATCTTATTCAAATATCTTGAACGTAAAAAAGTCTTTGCAAATTCTGTATACTATTATTCTGCATTGTTTTACACTCTACCAAGCAATACTGTCTTTGTGTGTATCCAGATTTTAATTTTCCTAACCAACATGTCTAGGAACATTTTATTTTGATGCAGCTAGGAGTGTGGAAAATAACTGTCGGGGGACACCAGACCCAGCATTAGTAAATGTCTGCACCCGGTTTTCCTGCTATCCTCATTGGTTGGGCTCCTGGGGTTGACTGCCTAGAGTAATGCAGCTATGCCTGTCAGTGCTAGCAGAATATTCCATTATACATTAAACAATGTTTTCCAAAGCACATGAGTTATTTCTTACTGAAAACAACAACAAAATCCCCTAGAAGAAAATTTAAATCATTTATATTACCCAAACAGTAGGACACAGACTATCAATGCAGCTTTGCTCACAGTGCTGTTGCCAGAACCACACCTAACCCTCTCCTGAGATCATCCCCATGCCCTAAGACAGTCCCATGAGTGTAGACAATAACGTAACATGACTAGCTATAGCGATTAGTTTCAAATGACCATCTATAATGTGGTAAGATGCTTCTGAGCCTATGTCAGAACAACAGACTCGCCAACTACACTGGCTACATTATTTTGCATTTATATCACTCCCGTCTTCCAGAGCACATTGTAAATACCAGAGGATGTTTCTTCGTTTTTGACAGAAAGATAAAATGAGGTTTACTAACCTCTACCAGGAGTGGAGTCATCTGTGACTGCTATTAACAACTCAAGCGAGCAGTTCAAGTTCCAGTGGTTCTGTCACCCACTTTTCTCCAAATAAACAAGTGCTGTTGCACTGCCTCAGCTTAAGCACCCAACCTAGAAATTTTCATCAAAGTTGTTTGCCCAAAGTCACTGGCAAATGACTCAGTCTGCTAAGTCTGATTTAGTCTGCTAATGCCCCAATTTCATACTCTAACCACTAACCCCTACAAAGGAAATGTAGTACTCGTTATCAGAGAAGTCAAGTACATGATTCACACTTTGTGGAAGGTTTCATATTATTCCTGAAAACATAACTCACATTTTTCAACTTTTCTAATGTGAACGAACCCATATAAATCACTCTTACAGCTGGATATATATACTGGGGGACATGGTGGGGTAGGGAGAGCTTCCCTTTTATTTTGATTTGCACTTCTCCCAAGGGCATATCTGAAGGAAGTTACTGTACACATGGTGGATGTGGGATTTAGTAAATAGGAAAGACATGAAATTTAAGTGATTTTTGGCAGTTATCCCTTTGTAAATGTTAGCTTTTTCCCTGTAAAGGGTGTGTAACCCTTAGTGAATCAGCCTTTTAGTGTTTTATTTGGTAACAGACTTAATAGTATGTTGTACAGTGTCTAAAGGCTTAAGATTAAAATGATACGTATCCGGTAAGAGGACTAAGCTAATCCCCACCAGCTGGAATACAGTGCTGAGGGGCCCTCCTTTCTGGATGGATTTTACATTGGAATTAAGACCTCTTCTTAAAACAAACGAACGAGAGTTTGCAGAAGTGAAGACACACAGTAGTACAGCAAAATGAAGTTGCAGCTATAAAGCTGCAGAAACCCTTCTAACTGGCTCCAAACTTCCAGACTAGCACAGAAAGAGCCACAATCCTTTTTTGCTGCAAAGCAGGGGCAGACAACCCTCTCTCTGCTGTGCGCAGGCATCGGGCTAATAAAAAGCCTTCTTCCTGATTTGGAAGATGTATTACTTTTGGATTCAAATGCTTCCAAAAATATACGAGATGTAGAAAACACTCCTCATTTGCCAGAAACACATTGGAGTTTTGCTTACATTACATTCTTTCCTCGTATATGTCTGAAAAAAGAAAAAGAGAGGGATAGGGCGAAAAAAAAAGACCATAAAAAAGACCAAAATATCCTAAACTAAAAACTTTCATCACAATGATAAGATATAACCTTGGGTAAAGAGCCTGGGAGACAGCTCAGTCAATACTGTCTTGAAATCTTCTTTTACACCTCTTTCTGAAGTATAAATATGGACCTCATCCAGTTTTCCCAATCAGAACAACTTTGGCTGGGGGAGGTTGGTATGGAAGTCATTTCCCTTTTAGGTGCAGTAGCTGCTTTCCACAGACTCAACAAAGACATGAAATATCATTAACATCTGATTCTGAAAGGCTGACAACCACTTCTTTGTTTTGCACAGCCGTCCGGGGAAAGCTGCTGTACATTACCATATCACTAGCAAAATTATACCTATTAAGTTCTGATAGGAGCTGTGGAATATTTCTCTCATTTGTTCTGGG
Source organism: Tinamus guttatus (assembly GCF_000705375.1). The sequence goes on along the minus strand of NW_010585397.1, from coordinate 426,118 downwards.
ATTCAGTGATTGGATATGTCTATTGTTTCCACAATAGGCATTTCACAGTTTAAGCAGAAATTACGTGTAAACATTACTTTAGTTAGGGGTGAGCATTGCTGAGGCAGCCTCATAAGCCTGGCTGACCTATTTGGGACATGGTTTCAGGGAGGAGAGTTAAAAAATAGATATTAAAAAGCCAGGAAGAGGAGGGAGATGGCCTGTGCAATGGGTGCTGAATCACACAAGATAATAGTCTCCTCTTTCTTCAAACAAGCTGGAAGGCTCTGCAGGCCTCAGCAGCTCTTCTCTGTTCTGCGATGGAAGGAAGCAAGTTGAAAGTCTTGCCTGGGGGATTTCTCAGCTCCAGAACTCATTGGAAGCGAAATAGGGAAATGCCACTTTTTATGTGTGTGCTTATTTCTAAAAAACAATCAAAGCATTCCTCTAAGTTATTTTAAAAGGTGCAAAAAGCATCTTTGTTTTCCTCTAATTCTCTCTAACAGCCCATCGAGATCGTGCTAATAATGTTAAAATGTTCTATCAGAAATTAAACTTTGTGGGTATACAAAAGATAAGGGAACTATTGTGGGGTTTTTTTTTCTTTCTTTTCTTTTTTTTTGGAGGGGAGTTGACACCAGGAATTGAAAACAGAATTTTCAAATACTGGAATTAACTAATTTTTTGCAACTGAGCAACTTCATTTTACTCTTACTTTTTAAAATACATATAATTAGTGTAAAATAAACCCAATACTATAAAAAATGTTTTATTCAAAGAAAGATTTACATTTACAGACCCAACCCGAACCAGTTTAAATCTCTCTCAGACTCTGAAACCTTGTAACAGCGACTAGAAAACAAACCTTTCCCTATTCCTTTGTTGGGAAGGGCTGTTAAGTATTACTATCATCCCATTTCACAAAGAAATGGTCCCAAAGAGAGGAAATGGCTTGGTGCAAGGTCAAAAAGTATTTTTGTGCCAGGTCTGGGAACAGAACTCTTATCTGCTACCTTCTAGGCATTTGTTTAAACCACATCCTTCCTTCCAAGGCACTGCAAGTTTCTTGCACCCCAAGAAACAAACCTTTCTTTGCTGCTTATTTTCCCCCAGAAAGCACCTGAAATCTAAACTGGAGAAAAAGGTAGAAACACTGCACAGTGCACCTTTTATGCTCATTTTTTCATTAATATTTCAGTGAAAAAGGTATATTGGAAATTCAGAGACAATGCATGCTGAAATATTACATAAAGATGCTCACCACCAGTGTTGCCAAGCAGAATATGAACAAATGTTCAGTGTTATTACAACTCTTTGCTATTTAAAAATCTGCTCTTGGTGGTGTTTGCAGAGATCTGTACACAAGCAGTGAACTCTGATAAAACTCACTCTTGCTGAGATCTTGTATTCACACTGGCAGGTAATTCTGAAAGGGGCATTTCTCATCTTACAGCACAGCTTCACCTTTTCCAGAACTAATGTGTGTATATGTATATATAACATAATTACACTTGGAATATGCACAAAATCTGTGCCACTTTTCCTCCTTTTATTGGAAGCAGTCCTTCAAAGAGCAGGTTTTCACCTGGAAGGGAGGCAACAGAGGCAAGATGACGTTAGGTTAAGTTCATAATCACGTTGTTGTCTTCTGAAGTTAGACTCCAAGATTAAATATGATGTATTTGACCATGTTTGGGATATTTCAATGAAAAGTATCGAAGGCCACATTTTGAACCTTTTGTTAATTTATCTTCATAAATTTTCTCCCCATATTTGGATAGAAAGTTTCTCCATAATGAAAAATCACAAGATGAGATGTGACTTTCAAACTTTTGCTCCATTCTTTCAACTCACTTGCAAGCTTGCAAGATCACTTGCAATCACTTTATTAGTCTCCTTGCTGTTGCTGTATTCCCAAAGGCCTCCTTTCCAATGTCTGTCTTGTCTTGGTTGGGCAACTGCAGCAATCCCAAAGTCTCAAAATTTGCTACTAACAACTCATTCACAGTACTACTGGAGATTTTGTTAGGCAAAAGCAAAGTGTGAATGGATGCAGTTTCACTGAACTTTTCTACCTGCTTAGAATGTGTTTTATTTGTTCAATAAAGTTAATAGTTAATTTCATGGAATTTCTAATAGAGGGGATTTTCACCTGCAATTTCTCACATGCACTAAGGATTTCAGCTGAGGTTTGTGTTTGACTACGGGGATTCTTCTCCTTTCTGGTAACGTAAGATCTAAAATACACGTCATGTCCTCTGAGGAGTTTCTCTACCTAATTTGTAAATTAAAAATGTGCATGGCGAATTTCTGTCGTTTGCACTAACATAGATTTAAAGCAAAAACCAGCCAAACTCTACTCTATTTCAATACTGCTTTTCAAATACCCAAACATACTGATAACGGACTCTTTGTTGGGACATCTGACCTTACTTTTATGGATAGTATGAAGCAATATCTGGTTGATAAAATAGTAAATTACTTTGCCTTATTTTTAGATCCCTCACTTTATTTGACTTAAGAATTTAGTCACTTAATATTTTTGCAAAAAAAGGAGAGTTTAAATCCATTTCAAAACTGCTGCCACTTGTACTTTATTCAATTCAATTAGCTTCTCTGAAAAGTCTATCTAAATTCTATTAATACTTGGTCTATTTCATTAGTTCAAGTTCTCCTCCTCCATTTGTCTTTCTGAGACAATCTCAATCAGTCCTGGAGTTTTAACCTTTTCCTAACATCTGCTTTCCTTTATGATGCCTCGGTTGTGCATTTATGTCTGTAATACATAAGCTGAGAAGAATAGTAGGAGAGGAAGCACTGATATGATGAGATAAACTAATAGCTACCATTATTATTAAGGAAGTTATTAAACCAAAAGGTTCTTTCAGCTACATATGCAGAGTAAGACCTTGCAAATGAGACTTCTGTCTAATGGGTTGTTCTGTTTTAGGATAGGAATTCTTCACTAGTGAGAGACTGGCCTCCTCTGTCATTCCTGACACTAGCTCTGACACATCAGTGCTGTGCTTCAGTCTTCTAGGGAGCAAAACGTTGTTTTGCACTAGCCTGGACAGGTCCAGGTGCCCAGAGCCATTCTGCCTAGCTGAATCTCATCTGCAACAGGCATCCTCAAACTAGCAAGAGAAAGAAAGGCTTATTTTGGTCTAGAATACCAGTATTCTGAAAGCACAGACAAGAAGAAAGAGCATGTGGCCTATTTAGCTGAGACGTCAGAATTATTATCTTTATTTTTAACCTACACATTGCTGGAAACACCTTATTAAAAGGTATCGATCAGCAGTAAAGCTTTGAAAAGGGCCTAAATCTGTTCTTACATTAGTAAGAAACTCTGTTAAATCACAGTTGCATTTCATAGCATAAAGGCTGTGAAAGTGATAGGCAAAAAGGAAAATTGCCATGCAATTAAAATTAGACTATTTTGCTTGCAAAACTTAGCAGTGCTGCCAGAGGAAATAAACTGAGAGAACACAACACAAGATCAGACAAAACTGACATTACACACTTAGCAAGCTTTTGAAATGGAAGCTGTGCTTAACCTCTCAATATTCACCATGAAAATACAGTCTAGAACTTATTTTTTTTTTAAATAAGTAACTCCAGGGAGTAAAATGTTTGGGATATTTTAGGAGTAAGTTACAATGTAGGTGAGGCTGATAGGCTCCCCTTAAACTCAAATCAGGTAGAAGCTGTTTATCAGAAAGGAAGTTATAAGAAAAGCTCCTGTCGTATGGCTGGAGCATACGACATGAATGTTTATTTTTTCGGATTGAATATCCAGTCCCTGCAGTGAAACAATAATGAATGACATCTTACTGACTGCCCGTACAGATCTTGTGTTGCACTTTTAGATAATATGTCGTAATTTGATATCAGTACTCATAAAATCTTATGTTCATGGAAACCATAGAAAAAGAAACTGCTTTGCCCAAGCTAGGTTTCAAGTTAACAAGATAAATGTTGTTTTTTTTTTCTTTAATTCATGACTTGTACTTTAATTATTTTTGGATATATTTCATTTTATTTATGATGTGTTGGGTTTTCACATTTTATTTTTTGTTTCAGTACACTTGAACAATGTACCATACAGTCTGATTTCATTTTAAAATCTTAAATTCCTCCTTTTGCAAGAAGCAAAAATGACATAGACCTTGGTTTTCATAGGTCGTGTGTAAAGAAACAGTTGTACTTGCACAGACTTTATTACTCTACCAAACATATGCTCTAGCTTTTGGTCCCTTAAAACTAGGCATTTATCTTAATCTTAATACTGATCAAAAAAGAGGACTTTGCCCATGAAAATATTTTGAAAAAATTAATAGCCTTTGAAAAAGTTTTTCCTGGGTTATTTTTTCTTAATTCTGACAAAAAGTCAATGTTTTCATGTTAAGTAAGTATGACTGATTAAAAAAATTGTTCCCCTGGAAAAAAATCAAGCTAATTTTATTTCATGAAACAGAGCATCAAAATGTCTTGCTAACCCTGTTTGGAAGAGTGTATGTGTACACTGACTACCAGCCTACCATGAACAGTCCTTGCTGTATAGTCTGTAGATATGACCAGTTAGTCAAGTGAAAGGTGTAAGGACTGGTAGCAAAAAAAAGGAATAATGTTTATTTAAATTATAAAATGGCCACTACAAAGATGGAACCAATCCAAGCCTCACAACAGCTTCAAAGGAATTAAAATGACCGCTTAGATTTCCTACTAATCATACCACTATAACAGTCTGAGCATCGGCAAAACAAAAGCGGCATACGCATATCTCCAAAGAACCATAGAAATTCCTAATCTTTTACAAGACATTAATAAATGAAAAACCACAGGCAGGTACAGATCTACTGCTAACTGCTGTTGGTAGATTTGTAAACAGTGATGCAAAAAGGCAAATACATTCAACAGAGTTTCCATCTGTAATTTAAACTATAAGGCATATCAATGTCATTTAATATTATTTTGGAACAGAAAATTACCATCTGTAATGCTGCAGATATGTGGCTGCCCCAGACAAATTAAAACTTTTTCAAAATGCAGATACATCCAAGAATCTTAGAAGAGTTAGGTAGGAAGTTAATTAATACTCAGAATTATTTAAACAAGGGAATTAACAGGGAATTAACAACCTTATTTCTGAAGATGCAATGTCCAGAAGTTGAGTTTACATGAAAGAAAAAGATATGATTTGCAAGCAATAGGGATAATCAAAATGATATTTTTATAAGCCCCTCAAAAAACAAAGATCTTCTAAAACAAATTCCTTAATCTATTTGGAGGCTAGATGACTGCACTGCTCTGCCTTGGGATTGGAGTGCCCTATACAGTCATGGATCATGGTGAGAACTTTTTTCCTTTTGAATATGTTTTTCTTTACATGTTATGTCTCTCTTTTGCAGTGAAAGAGGGAAAGAAATTCAAGCTGTAGTGAAACCAAATTAATTATATGTACAGTCTATATATAGCTCCAAACAAAGCCTGTGTATTAATGGATGATAAAAGAAACTTCAGATGAAACCCCCAGCTTATTACAATGTTGTCTCATATAATATTAGTAATACTTGACATTCACTTCATGTTCATAGCAATTCAGAAACATTAAGTAATTAACCTACATAGGATTTAATGCCTTCTGCCAAGAGTGCTGTACACAAGAAAATAACAATATGAAAAAGGAACTAAAACCAGATTTAATCCAAGAATATTAATAACAGTTATAATAAATTTTCTTTCTATTTTTCATCTAGATTTTTTGTCTAAAAACATTTTAGATTTTTTATGAACAAGAGACCAAAACTTGTGATTCTCAGCCATACAGGAATCTCACTGAACTCATAAGTAGACTTATGAAGACTGACTATTCATGACTGATGACTAGAAGACTGGACAAACTGGATTAGGTACTGTACATATAGCACTTACCCTCTAGAATTCTGTAACCCACTGGCAGCTGTTGAACAGCACAACAGTTTTGTAATACACATATAAGCAAAGAACAGAAAGCTGTAGAGAGGGAGTTTTTTGCTATTTAAGGATGCACAAAGGACTAAGGAAGGCCATCTTGCTGCAACAGACTCATTGTCTGAGCGAAAATCAGAACTTCTGAATAACAGAGACCTAGTCTGGAGCTGTGTTTTTTTTTTGGCTTTGATTTCCTCACAATTTCTTCTTTTGTATTATTTTCTGAAATAACCACAGCCTCTGCCTCCATGGCAGGAGGTGTTTGCTTCTTCTGCCTGGCAAATAATTTGCTCTTTCTTTCCTTTTTCATATCTCACCTCTTCTCAGGAAGGTGGACATTCACCTTAATAGTCTGCTGAGGAAAGAGAAAGATTCATTCAGCTTAGCAGAAGATCACAATCATAAACAGTGAGTGGATACAGTAGCAGCTGTCCATAGAGACCATGGTCATGTTGCTCCACACGGACCAGACAGAACAAAGTATAAATCTGTATTAGAGTTTCTTCCACTCCTGAAGCCCTCCATCTGTGATGGAGGTGTGGCTACTATACATTTCTTTAGCTAAAAAATCCCTTTGAAAATTATTGTCTCCACCTTCTCACACATGGGAAACCCTCACACTGGGTTCTCCTGACATGTGCTAGTGTTTTATTAAGCTTTGGTAAGTTTAAGGTTTGCGAGGTTTGAGAATGAGACAGGTGAACACTTAAGGGGTTTTAAAACAGAAATCAAAGTTGGAGATGGATCAGTCAGCAGGTATAGTCAAAGAAGAATACTTCAGCTCTGGGTGGATGAAAAATATGATTAACATGAGGTCCGAATCCATCTGATGAATTAAAACAAAAACATAAAACGAAAACAGACAAAGCAATAGAAAATGAAAGGAGGGGAAAAAAAGAAAACAAACAAAAAAGGTAAGCAGGGAGGCAGGAAGGTTAATTATGAATGATAAGCCTTGGGAAGAAAGTGACCTATATTTTTTTTACTGCATAAGTATCAGAGAAAGAGATTGCTTCGTGACAAGTGCAAGTTGGGGCAAGGTATCACAGGGGACATCAAGAAGCTGATGGGCACAGAACAAGGCCTGAATGTAGGGGAACCACAGAGTTCTACACAGCACTCCCTCACTCCCAACAAGGCTCCATCACTTGGCATCGTCCCACCACCAAACCACCATGAAGCGCTGCAGGAGGAGAAGAATGGGCTCCTCACATTCAATCTTGCACACTTTAAAAGGGACTAGGAGGATCCTGGAGGTAAAGAAAGAGTTTACTCAACCCTCCTCCTTCCCCTTCTCTGCCTGTGTGTCTCCAATCACTAATTCTCTCCTTCTGCTCTCCCTCTTTCCGTTACACCAACAGTGGGGGGCAAGGAAAGGGGAGAATTCAACTCGGCCAGTTGACAGCCGCTGTTCCCGACTGGGCTCTTTGGCCGGCAGAAGGGTCTCCACACGAGCTGGGGAGCCATGTGGAGCCGGGCTGCTTGCACGTCCATACCACCAGCCTCCGAGCTCGCACTCAGGAGGGGTGGAATATTGGATATCATTTTGGTCAGGACTGAATCTATAATTGAGAAGATGAGAGTTCATTACAGATTTTGGCCTTGGACTGCTTGTCTTGGCAGGAGGCTTGGCTGAGTGTTAAAATCATTACTGAGTGGCCCAAATCTAAACAAACACCCACCTTTTCCATTTATTACCAGGATGAAATGACTTGCCTTGTAGAGCTGAAATACCTATAGTTGTCAGCTTCTCATTTCCCAATGGTGCTTAAAATTCTCTCCCTTATGTTTAGCTTTCCCTCTGGTCTAGCTTTCCCTTATGTTATTCTTCTGACAAGTTATGTATTAAATTACGAAGTTATCTATTGTGGAATGGGAATTTCACTTTATGCAAGACAGAGATTTGTTGTACAGCACTAAGAACTTCTGTTCCTCTGATATAATGTTGTAATGCAAGACAAAGGTTAAAAAAAAAAAAAAAAAAAAGGAGGAATATTTTAACATTATGGTAGATGAAAATTCAGGCATATATGCCAAATAAGCCATTTTTTGTCAGAATCTATAGGTAACCAGACAGAATCACAGAATATTCATACAACTATATTCTTTTTGTCACTCTAATTAAACAAACTTGTGGGAGTATGCATATGGAAGAACCACTTTAGTCATTTTAGGGGGTTGTCTCCATTTTTTCCAATGAAGTCTGTCCATATTGTTCCAGCTCCAACAAAGGCTTCAGGAGCTGTGAACCATTCATTCACATTAGCATGCAGAAACCACAGTGTTCTGCCTAAGAGAACAACTTTTTTATTATTACAAAGGAGATAAAAATGATGTATTGTATATTATATTCCATCACTGAAGTTCATAATGCATGAAATATCTTCTCTCCCTACCTGCCTATCTAAAGATAGATTGAATGCTGCAGAAACAGGACTTCTGACTGGGGGACTCTCCCCCTCATTTTATTTGTGTGTGCAGAAAATACACATGAAGGAACGTGTAAAGCAAATCACTCAAAAGAGTGATTGGAAACAAATTTAAATGAGTAGTGTTTAAATAATTAACACCTGCCAAAGTAGGAACAGAGGCCTTATTGCTGATATTAAATCATATCCTTTAACGTCTGAAACAGATGACAGTAAGTAATTCCAAAACATTCAAGACAGGAAACCAATTTTTAGTTCTTGGAAAGTTGAATTAGTTTCAATAAAGTTGATAAAAAGCCTATTTTGATTCTGTTGATTCTACTATGGAAAGCTGGTTTTACATTAAACTTTTTTTTTCTAATTTAATATACTGTAACTGAGCATTTTTAAATCATGATTTAAAGTGTATTCGTTATTCAGTAAACTAATGATGTATGTTCCACCTGGTTGCTGCAGAGCCCTGTAAGTAAAAACTGTGGGTAGTATCTTGTTACCAAGAACAAATATTGGACTTGCCAAGTTTCCAGTCAGTAAATATAACTCACAATAGCTATGCCAGATAGGCAAATAAGGATGTTCCCTAAAAGAAGAAAAACTGAAAAAGAAATACTGTGTAGTAGTTCAGTCTAAAATTCAAGTTCTGGAAAAACACCCGTTACAGAGACTGTCAATCTTGCCAGAGTGAAGACGGTGGCAAAACAGTTTGGAGCAATGCCTAGATTTTATGTTCAGAAAGAGTAAGTTAGAAAATATGTGTGTGTTAAAATAACACTAATCATAGAATCACAGAATGCTTAATGCTAGAAGGGACCTCTCGAGATCATGTAGCCGAACCCCCCTGCTCAAGCAGGGACACCTAGCGCACGTGGCACAGGGTGGCGTCCAGGCGGGTTTTGCAGATCTCCAGAGAAGGAGACTCCGCAACCTCTCTGGGCAGCCTGTTCCAGGGCTCTGTCACCCTCACAGGAAAGAAGTTCTTCCTCATATGGAGGTGGAACTTCCTGTGTTTCAACTTACACCCATTACCCCTTGTCCTGTCACCAGCCACCATGGAGAAGAGCCTGGTCCCATCCTCCCTACATTCACCCCTCAGGTACTTGAACATGTTAATCAAATCTCCTCTCAGCCTTCTTTTCTCCAGACGAAACAGGCCCAGCTCACTTAGTCTGTCCTCATATGATAAATGCTCCAGTCCCTTAATCATCTTCGTTGCTCTACGCTGGACCCTCTCTAGAAGCTTAATGTCCTTCTTGTACTGGGGAGCCCAGAACTGCCCCCAATACTCCAAGTGTGGCCTCACCAGAGCTGAGTAGAGGGGGAGGATCACCTCCGTTGACCTGCTGGCAATGCTCCTTCTGATGCAGGCCAGGATTCCATCGGCCTTCTTGGCCACAAGGGCACATTGCTGCTTCATGGTTAACCTGTTGTCAACTAGGACTCCTAAATCCCTCTCCACAGAGCTGCTTTCCAGCAGGTCAACCCCTAATCTGTACTGGTGCCTGCAGTTATTCCTTCCCAGGTGCAGGACCCTGCACTTGCCCTTGTTGAACCTCATGAGGTTCCTCTCTGCCCAACTCTCCATCCTGTCCAGGTTTCTCTGAATGGCAGCACAGCCCTCTTGAGTGTTGGCCACTGTTCCCACTTTGGTGTCATCTGCAAACTTGCTGAGGGTGCACTCTGTGCCCTTGTCCAAGTCATTGATGAACAAATTGAAGAGCACCGGGCCCAGTACTGATCCCTATGGGACACCACTGGCCACAGGCCTCCAACCGGACTCGGTCCCATTTATCACCACCCTCTGAGCTCTGCCATTCAGCCAGTCCTCAATCCACTTCACTGTCCACTCATCCAGTCCACACTTCCTAAGCTTTCCTATGAGGATATTATGGGAGACTGTGTTGAATGTCTTGCTGAAGTCGAGGTAGACAACATCCATGGCTCTCCCATCATCTATCCAGCCGGTCACCTCATCGTAGAAGGCGATCAGGTTCGTCAGACACAACTTCCCCTTGGTGACTCCATGCTGACTACTCCTGATAACCTTCTTTTCCTTGATGTACCTAGAGATGATCTCTAGGATGAGCTGCTCCATCACTTTTCCAGGGACGGAGGTGAGGCTGATCATCCTGTAGTTTCCCGGCTCCTTCTTCTCGCCTTTTTTGAAGACTGGAGTGACGTTGGCTTTCTTCCAGTCCTCTGGTACCTCTTCTGCTCTCCATGACCTCTCAAAGATGATGGAGAGCAGCTGAGCAACATGCTGAAACACATAACAGTAAAAACAAAATTATTCTGACCATCACTTTTCTCCTAATTCACTTTTCTCCCTCTGGGTAGTTCATCATGTTCGAGGTTCCTTGTTAGGTCACAGGTTGGTTGTATCTGGAGACTCTTTTCAGTGAAAAGTATGTCTTACATACTATTTTGCGATATCTGAACCTCTTAAGGTAGTTAAGAGTTTATTGACCTGACATGACTCCAAGGTGGAGGTGGGAATGCAATCCAGGAGATCTGAAGGACTGTTCAAACCTCTAGGCTGTAAACTGTGGTGAAGATGCATCCTGGCATGATGGAGCTCTCTGCCATAAGGACAAAGAGGCGCTGTGTGGAAGAGAACACTTTCTGGGGACTGAAACTCAATTAACTTGGGCTAATTCTCCCAAGAAACTGAAGACCATGACAAACCCCAACAATTTCTGATTCAAAAGTAAGCCTCAACTCTTTGCTATGCCTTTGCTGACAGAGATGCCTACTTGAAATAAAACATATCTTAAGAACCTTAATAAATCCAGGGGGTGGTGCCATCTCGAAATACCCACTTGAGCTATCGGGTAAAGGGCTTCTTCATGTTGCTCATTACTCTGAGCAGGTTTGGCAGGGCTAATAGCAATAGCAAAACCTAAATCAAGCAAATGGCAACCCATATCCCAAAATGGTGTTGCACATGTTTCTATAACAAAAGGATGAAAGAACCAGGAGCATTTGAATGATGCATAGTCCTATAGCTTAATGAGTGGTTGACATTCAGCTCTGGTAGCAATGGCTGTGGTATAAGAGTTAACATAAAAGAGTACTTTACAGATGAAGTAACTAAGGTACAGATGGATCAAGCTGTTACTTGTTCCTCTAGGATTTCAACCTACCTTCTCAGTTAAAACATCCTCCTTCGGTATGCCTCATTTCCAAAGCACAACCAAGGATGTTGGAGCAGGTACGATAAATAAGAGCCATGGAGGAGGGCAGAAAGATTCAGAGGGGAGGGAATATTTCATCCCTTTGGTGGCTGAAGTTTGTTTGGGAATAAACTCAAAATACTGAACCCACTGACATCAGATTCAGGCTCCCTTTGATTCTACTGTGAAAGAACCAAGGCCCTTCTCCTATTTACAAACAATTGCATAATCTTTTCTTAGAAACTGTGTTTTTTCTGCAAAATACGTGATTTGACTCCTTGCTGCCTTTTCTGTTCTGTTTGCTGCCTCTTCTGTTTACCCTCCTCTAGTCATTTCTTTTAACAACAGACAGAGGTGAAATTCTGAAAAACTCTTTTCTATGTATTTGAAGCAAATAGACACAGAAGAGAGACTCACAGAGGTTTTGAGAGGAAGGAAAAAAAGTGGGTTATTGCTTTTGCTTTTTCCCCACAATGAATCATTTCAGTGTTTAGTGGATTACTACCCAGAAGCTCTTCATCTGTAGAGAGCAGATATGTATTATATAATAAATACTAGGCACTTTCAGAGAGCAGTTTTGAAAGTAGATATTTCAAAAGCTGTATCTACTTTTAGACTTATAGCAGAGCCTTGTCCATATGAGAAAGTAAGTACTGCTAAAATCAACCATGTCCGCTTTATGCCCTTACATTCCTAAGCTTGTTTTTATTATTTTAATTAAGAAACCACTTCCCAATTGTGGGCCAGCGAAATATGTGGGGGCTAAAATTAACAGCTTGAAACCATTTTTTTTAAAAAAGCCTTTTGTTAAAATGCAAGAAGAGGTTTTTACATGTGGCCTGAATGTCCACATACCAGGAGAGTCCCAGGGGTATCAGCGCACCTGGCGGAACAGCAACTTCCCGGTGCGGCACGTGTGGCTGCTTGCACCTTCAGCACAGGAGAAGAGGGACCCCTTTCCCTCACCTCTGTCGAGGTTTGGTACTGTTGACCCATATAGATCAGTGCTGTGGTATTGTTTAACCCTTCCTCCCTTTTTGAAGAGTGCCAGGATATAAAAGGATGCTTAAATAGCCTAACAGAGAAAAAGTATACACACAGTGTTGTCACCTGGGCAATATACCGTAGTCCTGCTAGAGCCGTTCTTTTAACAAATCCAGTTTTCATGGAATTTAAAGATTAGAAATTAAATCCAGAGATAAACACAGAAGTTGGAAATAAGTTATTGGTAGAGAAGAACACCACATGTAGCAGTATTTATACTAAAGAGAGACTGGCAAGTCTTTGACAGCTCATACACTTAGCCCATGAGATAGCTCACATTATTCTAATTGGTTATGACCTAAGAATAGAAGAGAGGCACTTCTTAATGAAATGGTGCTTTCCAAGTTCCTTTGGTCAGGCACAGGTATGGCAGGTCATCTCTGTCCCCCAGGTAATTTCATCACCCCAGTGAAAGCTATTCTTAACCCTTCTTACTATTTCATAGGCTCTTCTCTTCCCCTGTCACCATTTTCTTTCCTTGCCTTTGTTCAATTCCAGTTTGGTTATTTCTTTCTTTCTCTCTCACACTCTTTTTTTTTTTTTTTCTTAAATTTTTCTAGGAGCATGAAGTCAGAAATATCTGCCTATCAATCCAGTACCTTTAATTTTCTTATTTTCTCTTTCCTTGCTGTTTTCCTGTTTATTTTTTTTTTTTAAGAATGCTTTGAATTTGTTTTGGACATCAATCCATTCCCTCAACCAGGTGAATCAACATAACAGAGTCCCTCAGTGCATCGTCTCAGCCAGTCGGAAAAGCGAGCGTGGGTACGGCAGCTTAGAACATGTTCACAGAGCAAAGCTCATCAGTGCAAACCAGGCGACCCACTCTGTGTAATCACCAATCATTGTTTGTTGATCTGTGCTTTGACAATACGTTGCATGACTACAAGCATTCTCTTGGAGAACAGCATCACATGATGCAGTGGCCAATTTAACACTAAAAATAACAGACTGTTAATAGCCTAAATTAAAATCATCAAAAGCCACAAGCTGCATGCTGATCACCCACATGCTTCATTGCATATTTACCATTAATAAAAGCAGTTAATTCAGAGCAGCACACGATACCTTTGATAACACAGAAAACTAAATACATCAGTGATGAATTTGTCTGAAATAACGAATTCAGTTTTCCTGCAGAATCATTATGTAGAGCAGTGTCTCACCTTTTTTTGTTAATCAAGAAAGACAACGACCATGAGAAAAGTCTTTTTTTCAAAAGAAAAGAAAGGCACACAAAAATAAATAAAAATTATAGTAAATTTGGTTTGTTTGCTTACTGCCTATACAGATGTTTTGCAAATTGCTTTTAAATGTTTTACCGTGATCCCTAGACCATAAATTTAGAAAAATTCAGTGAGAGCAAACTGCTGAAAAAAAGAACTGAAGGAAAGCCCTACCTTTTTTCTTTTCTTTTTTTTTTCCCCCAGAATAGTGTGTGCTCTGTCGTAATGTTTCACAGCAAAGGAAAAAAATAGCAGTATAAGGCACACTGCCCACTGACATGCCGTAAAGTTAGTGAGTTTTCAGCCTGAGATTCTTTGTCCCCATGGCTGCAAATGAAGAGCTATCAGCAAATAACCAACCCTGAGGGAGCAGCACTTCCCATTGATCCCTGGAGGTCAAAGCCAGTCAATGTTATGCTTATTGAAAAAAATATTTAGTGCAGTGCCTTATTTAGCATATGATACATTCTGGAAGCACATGCAAGATACTGCATTTTAGTTCTATGAAAAAAATGTAGACTTCAGCATCATTAACTAATCTGATTTATAATGAAAATTAATTATTATGGTCATTAGACTAAATGGCTTCTGTCATCTGCAAAGACATAATTGGTACAGAAAATTGTTTCATAGCTAAGGAACAATCAATCAACACAAGTTGAATGTACACACGTAATTTTTTTTCTCTGTTCTCTCCCACAGTGAATCCTCAAACACAGAGTGGGGGACTGGGATGCAAGATGACTCTTCCCACAGGCAGATGCCTCCCAGGCTAAATGAGAAGCTTGGAAATGGGGTAGGCGAGGAGAGATGAGCCTTACAGCCATATGGCTGCCACCATGTCACGTGTTGCTGGAGTCACTACCGGTAGGTCAATGCTAGTAATGGAGTGATACCCCCAAAACTTTTCTCCAAATCTTCAACAGCCTAAAGATTATACTTATCTCTCTATTTGCAGATCTGCATTGGTACTTCATGGAAGTAGAGCTTGCGTTTAAGCTTATGGAGCTTAAATGCAAAGAAACTCTTCCTCACTTTACTCCCTTCAGAATCAAAATCTTTGAAAGGACGATGACATATACAGCACAAAAAGCAATTTTTTTCAATCTCCAGCAGTCTCTCAGAAGCACAAAATAAGCATTGTTAGTTAATTTAAATTTCCTGTGCTGTTTGGTTGGTTGGTTGGTTCTGATTCAGAAATACATCATAAGCAAAGGTGGGAATTTTCCAAACCACTTCTGACAATAGACCAAAGCTTGCATGAATTCTTAGAAAAACGTGTGATAAACCAGCCTTTCAGTTAAGAGTTCCAAGGATATATAATGTCTTTATTCAGCAAATTTTACTGTAAAAATGCACATTCCATATTTTAGATATTCTAAAAAGTAGATACATACAAAAACAGCTGGGAGGAAACTGAAGGATCCTGGGGAAAACTTGGAATGACTTGGCTATTCTTTTTAAAAATTAATTCATATCTGAACCACATTGAGAGTTGCCTACATAAAACCTTGAACTGATTTATGCAAAATCTAAATCCACTGTATACATTCATTTTATATAATTAATAATAAAGTGGTAAAAGTTTCAAAACAGGTATTCACAAAAACAATGTGCACTTCATTTCTGTCATGTTACTACAATAAGCAAAATCAATTAAATCATACTAATATGAGCCATTCTTAGAATTCTTAAAATGTACCTATCAAAGGCTTCACAGTAATATAGCTGGGTTGGTTTAAAAATAGTTAAACTGATGCAATTTTTTTGTGTGTAGAGTGGTTTTAGACATAGAGAATGTTGTGAGGTTGCTCTGTGGGATAAGAGATTTCTTGTCTTAATCCGCTCCATTCCCCAATCTGTTCTTTAAACCCATTCCAGATGATCTGGAATATTCAGAACCATAAATGCATTGAGTCTGGAAATTTGGAAAGAGAAAGTATTGAAAACAGAAGACCTATTTCCTTAAGGAAGAATACAAGAACATCTGTGCTCTTGCCAAAGGGCTTGTTCTGAGTTCTGTATTCAGCTTCCGGGAGGTCATTTGATATAAAAACTGTTCTTTCCATCAAAAGATATGCTATTGTTCTTTGTATATTCTCATACCAGAATGAACAATTAGCATTTTAAGGAATGGATTGACTCCACAGGACATTGAAGTGCAGCCACAGTATTTTCATATCTATGTGGATCTAGTTTCAGTTTGGCAGTTAAGATAACCAAACCTAAATCTACCAAAGATGTTTATTTTTGGAAACTAGAACATATTTACTCATTATTTACAATAGCAATAAAATATTAAACGTGGATATCTCTTTGAGAGGACTGCAGAAACACTGCAAAGGTGTACAGGCGTTAATTACTGTTCTCACTTAGTCACTGAGAAACAAGTTTACGGAGCAGAAAGGCTGGCTGGCTAATTCTTTAAGCCTATAGACCAGGATGGAAATGAACAAGGCCACAAGAGGTAATCATCAAATCAACCTTTTCTTTAGGTCAGTGTCACATTCGGAACCAATGCACACCTAACTTCCCAGCTCATGTTCTTCTGAGTGTGTAAGCACCTTCGTTATATACACAGTATTCAAATTCCTAACTGATATCTTTTGGGTAGGTGGCTAAGAGGGATGCCTCATGTGGCAGAGGACACGAAGTGTTGGCTAGTAGAAAAAAGACAGAGGACAAAAGCAGCCATGCAGGGGCACTTCATGGATCACTCTGGATCAAGGGCACTCTGGATCCCTGAAGAAGGAGAATATACCAAGAAAGACACAGCTGCATATTTTCTCCCTCTTTCCCAGGCTTTAGTGTTCTTACATGCACAGCTTCTCCAGACCTGTTGCATTTTCCACTCCTTATATTGCTTTTATGGAGTTGTACACATAAGAGAGAAAGGTTTTATGCGACCAATAAAAATTGTGAATGTGTAGCTTTATAATACATAGGGTAGCTTATAATGGTTTCCAAATTGCACAAATATGAAGAAAAAAAAAGAAAAAGCAATGAGAAAATTATTCTAATAGCTTTCATGAATGTACTTCTTCCGCTGTTGTTGCCTACAGCTAACAATAGCTGAACAACAAAAATGCACTAGAAGATTGACTAAACCTCAGTATTTCCCTGGCACAGGTGCATCTGCTCCATTTTTTACCAGCAAGATCTCTGGGAGGGTTTCTGATTTATGATCAGCGAAGATACAAAAGCAAACCCATAGTGCATCCCTGAAGATGAAAGGGACAAAATTCAGATAAAATTGAACAAAGTAGACAAAAGCAGAGGCACAGCAGTTTCATTAGATGTGCAGTGTGAAGTTCATAATACTAAAAATGACATATTTCTGTTGTAAAAGGAGAGGCAGGATCCTACAGTTTCCATTTGGTCTGATCAGAAAGGGGCATTTTTAATACAGCTTCCATTTGTCTCATCTGCACATGTGAATATCTGCACAACTGCTCACTATGTTATGACCACTTACCCCTGTGCAGCTGTATTGAAGGCAGTCAGAAGCATTGCATTTGAAGATAGGGAGATAGCAAAGCTCTAGGAAAGAAATTAGCCTCAGAGAATTTATTGCTGCCATTAGTGCACAAATTAGACTCAGCTCAAGTTTTGGGTCTCAGGATGAAGTGGGACAGTCAGAATTCGGGGAGCTACCCTTTTTTATTTGTCAGAACAGCAAATCTGATAGAGAAATCAGGAAGGGGCAATAAACATCAAAAATCTCGAATTCTGTTCGTACGGAATAAAATGCAGCATCAAACAGCTTTAATGCTCCAGATGATAGCTGTAGCCTTGGCTCGACAATTTCAGAGTGGAACCACACTTTAAATATGCTGCAGACTGTAGTTAAGTGTTGTTGTATGTTAAACTTTTCACTATTACATATTTCAATAGATTCTTTGTTCTCCTCCTTCAGAACAGGTTAATGAAGTTAAAGAAAGACAGATTGGTCATTCAATCAAACTGCAACATATGGAAAATCCAGTATTTCTGTGAATTCTAGGAGTAATGCACCTATTCTGGTGAAATTGGAATTAATAGATACTTATTCTTCTGTTTCATCCTTAATTTAAGGATCTGTAAGCATTTTATCAATATGAATTGTCACAATAACTTCTCAGAGAAGATGTTAATATATACATGTGAATATACACACATACATATATATGTATATATATGTATGCATGTATGTATACAAATAAACAGAAGGATAAACTGAGGCAGATTGAAGTAAAATGACTTACCCAAGATCACAGTAAATCTCTGTAATTCCAGTCCCATTCATGAAATCCTGATCCTACACTCCCCCTCTTTGCAGTGAAAAAGGGGAAGGGAGGAAGGTAACTCTAACTTACTCCCAATGCATTTTCAGGATCCTTATGTTGAAGTATCTCAGTTGATATGCACACAAATGGGCAGGAAATCTAAATATTTCCCCTTTTCAGTTTAGCTATTACAAAGTTTCCCAGTTCCAAACATAAATAAAAAGTGCATTTTGAGCATAAGCATTTAAAGGGATAACATAAAAGTCAGGAAGCAAAAAACAGAACCTCAAAGTCCCAGTAATTAGCTCCACATGTCTAGTTGATAATTAGTGTTGTCTTTTTTCTTCTTTAATAAAGAAAATGAAGACATCAGAATGGCTGCTACTTGATGAAATAAGCTATGTAATTGTTATGGCTGCATAATCGCAAAGCCAGGGCACAGCTCTTAGCCAAGAGCACAACATATATGTGCTACCCAATGATTTTCCTCAAGTGCCTGTCTCCCCTCTTTCCTCAGCTCCTGCACACAAAGCAAAGAAGTGCTCCTAAGTAACCCTTCTCCACGAGTGCTTCAGAAAGCAAATTAGTTGTAAATGTCAAGAATGGCTGATAAGGAGGCAGCAGGCGGGCACAGTCAAGAAAACTGTTTTCGGTGTGCATTACATGCTGAGTTGTCCAAAGCATTATTAATAGGTCACAGTTTGGCACAGCAGTTTCCTTTCAACTATTAGTCACTCCCAAATATGTAAAACAAGAGCTTAAGAGTTGCAGAAGCTGAGTACTTATCAGAGGGAGCCACGCAACTTTTTCTCAAATAAAATAAAACTAATCATTCTCATGTATATACCTTCCACATACCAGTGCCTAAAAAGGGGAAACTAAGGGAGCAACTGCAAAATATTACAAAAGGTACCTATTCTAATTAGAAGTGGTGCACTCCTGATTAGAAGTACTACTGCAAAAAAAAGCTATTCTCATTATCCCAGCTCTACCTCTGTTACCTAATCCCATGCTTTCCTCTTCACATTTACCTGCACAATCCCTCGCCCACCACGACTGCTCACATACTCCATAATATAGCAGCTACTTTAAGTTCGGCTGTAAATAATACACGCCTGTGCCTGCCATCTAAATCCTCTTTAGTTAGAAGTTATTTCCAGTCATAAAATCATAGAAATTAGAGGCAGAAAAGACCCATTAGGTCATTTCGACCAAAACCCCATGCCAGTGCAGGATTGTTCCCTCTAGTACACTTTCTAGTGCTTTGTCCAGTCTTGTTTTAACTGTCTCTGGGGACCTCTTTAAACGTCTCCAAAGTGGTGTTTCTACTACTTCCCTAAGAAGGATATTCCACAGGCTAATAGCCATGCTTGACAAATGAGTCATGCTTGTTTCAAAACGTTAGTCATGTTAAAACTCTATGACTTTGGCTTGTGTCTTTTAATGCCTGATTAGCGTTGTCTATGGTATGTCAGCTGAGGTCTTTAGAAAGCAGAGGTGTATGAGGAGTCCTCTATTATCGTTACTATTTTGTACAATTAATTAGGAGCAACTTAGTGCTGGCAACCTTGTAACCTTTGCAGTGGTTGCGTTGTTTTGGGATGTCACAAGATCACACGTGTCTCATCCTGCAACCTCTAGCCCAGTAGATCTGTACCCATATGAGTGCTTCCTGCTATGGGAGGAGTACACTATGGGCAAGAAGAATCTGTGACATCTGGACAGTACCATTAGGCAAAAGACTTGAAGAGGGGTTGAAAATGTGTGATGGGCTAGGTACTGAGTCATTCATAGTTTGGGCAGGAATTTCTAAGTCATAAGCTTTCTGAGAAATTTCAGGTACTTGTAGCACTGGCTGACATTTATACCAGAAATTTGTGAAAATGTTCTTGTGCTTATTTCATGAACAGCTTCTTGCCAGTTCTCTAAGGGTGCAATTTGATGTTCAGATGAAACCAGTCTATGTGTATGTGAAGAACTCTGTCAGCTCTCTACTGCACGAAGGAAGCATTTTTAAAAAATAAATAAAATAAAATAAAATAAAATAAAATAAAATAAAATAAATCCACTCTGTGATCTGGCTGCCACATAAGTACATACATCACTTAAGAGACAGGACTAGAACACACAGCCAGCATGGGGGAAGGATGGCAACATCACTCTTAAGCAGATCCCTCACTCCAACACTGGTTATGAAACTACTTTCAAGCTCTGGTAGCTCATCCACAGCCTGTGACATCTCACCAATAAAGCAACAGAGCAAGACAGGAGGAAAAGGCCATATACAATTTAATTCAAAGAGCTGCAGATTTGCTTTAAAATAAAGCAGTGTATCCAACATGTCCTATAGTAAACTGAACTTCAAGGCCTGTGACAGGCACAATGGATAAGCTACATTATTCCTAACCCTAATTAACCCTTATAAACATCTTGTCTTTTATATCTATCTAAAGCTAGATAGTATTGTCCAGAGGGTAATATCAAATCAACACAGGAAAACAAGAAGCCAGGTTGGAAACACAAAAATTGATACTCCACAAGCATCTGGTGGAAAAAGAACAACAACAAAAAATCATATAACCAAGCAAACAAAATATTGTTTTTCTTTCCTGTGAAAACCCAAGCAGAGACTCCCTCTCATCAAGCCAAACCTCCCTTTGGTCTTTTGCTTCCACAGAACACAACAGCCGTCAGAATCTGACAGAAATACATACATAAAAATTACTTTCTAAATAAAGTTAAGTGCAACATGTGTAAAACAGGATTTATCATGGAAGAATGAGTCTATGTACGTGCATGCAGGTGTCCTTGCAGGAAGGAGAGGCAAATCCAAGAGGGTCATTATGTGGCTGGTAGTCACTTATCTTCCCGTGGATGCTTGTACTGGATGAGTGAGCTGCCAACATTTCCTCTGATCTTTGTCACATCATCCCTCAACCCATGTCCCAAACCAACCCCCAAGTTACCTAAAATGGCACATGGCTCCTTAAAAGCATTATCTGCTTACTTACATTCTGCAAAATTGTTTATGGGCATGAAGAGGAAATACTAGGTTAGCCAAAACGATCACACTTGTGCATAAAGACTCATTGCATTGAGAGCAATGATGCAAAATGCAATGAGGGAAAACTTTCAAGTAGTAAAGAGTTCTTTTACAGAATCTATTGATGGGAGAAGTGTTACTCTGTTCACATTCTTCCACAGGAGCATTCATGTCATCTTCTATAACATGATTTATGCCCCATATCACCTACATAATCACGCTGTGGTGGGTGGTCCCACCATAAATAAATAAATAAGAAAATAAAGATCAAGTCAACAAATGTAAGCAAGCAGCAGTACACTTCACCTACTCTGCTCCTGTCTCCATTTCACTCCCAATAGTCACTCTGTGTAGTCTCTGGAGAAGGAAGAGGGTCCAATAGGATATTGAGCTTTTTGTGTCCAAGTGACCTACAAGGTTCAGCATCGTCTCAGACAGATGTCTTTAGGCAGTGAAGTGTTAAGGAGAGCAATAGAGGACTGGCAGAGTAACTAGCTCTACATGCCACAGGTAAGAGATGTTGAAAGAGGGTAGAAATAGAGCGTAGGGTACAAATACTGTTGATGGTCTGGCCCCAGGTTCCCCTTGAATGTTCCCCCTGAAAGTATAATCAGTCGCCTGAAGCAGCTAGCAGATACCTCAGTTAGCATTCACAGCAAAAATTCCCGAAGGAAAAATGAGTGAGACCCCTAGCCTGGATGTTCATGTCCAAGCTGTGCAAAGGCTTCAGCAGCATCAGTTATTCCTCACTAAACCTTTCTGTTAATTTCTAACGGAATTTTTTCGTTGTCAGGTTAAGTTTCATACACAAACTCTCACAGAGGCAGAAGCTCTGTACGTCATGGTCATGAGGTCTTCCACCACCTACAAGCCTGACTAATGCAATGTATCACAGTGACAGCTAAGGAGGTGGTGAGTGAACTGCAAATCAAATTGCCTCACACAAGACATTTATGCTTGCCCAGCAATAATGCTGTCCAGCTGTTGGTTGAGCAACCAGAGGAAAAGGGTGACACTCCATGGCAAAACCACAGAAGGAACTTCTTCGTTCAGCAGAAAGGAAACAAAGCAGATCCTCCCTAGGCTTTCTCTGGTTGAACACTCCAAGCAGATAAGGGCTACTTCAAAACTTCACGCTCATGAATCTTTTCCTCCTAGACTTTAATTCATTTTCATTTATACTACCTTCTCTCTGGTTAATGTGAATAAAATTGATGGATATAAACCCCCCCAAGAATATGCATACATGTTCTTGCACACAGTTTCAGAGATGCCCTCAGTATTGCCACCCATGCTCTAACTGGCAGCTACTCAGAAAATATAATTTCTTGAATACAAAATACTAAGTAACACCATATTTCTTTAGCTCATGTCCCACCACAGCTTTATTTCAGCACAGCGAAACCTCATTAATTCGCACTTTGCTTATCCACACACCTTATAATTCACATGTAAAAACAGCAGTCAGCAAAGATTTAACAACAATGCGCTTTCTTGAGGTCTCATGTTGCAGAGATTTCATTATTCCTACAAAATATGCTACTGTTCATTCAGTAGTACTGTACGGATTCAACATTGCCATAAATATCCCAAACTAGAGATAGGTTCACACTAGCAATATTTGGCTCTAAAGTCCAGGCCTAGGAAATGCCAAAGTTTGAAAACAGAGAGAAAGTATTTGTAAGTAAAGACAGAATGAAGTGAGATTATGATCACAGCCCATGGTGTTTTCTATTTTGTTTTATTATATTTCCTTGCCTTTTAAAAGTGTCTTTTGTTAAACTATACACTAAGAAATGGATCCTAAATTGCAGCCAGAGGAGGTTATATGTCAGAGGAAAAAGGGGACTTTAACATTTGTGCTTCTTCAGCCCTAGAAGTCTCTTTAGGAGCCCTAGACAAAGGATCCTTAACTAACTGCACCCCTACATACAGTTGACAAATACATTTATGGAAGTTGCTAACATAATCGGTTATAAAAGTAGTGTTTACAGTTGACAAATACATTTATGGAAGTTGCTAACAAAAAATGGTGTTAAAAATATGTTTTTTTTTTTTTTTTTTTTTTTTTCCCAGCAGTTATTGATTATTGGGAAGTGAATGAGACACGACTGCTAGCCCTCAGAAGAAGTTTGATGTACAAACCCATGGCAGGTATATGCCTTGTACAGCTGCTTCACTCCCAGGCCCAATGCAGCAAGGCAAGCAGTGGCAGAGAAAACCTTCATAGCCCAATTTGTGTATTTGATCAGAGAGATTGTGTGAAGCTCACATAGGCTTAAGACTTCAGTTGTGAAAGTCTGAAGATACTGTGACACCAGGAGAATATTCCAGGAGACTAAAGCATATCTCAGTCTTCACACCTGATTTGCGGAGCCCCAAGCAGAGGTTAAAATATGGATCTTCTTCCTGCATGCTGGAAGTCTTCACGGTACTATCTAACTCCCTGTGCGTATTGTTGGTTGTCTCCTAAACTTCCTCTGGAAAAGCTTTCTCAAAGTCTAAGATTTCAAGTCTTGAGGACTGAACCTGCCTTCTGTTAGGTGCAAGCACATTAGGATCATGATATGGGGATCAAGGCTGCCACTGGAAAACAAATAACAGCATCGCCAGAGCCAGCACCACCAAACTTCTGCTTATCTTCATGATCCTGTCCTTGCTGGAACCAGGGAGCACCAAAATCCCATTTCCATTCATTTGACCTTCCAGGTCTCCACCCTAACTAGCAGGGGCAGTAAAAACTCTTTATAATAGGTTCTCTCAGGTTATGTATATTATATCTGTGTTTTTTTGCCTACTTGAAGTCTAAAGGGCATATATATGTGGTAAAATACTAAATGAATGAATGAGTAAAAGCTGAGAGGTATTCTTTCATAGGGAATGAGTGATTCCATCAATCAAGCACTGTTACTCATTCACTATTCTGTAATATAATTAAGCTTACTGTTTTGTCCTGGTTGCTGTGTTCATTCCAACATCCTGCTTATTTCCAGGAAAGAGGTAGAAATTTTCATACTGTTTACTTAGAAATTGCAGGGTTCTGTACAATTGCCATATACTGTTCGTTTCTGATTTCAGGAACACAAAGGAAACGTTCCTTATAAGAGTACTGTGTGTATTTCTTCATAGACAACATAGCAACTGAGATCTTCATCATTTTACCACAGTTAGCAGATGAATCTCATGTCAGCAATTTTCTTTAGTAGAAGAGTTGTTATATTACTAAGCTATCAAGAATTACATTTTGTTTGTCACTTCCCTATACTCCCCTCTTTTTTCTCCTCCATTCCAAGATTTTAGTAGTTAGCTAACTCCTATAACAAAGTTCTAATGTGCTATTTAAGTCTTTGAGTCTATAGTCTCTTGTCTATACAAGAGCATTTTAGTATCCCAGCTCCTTTAGATGTCTGTAAAACTTCTTTCTTCTACACGCAAAGCTTAAAGGTATGAAAGCATATGAGCAACTGTCAGACTACAGTTTGCATCATCAGATGCAATGATGCAAAACTGCAGCCATTACCTCATGTTTTGCAAGAAGGTTCAAGAAAGCCCAAGCAAACACAGAATAATCTGTTCCCACAAAGTTTAAACCTTAAATTGCTTTAAAATATGAACTATCTCCAACTTTTTTTTTCTTTTAATGTTAGCATTAATACAGCCTAGGTTATCCTTCTCATCCATATAAATGTCCAGTCTTTCCTGCATCCATATAAATGTCCAGTCTTTCCTGAGTTTGTTGAACTTTTGGTTTGAAATATATCCCAGGATATATCCAGTTGCTCCTCATGCATAAAACATTTCTACTTGCCCCAGATCAGTTTCCCAGTCTTTAAAATGACTGCCTTATTTCTCTCAATATTTCTTGATAGGGCACCAGTGCCATGCTTCCTTTTGACAGGAGCGAGAATCCATGTTGAGATGCTTTCATAAAGTCATTTTGCATCAATGTGATCATATCATTATATGCAAACTTTTTCATAAAAGAGGTGTTGTGTGCTCCCCCAGAGCTGCAGCATATCTGGCCTCTGGAGAAAGCAAGAGCTTCACAGAGGCACCAGCCCAAGCCGTGTTGAGAGTCTGCAGTGATTATGCAGCTAACATCAGCTCTTCACATTTCCCTCATTACAAATACAAATCAAAACACCTTGTAATCCAGACTTCAAATAATCCAATCTACATTTTTCTGATAAAATGAGATGTAATGGATCATATCCTATTCATCATCGATAAATGGGTGGCACTTTCGACTTGGTTATTCCTCCAAGTATGACCTGCAAATAGATCTCAGCAATGCAAACTTCCTAGGCCACTTAACTAAATTCTTGACAATGCTCCCAGGCACATGGAAGACAGACATACGTGCTTTTAGTTAAAAAAAAATTATAAAGTTTGTATGCAAAGACGGTCACAATTTCACCTGTAGTTGAGGTTGCCTGAGTAGCCCTTCCTTTTATAAATTCTTAAAAGGACTATGTAATACTAGAAAAGACCAATACTTCCAACAGGGACAGGGAGATCAAGTTATTAAGGGAAAAAAAAAAAAAAGCAGCATAGACCTGAGAGCCAAGATTTTAATTTTTCAACAAGGAGAAAGGTAATATCACTCTTTTCTTTATATTTTTATTGTCAGTTTATAATAGTAATAATGAGATTCAGATTAGGTGTTTCCTGACAGTTAACAGCTATCTGAGTGAAAGGCTCTGCTTTTCTAGTGGTCCTTGACTATGCTGTCAGGTCACTGAGGTCCAAAACAAGCCTCACTGTCTGGTCCATCCACCTTGTCAGAACATCCTACAGAAATTGTTGTATCCTTCTTGTTATTGGAGGCTAAATTCTGTGCATGCTGGAAATGTGTAGCAGAAAACTCGTTCAGCCTTCTCAGACTCAAAATTAGGTTAACAACTGGATTTCTTAATGCTCCTTCTTTTGTGTGATGAGTTCAGAAGGCCTAAACAGAAAATAAAAAATGCAGACTTATTCCCGCTCCCTGAATCCTGTTAAGTGAAAGAGCACTTCAGTTAATCTGGTTGTGGTATCCACAAGCACACTGGATGCAGGGCGGAGAAATTGCCCCCAGCCATATGTGATAGGGATGTCTCAGATCTCTGATAGAAGCATCCCAGAGGAGCTGCAGAGGCTCTAAATTAAAGGTTACAGATGTTTTGTACCAGGTATGCACCATTTATACACTTTGTCCTGATGCTCATTTTATAACATTCCCCTCTAGGATCTTTTTTCTGTCTCATATTCTTTTACTGCAATACCAGTTAGTTGAAACAACTATATGAACCCTTCACCCTGCTGTGAATATTAAAGAATGCTATGGAATGAAATGGAGAGCTCTACTGGAGAAATAAAGTGTGTTTTATTACCCGGACATAAAGTACCACAGAAGTCTTTGGGGGTTGTCTCAGTTAACAGCATTTCAGCGGGATTAAAGAAGACTGTTTAGGGAGTGTTATAAATGCATGCACTTGTGTATTCATTAAGTCATTTCATAATTTATGTGCACAGCTCCTGATGCACCAGGACTCTCTATTCACCAGCACTCCCAAGTCCACATGAAATACATCTCAATAATGAACAAAATATAAATCAATAAAGACCATCCTACACACGATACAATATTAAACATATTTGGTATCATCATCCATATGAAATAATTGAAAATAAAATAAAACAACAGGTAGACCTGAAATAACTATTAATGTATATGAATGCTCCAAGGTGAGTGGACAGCATTGCAATCTTCAGCACATCAGAAACACTCATAGCTCTTTCTTAATTTTAAAAACAACAACAACAAACCTAAAATCCTACATAGCTTTGTTTCGTTTCCTCTGACTTGTTCACAGGTTGCCGGTGTCCCTTTAAGGCTTCCTTCTGAAGAACACCTGCTTGTTGGCCTCCAGAAATGAAGGGTGACCAAGCGATTCATTTGCCTAGAGAGAACTGACTAACTTGTGGTTCAGTCCTTCCTGAGCCTTTGCATATCACCTAACCTTCACTGTGTTGGGCAACCTGTGAAGTATTGAAAGGACTGTGCTATCTCTTCAAGACAAGCAGAATCACATCTGAAATGTGCCAATGGAAATGCCTACAAGATGACCATTGTTGTGATCTCTTTCTATTCGCCCTTCTGCTCAGCTCTTCACCTCCTGGGAAAGTACTAATCACCTTTATATTCTTGAACCATTTTTTTTTTAACATAGATTTTCCTCAAAACTCTTTGCACTACTTCCAGGGCTAAACCCAGCCCAAACTTCTGCCTCTTCTGGAGCTGTCAAGAGACAGAGGAGCTGTAAGAGGGACTTATCCCTCAACAATCAGTCAAGGGGCATGGGCCATGCATCAACAGCTCCTGTGGAAATGAGAGAGGGAGGGAGAAGCACAACCTTAGTGTTAACTTGGATTCTTTAAGCACATAGGCATTTAAATATGCTCCTCTTTAAGCAACAGCAGCTAGTGATCAATGAATAACACCAGTGGCCAGATATGATTCTCTCTTATTTTGTAGAGGATGGATTCAGAGCATTGAAACCAGGATATGACTGAAAACCTCCCAACTGGCATACAGTGATTAAATGTCATCATTTTTTGCCACATCTGGGAGGTTGATTTGCAACATTATTGCCCTGCTGATAATATAAAACCAGAGAGATGTTAAAAAGCTTCCTCCCCTGCAAACTAGACAACAGCAGTTTCCAGCAATGCTGCTTTATCCCCAGAGAGAAAAAGCCCACCCTGTAATGATTGTAGAAGGTCTTATTTAAACTGTTTTAAAACAATGGGAAGGAGAAAAAGGGAGTGAAAAAGGGACATTTAAGTGTTCCAAAACTTTGAACAGATTTGTTCTTCTCATGTTGATGCACACTGTGCAGCATTAGATCACATGCTGCTAATATCATTATGATTTATGGTCTGCATAAATGGAAATAAATGGTATTTGCTGTTACCCAGAGAATAATAGATGGCCTGGAATGAACACCACACCACAGTCACACAAGAGACTGTTCATGTCACAAGCAAGGGGAGTGCAACTTTGCACAGGCCCTCTCTGCCATTTCCACCAAAAATCTTTGATACCCACTGGTTTTAATGAGTGGGAGTGACTCTTAGGACTTAATTTTCCAATGTGTCTGAATGATTTAGGAACTAAAGGCATGATACAGCAAAACAGGAGAAATGTTGGAGGAATTTCTCCCTTGAATGAGGAACTGGAGGCTTCCCAGATCTTTCCACAGTGTTTACCCACCAAACAAGTTGGTCAGGATCCTCTGCGTCCTTCCCTCCTCCTCCATCCCAGTTCTCTTTCTCATCACTTTCGTCTTGGCCTGAATGACTTGTGCTCCTTCTCGAGAAAGTCACGGTCCCCTTGTCCAAAGAGTGGGGCTGAAGCATATAAGAGAGAAATGGCTAAACCAGGGAACCTGCATTTTTGAAAACACAGCTTTGGATACCAATTATGAAATGTTTTGAAAACTTACCCATAATGCCTCACAGTTAGAACTTAAGCTCCAGCTCAGGCTGTGATTATGGGCTTACAAGCAAAAGCAGTGAGTTACTTCGGTTTAATGACTCATTATTTAAGCTAATATATTTTACTTTACAACCAGGGAGGGTAAGTTTGTGCAACTAGCCCATTGCCATTGCTCAGCTGATGAGCAATACCCGGGTAAGATGTGGCAACCTTGTTGCTCTTGAACATCTGCCCACACACTCTTCCATTATAATGGGGCCTAATAGAGCTCCAAATAGTTTAGGTTCCAAAACAATCTCAAACAAAACTTCTCCTTTAATAGACTCATAGCACTGCCAAAACATTCACATTTCATGCTAAAAGACTGAGTATTTAACCTCAGGACACAGATGATTTTCTGTTATTGTTGCTGTTGGCAGAGAGGGAAGGTTAAATAAGTTTGAGACAATTTCATATTTGATTCTGTATAACTGTAGTCATGTCCATAGTGTTTCTATTTCTCTGTTTAGATTATTAAAACCTTACCATTAATTTGTGTGAAATTCCATTCTGTAACTAGATGAACAGCTGGTAAAGCCACATATCATTAAGGTTGCCTGATGCTTCACGCATTAAGATTTTGCTTCCTTATAGGCAAGTTCATGCTATGGCTGAAATCCTGTCTTTATTTTTACTTCCTGACATGTTTACATCTAAATTGTGCAATCTTTTATTTATTTATTTATTTATTTTCCTGTTCTTTGTTATTTCCCAAATGTGTTAATAGAAGATTGAAATTATTGTGATCCATTTATATTTCCTCGAACAGGTGTTATCATATTCCATGTTCACTCACTGATGACAATCAAAAGGTCTAACAGTTCAACAGAGTGCAATAAAGATTGGTATACCATCACTATACAACAGTGTTGTTCATTTTACTTCGCTGCTACATCCCAGCAGGATACATCACTAAAAGGGATTTAAGAAGATAGCATTTAAATAACCATTACCCTGTCATAGCCAGTGTCTTATGGGAGCTAGTATCTTACACTCCAGAGGAAAGTGAAAATTGCCATGTTTTATAATGGGGGGAAAATATGCTATAACTTTGGCACTTTTTATCTTCTGAAGCCAACAGAGCCTTGAGGAAGAATTTAAAAAATAAAATGAAACAAAATGAAACAAAACAAAACAATAAAATAAAATAAAATAAAAATAAAAAAGTCACTTTGCTCTGATGTTCTGCACTCTCCAAGACAAGAAAGGATGTAAGTGCAGAAAATAGAAACCTAATACAAATCTTTTTCAAAGAGGGATTTTTTAAATTCTCCTACTGTGGATCTGGACTAACTTAGGCCACTGTCAAAAGGGTCAGACACTTGATCTCCACTGGCTCCAGCCATCATGTCTGAAAAAGCTGAGAAGACTAACTTAGGCACACACATATACACACTTATTCTTCAATTATCATCTCATCTAAATTTGATGAGAATGATGAATCAGAGCCCTTAGTGGCACAAAATTATTCACACAGCCACCAATGAGAGCAAATTTGTGCCTACTTCCCCAAAGATAGTCAACAAAAGAAAATGCAAGAATACACTGTCTTGGACTGTGCTGGTAGATATTCTCTGCTTGGAGAGACCAGTCAGATTGATGAAGGAGAGGAAAAGTGAAAAGGCAAACCAAGATATAGTTAAGTAAAAGCTCCAGGATTCCTTAACAAATAAAAACCAAGGTCCAGGACAGAGGTTTTCTAAATGCTACCATGCTGAGTAGTTTATAAAGGAATATGCAATTTCTCAGGGAGGAGGTAAATGAGAAGACAGTTCATTTCTTCCACTACAACTATAATAGGGAAATAAGCTTCCATTATCTTATTTCTTTAGCATTTTCATTAAAAAACTGAATCCAGAACTACCAAGATAGACACATCTGAGGCAAATCTAATGTGAAAACCATTTTGCTGCAGCTTCATTTCCTGCAGGTCAGTCACTAGGATACTTACATAAAAATACATGCATACATATATCGGTGTGTGTGGTTGTGTGTATATATATGTATGTATACATGTGCACATATTAGAAAATGACAGTTCTTAGGAGAACAGCTAAAAAATGGAAAACTTCCATCTTAACAAAGAGAAACACTTCAAATAACCACCTCAATAATTCTAAAGGAAAATGAAAAATTTTATTCTTTCTCTGACTATAAAGAATTTTTGACCTTCAAAGACAATCTACAATACTGGTTGAGTTCTAGACACTTTTGGACAATTATAGTGCATGAACAAGCACAAAAATAGATTTTCCGCAAATAGCATTCTTATTTTTTGGTACTTATTGCATTACTTTAGACTGGAGTTCTCCAGACACAACTTTCCCTTTTTTTAATAATAGTTTACATCTATCCAGGTACACCTAAAACCACAGAGGTAGAAATGAAGGCAGAGTCACCACAGAACATAGGAAACATAGGAATTTTAATCTCCATATGAGGAAGAACTTCTTTCCTGTGAGGGTGACAGAGCCCTGGAACAGGCTGCCCAGAGAGGTTGTGGAGTCTCCTTCTCTGGCGATCTTCCAAACCCACCTGGATGCCGCCTGTGCCACGTGCTCTGGGTGTCCCTGCTGGAGCAGGGGGGTTAGACTAGATGATCTCTAGAGGTCCCTTCCAACCTTAACCATTGTGTGATTCTGTGTAGAAAGCCCAGCCCTGAGCTAATTAATTCAGGATAGATAAAATGAGGATGGACAGAATAACTCTACACTACGTGGATGTCATCCAGATAGATTCAATATCACTGCAATCTAGAAGTGTTTTAAACATCAATTATCTTTTCACATATGTGCAATTTATCTAAGCATACTTAAGACTTTTCTGCTGCAGGAAAAAAAAAAAAAAGAGAAATGTATCACAAGTTGTCACAAAAACCTGAGGACTGACAGAGGTGCCAGCAATGAGATCTTTCTTCTAGGACTATAAACTCCTACCTGAGGCAAGTCCAGATGGTTTAGCTTTGTGTTCAGAGGGAAAGTTCAGGACAGTTCTCATCCAAGCAGGTATTATATGTTTATACCTTTGATTAGTTGAAACAGTGTCAGCAGGCAGGAATTGCCTTTATTATTTCTTCCTCACACTTTTTGAGAAGATAACATTCAACATTTAACTGGGAAAGGTTAAGCTTTTTAAACAGAAGGATCACCACCTTTGTGACGAAGAGCTCAACTACAGACTTGGTCTGATCAGGAACAGGGACTATCTTCCAGGTACCAAAATATCTCCTTTTACTATCTAAACACGGTTGCTCTAGCAAGGTGGGTGGTACAGCACAATATGACAGTACTTTTTTTTTAACAGCACTCTACATAATACAGATCCCCAGAGAGATCTGAGTGCTGCATTTTATTGCACTTTAAAAACACTGTGCTAATAAATTCCAGTCTCATATAAGCTCCATGGACAGAAATGCTCTGCCCATGCAATCTGCCTGCCCAGGACAGAACATGTGTTATTTTGAGAAGGTCCAAAACCTAACGTTCCTCACTTGAGCGGTATAAATGAAAGGAAAAACTGTTACTCTTTCTCTCCTTGGAAAATAAGGGCATCACAAAATATGCCAGATATAATAACTTACGGACTTACAGCTCCACTGTTCTTGCATAGTTTCTTTTATTTGCAAATTACATTCTCCACCTAGTTTAGTCTAAAAACAGTTCCTACAGTTTATTTTTATTCTCTCCTCAAAATAATAATGCCCCCAAAGGTCTTCAGAATTTGTTTTATTTATTTTAAATGAGCATAAAAGCTTCTTTTTTTCTTCTGGAAACTTCTGCCATTTCACATTATAACCACGTCATACAATTAGAAAAAATCTAAATTGGAAAATTCAATTATCTATCATCTTATATTTTGCAGTTATACAGCTTTTCTTAAGGCTAAAGTGCTACCTCACAAGAAAATAAGTTACTCAAGAGCCTAGTAATTCTGAAAAAATATGAGAAATGGGGCAGCAGACTGCGAGTATGACACTCTCCCCTACATTTTCAAATTTGTCTTCAATAATTTCCCACAACATAGACTCAGCAAAACAAGACAGACTATATCATAAGTGGAATTTGCCCTCCTTCTTTACCTGTTGGGATAGTATTGTGTTGCCTCCTCATAGCAGCCAGCTTGTTCAAAATCTTTCACCAAGGTGTCTTTTTCAGGCTTAAATTAATCATATGATTACATCCAGTTTCTCTACTCTTCCCTTCTTATATGCATCCAAATCTTCTTTCTCATCTTCAGGAGGCTCTTTTCCTCAAACGGGAAGTTGCTCCCATTCAACGCTCCACCTGGCAGACAACAATATGAGTTTCATTCAGCAGAATAGTGACTTTGTAGCTCAGCTCTGGCCCAGGTGTATAACTTGGGCTCCACTTCCCCAAGAAGGCAGCAGAGAGACTTTGAAAATTGTTTTCCCAGTGCTTGCTGAAAGCAGACCTCTGCTGACACAGATGGAGGAAAAAAAAGGTCTTCTTTAATAATTTTATAAAACTCTATTAAAACAGTCAGTCAGCATTTAGACCAGTTATTGTAATTCTCAGCTGGTTTATTTAGCTTTGCACACTCTGATGTACTCAGTTATAAAGATTTTTTGATTAT